>CM053624.1:162398940-162480537 GCA_028646595.1 Phalanger gymnotis
CTGCTTGAGGTGTGTGTGTAGCGGGGAGAGCGGTTGAGGTCGGGGGAAGAAGGGGGACCGAGGCGGAAACGGGGAGCAGTTCACAGGTCAGGGGGAGGGAGAGCGGGAGCGGTTCAGGTATAGGGGAGGAGTTTGGCTTTGGGAGAGGAGGGATCGTGGGAAGGGGGAGCAATTCAGGTTTGATGAGAGGGAAGAAGGGGAGAAGTTGAGGTTTGGCGGAGAGAGGGAAGAAGGGGAGCAGTTGAGGTTTGGAGGAGGGAGTGAAGATAAGGAGAGCAGTTCAAGTTGGGGGATAGGTAGCATGGGGAGCAGTCCAGGTTTGAGGGAGAGTGGGAAGAGGGGGAGCAGTTCGGATTTGAGGGAGAGGTAGTATGGGGAGATGGGGAGATAGTTCAGGTTTGGGGAAGGGGATAAAGGGGTGAGGGAGAGCACTTGAGCTTGGAGGAGGGGTGGGAAAAGGGGGGCAGCTCAGTTTGGGGGGAGGGGCGAGGGGAAATTCTGGGGCACGGTAACCTGGGGGAGAAGGGAGAGTGCTTCAGAGGGGGAGCTGTTCAAGTCTGGGGGAGCAGCTTGGCTTCAGGGCAAAGGAAACTTGGGGAGAAGGGAGCAGTTCAGATCTGGGGGAGACGGGAAGCGTTTCGTTTTGGGGGCAGGGGAAACCATTGCAAGAAGGGGAAACCCTGAAGAAAGGGGCAGCGGTTTGGGTGTTGGAGAGAAGCATGGGGAGCAGTCTGAGCCTGAAAGAGTGGGGCCCCTGGGCCGCAGCCGGGTCTGGAGGAGGGGGAAGTACTGGGCTGGAGGAGAGGGAGCCTACTTGGAGCTGGTCGCTGGCCAGGTCTCGGGTTTGGGGAGGAAGACACAGGTGGAAATGGGAATGGGGGGGAGGGGGAGAAGAATAATGGAAAACTGGAAATAACTTAGGGTCTGCGGAGATGGGGAGTGGCCTGGGTCTCTGGGAAACCGACTCTGACCAGCTGGGGGTGAGGGGCGGAGGCGGAGAAGCAGCTTTGTGGCTCGGAGAATGGTGAATCCGGGGAAACCAAAGGGGTGTGTCTTAGGTGTGCGAAAGGGAAAACCGAAAAGATGGGTTAGGTGGGAAGAGAGACTTGGGAGTTTCCCTCCGCATCCAGAGAAATTGATTTGAATAGGGTCAAAGGGAGCAGCTAGGGCTAGCGAGCAAAGGAAGTTCCTCCGAGAGGGAGTGGCTGCCACTGAGAAGTTTGTCTGGGAGAAACAGTGGAGGAATTGACCATGGGGACACTGGCAAAGATCTAAGATGGTCTAAAGAGGAAGAAACTTAGTAATAAAAACTACCTTCTACTTTGTGGACAGCCTAAGTAACTTATGGGAACCAGGGCCAGATCTGGAAAGGGGTCTGGGAGGTAAGATTCAGGAATGCATTTTGGGGATTGTAGAAAGGAAGATTATCTTTGGGTTGAGAGAATAACAAGTAGGGATACTGGCAGACTGGGGAATTTGGAAGAGAGAAAAAGCTGTTGGGGAATAGGAGAGGAAGAAAGAAACAGTTGAAGGAAAGATGAGTTGTGGAGCAGGGTTGAAAAGATGAATAGTGACAGAAAGGAGAACTAAAGAATAGTTAAACTGTTAGAGAATTGTGAATTTAAGCCAATTGAGTAGAGAACAGAGGTGAAGGGGACTATCATTGTTTTATGGAGAGAGTAATAAGGTAGAACCTTGAAGCAGAGTAAGTGACATATTCATCAAGAAACTAGATTGCAGAAATTTGTAAATCCTGTTTTAACATGGTAGACTATGCTATTAACCAGGTATTAAAACAAATCCTTCAGAAAAGGCTCTGGCATTTTCAGTCGTTCAATAGTCAGACAACATTTATTAAGTGCCTGTTACGTGTCTTGTACTCTTTTAAGAGCTGGGGATTGAAAGAAAGGCAGAAGACAGCTCATGCTCTCAAGAAGCTCACGGTCTAATAATCACAGACCGGAGCCTGAACAGGAATCCCCTTTGTATTGTACCTGACAGTTAACAAGCATGCATTTAGTACCTACTAGGTACAAGGCGCTCTGATAGCTGTTGGGGATGCAGAAACAAAGAAACAACCCCTTGTTGGAAAGCTTGCATTCTATTGGTGGAACAACATCTATATGAAATAAATCAAAGGTAACTTATTTTGGGGAAGCCCGAGAAACTTGTGGTTATTGAGCCATTGCTTGAAGACCTGCAGAGAGAGTGATCCTACGTCCCCAGTCGGACCAGTTCACTTTGGAAGCTTTAATTGATTGAAAGTTTTTCCATACATGAAGCCTAAGTCAGCCTTGGAACTTCCATACCTTGTTGCTAGTTCTGCCTGCCTTAAATGTGGTGCCCAGGATTGAACATAGTACTTCAGATGTGGTCTGACCAGGACAGAGCATAGCTTCTTTAGTCTTTGTGACTGTGCTTTGCCTCCTACTGAGACCTAAGGTCACAGTATTTTTTCCCCCTTTTTTGCTAGCCTATCATCATCTTGGATTTAGAAGTGGAAGACTCTTTGGTCATTTAGTTCAGCCTCCTCATTTTACAGCTGGTGACACTGAGGCCCAGAGGGGTTAAGTGACTCACCTAAGGCCACACAGGTAGTATATGACCAAGCCTGACTGCAAATCCAGTGTTCTTTTCATTGTGCCGTGACCTCTTCCCACATTGAATTGGAGGTCCATTAAGATCTCTCAGATCTTTTTCATATGAACCATACTATCTAGCTTTTCCTATGCCTTCAGTTATCACCTCTGTGGCGATGACACAGTTTTAAATCTCAGTTTTCACCTCTTTTCTGGACTCCATCGGAGAGCTGCATCTCCATTTATCTACGAGACAATTCCATTTGTGTGTTGCTGCAGCACTTCCAGCTCAACATGTCCAAAACCTAACTTAGCTTATTTTAGTTACTTCTCACAGGATTACTTCTTGACTTTTGATTTGTTTTCTTCGATGTCGAGTCTGTTGAATTTTTTTTAATATTGAGAATCTTTGGTACAAGAACTTAAGTTTGGAACAGAAGAGATGAATCCTATTTTTCAGATGGGATTCCAGCTTTTGTTTCACATGTGCCCTTTCTTTTCTACTTTCTTACTCTTGTTCTGTCTGTGAAGTTGTCTGTAAGAAAATCTGAGCGTATAATTTATTAGACAGTTACTGAAATGAACTGATTTGGGAACTTTTTTTTTTTTTTTTTTTTTTTTGGAGAGGGTACAGCAGGGCAATTGGGGTTAAGTGACTTGCCCCAAGGTCACACAGCTAGTAAATGTGTCAAGTGTTTGAGGCTGGATTTGAACTCAGGTCCTCCTGACTCCAGGGCTGGTGCTCTACTCACTGCACCATCTAGCTGCCCCGGGAACATTTTTTATGGAACAAAAAAGTAGGAACTAAATAGGATATATTCTAAAGGGACCATTGCTTTAGTGAGAATACCAGAAAAAAAAGTGTGTTTTCACCTCTTAATATTGTTTGAGGTTTGTCCAGTGTCCTTACATTATTACTTCCAAAAGAAGTAGCAATATGAAAATAGTTTTGTTAAAAGAACAAGTCATATTTTTCTTGTGTGAAAGAGGTTTCTTAGTATTTATAGGGAGAAGAAACAGTGTTTTATATAATTATATACTTGCAAGATGAACCTGAGATAGTGGAATCTTAATGACAAATGATTTACTAAGCAGATGGCACTTGTTTTGATCAATTTCCTCTTAAGAATAATATCTAGATGTAATGTACCTTGCAAATTAACTTTTGAGTGACTTAAAAGTAATCTACGCTCCCTGATATTTAGCTGCTTTAAATTTCTGTTTGACCCATAAAGCTCTTCTACCATTTGCTAGATGGTTTTCTTTTAGAAGATGTTGATTCACTTCTGTTTTGGTGGAGTTGGGTATGGAGATAGAGCAGTGCTGAAGAGGGAAAGAATATTTTTTGTCTGCACAGTGCTCTACAGCTCTCATCAAAATATTTAATTTGTGAGATCTTGGTAGCGTGCTTCTTCATGCTGTATGAAATTATGAAGAAGCTGTTTGTACAGCTAGCAGGAGGATTTGGTGTCTTCACCTTCCTAAAGATTGTTTTCAGCAGCCTGAGATCATTTTGTGTGTGTGTGTGTGTGTGTGTGTGTGTGTGTGTGTACGTACACACACACATATACAGAGGGTCTCTAAAGTCTGGACACATAGGCAAAAATGCATATTTTGAACTATTTGGAATGTTAACAGACCTTAGTCCCCTTGACTTCTTTTTTCTGGGGTATGCTAAAGGAGATAGTGTACTCAATGAAAATCACATGTAAAATACTTGATTGAACGCATAAAGAGTGACTGTGCTAAAATTGACGACATTGTGGAGTTATTGCATCGACTTCACGTGAATCTTGCAAAGCGCATCGACCTTTGCATCACAAATGATGTAAATCATATTGAAGATGTTATTTGTTAATATTCCAATTAAATAAAATGTTGAAAATTCCATTCATTTTATTTCTCGAAAATATGCCTATATGTCCAGACTTTAGGAACACCCTGTATATCTGTATCTATATATTCCCCTTCCACCTCCAGGAGCTCTTATTTATTTGAAAAGCTACAAACCATATAGTCAATTCACTGTTGATTGTATCAGCACAGCACATTTTTTTTTTTTACACAAAGCAGATTTATTTGCTCTTGTTATAATAGATTCTTCAATAGTATGTGTGGCAAAATCATAAAGCTCCCAGGCATTTGATTTTCCATATTGAGTATTACTAGGTATTACTACCACTACTAGAGTGATTATCAGTATATAGTTGGTGTAGGCATCATGTAGCAGATTCACATGTCATAGATGACATAGGATGGAGGAATGGAAGCTCTTAAATGAGTGTGTAACAATGTGGAAGTTTGTCCTCCAGAACTCCTGTATCTGTAAATAGTAACGATTGAGCACTTTCTTGCCTTTAATAAGTTTGTTCAATTGATAGTATTCATCTCTAATTCAATTATACTTCTCTGTGAACAGCTCTGATTGTCTAATTCATTTTACGATGAACTTTGTTAATCTGTAATTGACTGCTGATTTTCAAACCTTGGAAAAACTGTTCTTTCAGCTTTAAGACTCAGTGTCTCATATCAAAGATTATTTAGTTAAAAGATTTAAAAAGAAGCTGAATAAACTTTTTCATATTTTATTTGATAGATAATCCTATATTCTATTATAATAGCTTCTGATTCATTTTCTCTGTCTCCTGCATTCTATCCATAAAACAAAATCCTTTTGGAAATACATGCTTGAAACTCATTTACTTCTTTGAATTAACAGTTCCTACAGTTGATTTGAAGTTTGCTTTGAGAATCTCTGGAGTAGAAAAACCTTTAAATATATATGTGTGTGTATGTATATGTATACATATATGTGTATCTATCAGATATATGATAATATATATTGTTTAGTGGACTTTCACCCAAGGCTCCATGCTAGTTTTGTTATGTTTGGAACAAATAAAAGCTCAGCTTTTATGATGTAGTTGGAAGGTATGTCTGACAGATTTTGTGTTCTGAGGGGCTCTGAACTCTCTTCCATTAAAATGGTAAGGGAACCATAAAAATAATTCAGTCCATTTTGTAGATGAAGACACTGAGGCCCAGAGATGTTCTTAGTTATAAGCAAGTATTGAGGAAACAATTTTTTGTTAATTTTTGTCTTTTTGTTTGTTTTCCGCCTATCTGTTGCTACAGGTATCTGTTCTAAATACCGAGAGTGCATTTAAAAAAATACTTTGTTAAATAGATTTAATTACCAGAGGCAGAAAGATGGTATGTGAAGAATAATAGGGATACATTATTATCAGAAAATAATTACAGTAGAAAAATATTGTTAAATGCCAAGAAAAAAAATTTTCAATTATATTGAAACAGATAGTATGGGAACAGCGCAAGACATTAAGGTATATAGAGAGGGTAAAGGGAAAGTTTTGCATTCTGCAATGGCAGAATGAGCCTGCTGGGCAAATCTTTTTCAAGACAGGATGGTGGTCCAGTATCCGGAAGAATCCTAATTGTGGACATTACTTTTCCCAGCAGTTTCCGGGACTTTAGGCCTGGCATTAGCTGGCTCAGGCTTCCCAGTTGTCCCACCATCTGTATCTCCAAACCCGTTCTGTTCTTTCAAGGGATTAAATCAGGTTTACTTTTAGGGCTGGCCTTACTGTTTTCGGGGTCTTCCCCCCCCCCCTTCCCCTCTCCTCTTAAAGTCAGCTCTTGATAACTGGGTGGGTTTTGTGAGAGAGTGTAGATTGGTATGCATATGTATATGTGTTTGTTCACATTCATGCACTTTAATAATAATAACGATAACTAACATTTATGTGACACTTTAACATTTTGCATATGATCTATAATTTGCTTGATCCAGATTTCAACCCTTCTGTAACCTGGAGGGTTTTTGAGAGTTGGATCAAAAAATTAATCACACTGCAGCCAACTTGGGGACCTGGTGAAACAGAAATCTATCACCAGACCCATGTTCTTCAATCTCCTCAGCTTGGTGGAGCCTGCCAAAGTTTGTATTCTGCTTGCAGAATCACCTTCACATCATACTTTGGGTATCAAAGTAAGTCTTCCATAGAGGGAGATATATATATCTTCTATTTCCTCATCTATAATATGAAGAGACTTGACTAGATCAAATTAATGTGGTGTTATAGAAGAAACACAGGTAAGTAGGTCATGTGTTGATACCTTTGCTTCTCACAGTTACCTGTGAAGTTGCTAGATACAGGGTTGTAAGAGTGTTGGATTTGGAGTCAAGGTCTGGGCTTGTTGCTACCTGTGTGACTTTGGGCGAGTTGCTTACCATCACCAGGCTTCAGTTTTCTCATTTGTAAAATGAGAGGATTGGACCAGGTGCCCACCAAAGGCTTTTCCAGTTCTAATTCTATGATCTTATGACCTGCAAATTTCCTTCCAACTCTGGAGTCTTTGATTCTCCATCTATGCACCTGTTAGCTCATGCCTGAAATTCTTGTAATGTGGGCCAAAGTCTTTCATTCCATAATGAAAGTTAAAAGACTTAGTGCACAAATGCCTAGTTGAGGAATCAACGATTCTCCATATGTGGTTTAGGGATCCTTGAATATCCCCAGAAGCATTTTAGGGGGGCCATGAGGTCGAAGCTATCTTCATTATAATATTAGTTTGTTTAAATTGATAATGTAGTAAATATTTATCGACATAACACATAAACAGAAGGTCTTTTGGAGATACTTAATACTTTTTAAGAGTAAAAAGGAGTTCTGAAACCAAAAAGTTTGAGACCTGCTGCATTAAAGTGTAGTTAGTCAATCAGTAAGTATAAATATTTCTTAGTTTTGATACAGGAGAAGATCATGGGGCAAATAGGAGATATCCTTCCTTAAACTTCCCAAGGCTTTCTTCCCCTACATGCAACTAAATCCCAACTAAAATCTCACTTTATACAAGACTTTCCCCCACTCTGGCTAAATGCTAATAGTTCCTCTGTTGATTATCTACAATATATCCTATATATTTCTGTTTTTATATATTCTGATTATGTATAAATGTTTTTTACATTGTAATTTTCATGTTGTCTCCTCCTTTAGACTGTGAGCTCAGAGATAACAGGGACTGTTTTTTGCCTTTTGCTTAGTACGGTGTCTGGCTGTTGCAACCATCCAGCTAGTAGCTGTTATAGGGTGTAAGACCCAGCAAGACCAGCAACAAGAACTGCTGCCAGCACAGGTTCTTTGATCTGCTTTACTAAGGAAAGTAGCTTTAAGGCGTTAACAATCTTACTTTAATCTAACATATACAGATAAACTTGCTTAGTTCAAGAGGAAAAGCCAGCAACCTGAGCTTCAGAGCAAATACAAACAAATCACCAACATATACAATATAAACAGACCAGATCACAATTCGTAGTTACCAGGAAAGCATCAATATGTGGGTTCACAAGTGGCTGCCCAGAGTCCCACGCCACTCTTCCAGTGTCTGAGAACCCCAGACAAAATGCTAATCTTTGAATTTTTATACTCTGTTCTGGGCCTGGGGTTTAGCATCTAGTTAGCAAAAGGGTGTGGGCCTGGGGGTTAGCACCTAGTAAGGCTTAATCAAAGGTATTTGATTACTTTAGCATTCTAAAAGAGAAAACAGAAAAAAAGTCGAAAAAAGTCCCACCTTAATATTACACTGGCACACAGAAGATGCTTAATAAATACTTATTGACTGTGCAGCTCAAAGAACGTGTGGAGCTTAGTGGGCACACATGTCTCGTTAGCTGTATGGCATGCTAACCCAGTTTCACATGATTTCTAAAGGTTTTAAAAAGCATTTTAACTGGTAATCCGATTATATATTTGAGGCCAAAAGGATCTGAGAAGCCGTCTAATCCAACTCTTCTTTTATAGATGAGGAAGTTGAGGTCAAAGAGGGTAAATGACTTTCCCTGTATGATACATAGTAACAAGTGACAGGCAGGATTTGAATGTAGGTCCTCTGGTTTTAAATCCAGTGTTTTTCCCATTGTATCACATTCCTAGTCTCAGAAGATTTTTTTTTTTTTGAAGGGAGGAAGGCAGGGCAGTTTGGGTTAAGTGATTTGCTCAAGGTCACACAGCTAGTAAGTGTCAAGTGTCTGAGGCCCAATTTGAACTCAGGTTCTACTGACTCCAGGGCCAGTGCTCTATTCACTGCACCACCTAGCTGCCCCAGTGGATGGTTTTTTAAAATATATTTTTATTTAGTATTTTATTTTTCCCCAGTTACATGTAAAAACAATTTTAACATTCATTTAAAAAACTTCTGAGTTCCAGATTCTCTTCTTTCTTCCCTCCTGACACCCCCCACCCCACATGGAGAAGGCAAGCATTTCGATATGACTTCTACATGTGTAGTCATACAGAACACTTCTTTAATAGGCAAGTTGTGAACGACTATATTTCCCTCCATGCTATCTCCCCTACCCCCATTTATTCTAGTCTCTCTCAGAGGATGGTTTTAATGGTTTATGTACCCAGCATACTTCTACTGCATCACTCTTAGCAATTTAGTTCAAGATACACTTATTGAGTGCCAAGGTACATTTCCAGTTTTGATTCTAAAAGAGCAGTGTTTGTAGAGGATTTATTAACCTAAATATAATTATATTCAATGAGTAAATCTTCATATTTAAGTCTTAATCCGTTATTTAATAGCCCAGACATATATTTATATTTATCTTATTGGAGAGATTAGTCAATTTGACATATGGATTGACAAATGGATATTGTATTCTGAAGGCTAGATGTGCAATGGATTAGTCTTTTTAGAGCAGTTATTTTTTTCTCCCTTTTTTCTAGCTATAAACAATGTTGGGGCGTTCTAGAAAAACCTAAGTTGATACTCTAATCTTCCAGGGTCATTAACATGCATTTATTAAGTGCCTCCTGTGTTCCAGACATTCTGCTGAGTGCTGGGGATAGAAAGATAGGCAAAAACAGTTTCTGTCTTCCAGAAGCTTACAATCTAATGGGACAGTAGTAAAGGATAGAGGAAAAAGACTGACATCAAATATAGCCCCAGTCACATGATAGTTGTACAGTCCTGGGTAAGTCATTTAACACCAGCCTCAGCTTCCTGATTGGTAAAAGGATTGTTGTGAGGACCAAATAAGATAACACATGTAAATCACTTTGCAAACCACGAAGTACCATAGAGATACTAGTTATTTTAATTGTCAGTTTGTGGCAGTTTCATTCAGTGATTTAGAATCTGGGGCCAGTGAGGCCAAAGTTCAAAATCCATTTAGCTTTTGCACATGAGTGTGGTTGAAGATTGTACTGTCCTCTGTTCTCAGTGAACTGTTTTATAGGTGTGGGCCATTGATCACAAGGTGGAATATCCAAGAGTACATAAATAGATCAACAAAAATATATTACCTTACAGTAAAAAATACTCTATTCTGATGGCATAACATCATCTTTTCTTAGTTAATAAGTGCTCTTTTGTGTAGAAATCAGGACACTTCATTGGCACTGCCCATTCTGGGGTGTTCACTACTGAGTAAAGAGGAATTGGTTGAATGTGATAGTTATTTAAATTGATTTAAATCATTAGTTAGGAAGAGTCAGTCTACTTTAAAAATATATATAAATAGTCCATCCTTTGATCAGAAATATTATTTGCAGCTCAGATAAATCTGTGCCATTTTTATAAGATATATGCCATGTGCTTTAAGCCAGGGATTTATTTTTATAATTTTCAGATTACCTATATCAGGAAATTAAATTATTTATTTTTAAAAAAATTTTCAAAGCTAATTGAAACAAATACTTGATGGAAGTATTGTTGTGCTGGATGAGAGCCTAGTGATTTTCTTGGAAACTTCTTCAACACCAGAATTGGCCACCGGGTGGTTGATTTTTTTTTTTCCACCCATAGTCTCTTATGAAACTGTATGATGTCAAGATCCTCAAGGGTTTTTTGATCTGCTTCAGTGAAGGGGGTACTCGTGAAAAGGAAAAATAGTTCTTTGAGGGAGGATTGAATTATAGTGTGAGGATTATATGTAATCAAGATCACAGATCTTGTG
Source organism: Phalanger gymnotis (assembly GCA_028646595.1). Classification (NCBI taxonomy): domain Eukaryota; kingdom Metazoa; phylum Chordata; class Mammalia; order Diprotodontia; family Phalangeridae; genus Phalanger; species Phalanger gymnotis. The sequence continues at coordinate 162,409,504 of CM053624.1, forward strand.
AAGTGTGTGTTTGTATACACACATGCATATATGCACATATATGCATGTGTGTATTATACATATAAATATAAACATATGTATATGGTGTGAATATTCCTTCTATCAACACACATCCGAACTCTGCAATGCTTTTTAGATCGTGAGTAGCTGTGGCAAAAAATCATTTTGTTGGCCTACCATCATGAAGAATTTCTGTGGATTTAGCTATCTTCAGAAGACAAGACACAGAGTCCTTAGAACATCTCTACATAAGACCATTACTAGGCTGTATGAGAGCTCTTTGACTTTTACTTTGTAGGCAATCTTGTCTACAGGTAGCTGGTGGAAGTGTGATTAGAGACTGGGTCTGGAGTCTGGATTGAGCCTCAGACAGTTGGTAGCTGTGTGACCTTGGGCAAGTCACTTAACTTTTGTTTGTCTCACTTTTCTCATCTGTGAAATGGGGATAATAATAGCACCTACCTCTTAGGGTTATTGTGAGGATCAAATGAGATATTTGTGAAAAAGCACAGTGCTTGGCACATAATGGGTCCTCAGTAAGTGCTAGCTAATGTTATTATGGTCTTAGAGAGCCACCTGAGGCTCAGAGAAGCTGAAGTAAGGATCAGAAAAGGATTTGAACTTAGGTCTTCCTGACTTTAATACTCAATCCTCCTATAACATGACTTGTTTATCAACCATGACACTTTTATGAAAAGCATTCTGTAGTTAAATTTTTATTTAAAACAGCAAGCATATAGATTCTAAATTCCCCCTCCATAATTTCAACAAAATGAACTCATATTATTTTGAATTTTATCTAATTTAGTTTAAAAGGAGAACATTAAAAATCAAAGCTAACTCAATATGAGCTACTTAATTTATTGTACTATGCAGCCAACTCAGTTTTTACTGTTTTTGGTAGACTGGAAAACAAAGAAACATTCATCCTTTCCAGATTTCATTTGGGGGGATGCAATAGGATGGGTGAGTAGGGATCTTTACATCTGAGAAACAAGCTATTACTTTTTAAAAATTGAATTAGCACCTAGTTTCTGATTAAGCCAGTTATTAAATGAGCTTGAGTTCTCTTGAGTTTGACTTCTCAAATCTTATTAGTAATCCTCTATAGAATTAGAAGCTGTTGGAGGTGAAACAGATCTCAAAGATCATAAGTGCTTTGCACATAAATGTTGAATTAAAGCTGCTTAACATTTTATAGATAAAGAACTGAGGCTAAGAGAAAGTCACACAGCTTACAAATGTCAGTCAGAATTTGAAAGTAGGTCATTCCTTAATTTTGAAATTTGTTATGGTGGGGTTATTGTTATACCCAAGTCTCTTCTTGATCATGGTCAATATATATAGTATTGAGAATGTTGGTAAGAAAATGAAGAAAGATTACAAAAAATGCATGTGCTGCTAGCTTTCTTAAAAAGGTTATGTGTGTGTATATAAACACATACATATGTAATTATATGTGTATCTATATTCTCTCAGTGTCCTATACTGATACATTTTATTATCCTGTCTTAAGGAGATCATAGTTAAAATTTACCTTCTCTTTTAAGTCTTCCTGTACTATTCCAGTGCATGCCGACATCTGTCTTCTCAATTTCTACACTTGCGGTTTATCCTCTGATGTTATATAGTATTCTTTAATTGTTTCTTGAGTGTTGGGTCTCGTTTCTCCAAGTCAGTCAGTAAGCATTAAGTACCCACTAGCCAGGTACAGTGCTAAGCACAGGTGAAGGGAACATGGATAATGTTTTGTTCCAACCATCATTATGCTGCTCATATAATTGTTATTTAGTAAATATTTATCGATTGATTTTTTTTTTCTTAAAGCTATAGGAGGTTTTTTCAAGATTTTAACAAACGCTACTTTGGTGCATCAGTGGGTAGATACATGGTCTCATCAATGTGGGTCCTCTCAGCAGTACTGAATAGCTCATTGACATCTGTGGATCCTTTGGCTTCCTTGTACATGTGTTCCCATAAAAGCCCCAAGGAGGAGCCACCCAACCATTAGATCCCTACCCCCAGGTGTTTTAAAGGGTGCCAGGGCAGCACTCAGGCTGTCCAACTGTTTTCCTCGCTTTTGATATATGATCAGCCATGTCTTCTTCCTATCCTGTGTTTCCTGAATGATATGTTTTATGCCACTTTTTGCACCCTTGTCATCTTGTTAATATAGTACAACTTTTACCCTACTCATATCTTTCCACAACACTTCAAGTACCTTGCACTTTTGATTATTTGGAAATTGTGGTGCTATGTGATTCATAGCAATAAAATTTCACTGGAACAGTATTGACATTAAAAAATAATTCTTTACTAACAAAATTAATTTAACAGAAATGTTAAAATAACTGATCTTTCTGATTAAAAAACTTCTTAAAACTAATATGCTTGGATGTTGTAAGATTCAGTAAAGGCATATAGAATCCATGCGACTATATGTTACTATTTTGGTGGTAACTTTTTACCTTAGTTTTACCCTAAAAAGTGAAGAGCAAATTTGCAGAGTTAATCATGAATTTTTGCAATGAGAAAAATCACCTTGTCATTGTCCTTCTGCTTATTAAAGTAGCATCAGACAAGTTTTGAATGTGTCTGAATAAGAATTTCACAGACTTCAGAGCTACCTTAGAAGCCATCTAGTATGACCTTGTAGCTGAACTAAAAAATCCACTGTAACATCTGACAAATGGTCACCCGGCCTTCTCTTAAAGACTTTTATTGGGGGAAACCCACTAATTTGCCAGACAAATTTTGGACAATTCTTATTGTTAGGAAGTTTTTCCCTTAAGTCTGCCACTTAAACTTTTTAGTCATTGCTCCTAGTTCTGCCCTTTGGAATGTAGGAGAACAAATAATTCTCATCTGCCTGACAGCCCTTCAGATATATTAAGAGAGCTGTTTTGTCTCCTTTCTCTTATGTTCTTCAAGCTAAACATCTCCAGTTGCTTAAATGGTGTGATTCCAGGGTCCTTCACCATCCTTTTTGCCCTTCACTAGCCTAAAATGTGGTAGCATTCTACTCCAAGTAGAAGTATGATCAGGGTAGATTACAGCTGGATTGTTCTTGTCTGGGATGTTAGGCCTCACCTAATGCAGCCTAAGATCTCCCTAGTTTTAGGGGCTCCTGAATCATCCTTTTGATTTATATGGAACTAGTAGTCCATCAAAACCCCTGTCTTTTTCAAACAGGGTACTGCATTTTGTCCTTATGAAATTGATTTTTTAAAAAATCTTAAACGTAAGACTTTACATTTATCTCTGTTACATTTCATTTTATTAATTTTGACTTTAATTCTAGCTTGTCAGGATCTTTTTGTGTCCTGACTGTATCATCTAGATTGTTAACCATCCTGCCCAACTTTGTGTCATTAGCACATTTGATATGTATTCCATCTATGCCTTATCCAAATCATTGATTAAATTGATTACTCACCATCAAGAACTACTCTGCTGGGCATGTTCCTTAGAACCCCTTTTCAAATTGACATTATACCATTAATGACTATATAACTAGCCCAGTTCCAAATTTGTCTCTCTAACCTATAGCATCCTATAGTATCTGTCATCTAGTGCATGAGTTCTTAACTTGGGGACCTGTGAACTGGATTTTAAAGTATTTTGATAACTGTCAATTTGATTGGTTTTCTTTTCAATCTTGTATGTGTTAGGCATTTAAAAATATTCTGAGAAGAGATCACAGACTTCGCCAGATTGCCAAAGGAGTCCATGACACAGAAGAGATTCAGAACCCCCTGATGTAGCCCATGTCTCTCCGTCTTGTCCATCAGAAAAGCATGAGGGATTTTGTGAAATGCTTGGCTAAAATCGAGTAAACTATGTCTATGACATTCCTTTGATCTAGCAGTCTATTAATCCTGTCAGAAAGGGAAATGCAGTTTGTCTAACATGACCTGTTAGAGATTTTTAAAAAGGTTTTATTCATGCCTTTCCTCTAGCCTGAACTCCCCTTTGTGACAAAGAAAGTAAGTAACGATATTTGTTACAGTGACTGCATCTGATGATGTATGTGATGACTCTGCCACAGAAGTCCCTCTGCTTCCCTCTGCTTTGCTTTGAAGGAAAAGGTTTCATTATCTGTTTTTCAGGTACTCAGAGACTCATTAGTGTGCTTTTCATTTACATTGTTGTAGTCACTCTATATTAGTTTATAAAATATTTCCCATATTTCCTTGAATTATTTATTTCTTATTACATAATAATAATCTCTTTATATTTGTACATCATTATTTTCTTTTTAAACCATTCTCCACTTGATGGGTACCCATTTTCTTTTTAGTTTTTTGCAACCCTAAAGAGTGCTGCCATGAATATTTTAACATATATTAGGCCTTTGTTTCTGACTTTGACCTCCTTGGGGTATAGACCTAGTGATGGGATCATTGGGTCAAAGAGTACAAACTCTTCTTGCTTAATTCAAAACTGAAATCCAGCATAGTTGAACCATTTCAGTGCATGTTAGTCTGCCTTGAATCAAAGAATAATAAGAGAAAAAAGCATTTAGGTATTAACTCTATGTCCAGGACTGTATTCTGGGGAACATATACAATAAAGTGTCCGTGCTCTTAAGGAAGCTTCAGCTTTGGCTCATTGAAGGCGTAGTTTATAGTCTGCTTGGTTGGCAAGTGATGTAAAGGCTTGGTTGCTGGCAAGAAAAGGCAAAAGTACACTTATTGGAGCCTAGGCTACCAGGAGCAAAGTCCAGGTTCTAGTGGGAGGTGGGGAATGAGGATGGCCTGGCTAGAGACAACCATGGCTTGGAAGTGGCTGGGAAAGACTGTGGACAGTTGGCTCCTCTCCTCTCCTGCCTCCAGCATTGATTGTTCCATCTTTGTCTTTGCCAATTTGCATGGAATGAAGTAAGACCTCAGAGCTGTTCTTTTGTGTTTTTCTTACTATTATTGATTTGGAGCATGTTTCATGGATAATTTATAATTTTTTTGAAAAAGTACGCTTACTTTTTGACTGTTTTATCTACTGGGACATGGTTTTTGGTGTTATATTTATGCCAGCTCTCTGTATGTTTTGGATATCTGACTTTTTTTTTTTTGTTTTGGAGGGGGGAAGGCAGGGCAATTGGGATTAAGTGACCTGCCCAAGGTCACACAGCTGGTGTGTCAAGTATCTGAGGCTCAATTTGAACTCGGGTCCTCCTGACTCACTGTGCCACCTATCTGCCCCAGGATATCTGACTTTTATAGGTGATAGTTGATGCACATTTTCCTACTATTTCTCCTTTCATTCTTCATTGATTTTATTCATACAAAATTTTGTGTTTTACTCAGTAAAATAGTTTTTTTTTTTATAATTTCTTCTCTTGTTTAGTTAAGAATAAGCTATAGTTGTGCCAGGTATCTATTGCATTCTACTGTTTTTTCATAGGGTGATCTTTTAATACTCAGGTTCTGTATCCATTTTGAGTAAGATTTTTATTTAAGCTTCATTTGCACCAAACTGCTTTCCAGTGGGCATGATCTATTCTTGCTGAAGCCATGTTGACACTTACCTACAGCTATTACTGCTACTACTGTAGAAATAACAGTTATAACAGCTGTTGCTTTAAGTTTTGCAAAACTACATATATTATCTTATTTGATCCTCACAACAACCCTAAGAGGTAGGTGTTAATAGTAATAGCAGTTACATAGCTAAGGTTTGTAAAGCACTTTACATGTTACTTTATTCCTTACAATAGTCCTATTATGCAGGTGATATTCTTATCCTTATTTGATGAGGAAATTTAGGCTCAGACAGATTAAATGACTTGCCCAGGGTGACTTGACTAGTGTCTGAGGCAAGATAACTCAGTTCCTGAATGCAAGTCCCTGACTGTGTTACTTAGCTGCCTCATAATAGCTGTCAAACAGGTAGTTTCAGAATTCTGGCAAGAATCAAAGTCAAGTTGTCTAATCATACATTATAAACAAAGTATTTTGCCATTTAGCCAAATCATGTTCTCATGATACAAAATAACGTGATCCTTTCTTCATTTGACTCAGGAGCTCTGGTCAGGTTGTGGATTTCATAATTTAAAATGTTATAATGATACAGCACTTTTACTGGAACAGAGTCAATCAGGTTTCTCTGGGGTGGATTATATAGGCTTCCATACATGGATTATAAAGGCATTATGTGTGGTTAGTTTTAACCTCAAAAACTTAAGCCTCAAATCAATTTTGAGGAAGCATCTTTTAGTTCAGCTGACTTGCCAAATAGCTTGAATTTTAATTTGGTCTAATTCAACTTTTTTGTTTTTCAGAGTATATTAAATTCTTTTTATCTATACTAATTGACAGGAATAGTGGTAATGATAAGTTCCCAAATGCATTTTAGTGATAGTGTGGGTTTGTAATGCATTGTATATGTATTTTTTTTCTATTAGGATTATTTTGATAACTCTTTGTGTCCCCAGCCCCTAGGATGGTGCCTGGCACATAGTAGGTGCTTAATAAATGCTTGTCTATTTATTGCTGTCTTTTATTTTAGGCTAATATTCAAAGTAGTTTGGATTCCCTCGGCTTATAAAACTGTATGATCTGGACTGGATATTCTTTTCACTTTACTCTCCTACATGACCCCTTTGCTGTAGCCAAATTTTTCTACTTTGGTTCCCCATGAAGGTTATATGCATTGTTGCTGCCTCCAAGCCTTTCTTTGTGCAATTCTTCCCACTGGGATTCCCTTCTCTTTCCAGCCCTGACATACATTTTTTTTTTCATAATATGGGTATTAGTAGAAATGGGTAGAAAGATAGAATGGTGTTTTTCTGATTTGTCTCCAACACTCTTATTAATTGGACCTAGGACTTAAAAAAAATGGGGGTAGTGTAGAGTATGGTGTGTATATCTTTCTTTTGGTCGAAGTGGTACACTGAGTCAGCGATTTTAAGAGAACAATTTTAATTTTTTTTCCTTGTTGTAACAGCCCAGTGCCCAATGTCTTGTAAATATAGTTTGGATTATTTTCCCTTTCTTTTGTTACCCATACTTAACACATTGGTGTTCAGTGGCCACGTTTTTGCTTCTGTGTCAAGGCTGCCTTTGTACAATAGTTACAGTAGACATTTCAGAGGTGGGATACTTCATATAATTCAGGTCACTCTACAGAAACATCTATAACCTAATGGCTAAACACGATATCTACTTCCTGTTTTTTTCCAAAACAATACTTACTCTTTTCCTGATCTTTTAATACTCTTTTTTCCTACTTATTAAACATTTTCTTTCAGCAGAAAATTGCAGTAATTGGGCCTTGTTCTATATCTTGAAAGTAAGTGGATGATTAAGTTCTTATGCTTTGTAATGATGATACTTCTTTCTGTATGGAAAAAATTCTGAATTTAAGGAGAAATTTTAAATTTAAGTTAATGGAAAACTTCATTTTCAAAAGTTTTTGTAATTCTAGGTAAGTGTTTGAAAAAATAATATAATATTTATCTTATAAAATTAAAATTGTCTGGCATTTTAAAGGAAACTTGTTCTTTATACAGGAGAGTTCTTGCTCATGTTGAGCTTTCCTAACTTTTTTTCTGTACCTGTATTCTTACTGGAATCATTCTCCTTGGCATTGCTCCCTTGGGCTTGCAGAGCCCTACCTCTTTAGAATACAAAGCAAGTGCTTTGCCAAGTTAAGAATTAATTTCCTGGGAAATTGGGCTGCTGGCTTGACTTCTTGTGTCTTTACCTCTTTTGTTGCTCAGATAAAGAGTTAAGCTTAGTTTTGTGGAAAAATCACTAAAATCATCTAATTGTTTTCTCTTGCTCAAATTAAAAACATGGCTGATTTTTATATATATTTGCATTGTTAATGAATTCAGTAGTTTTTTCTTGATTGCAGACTCTTTGGACAAATTAGATTCTGTTGGATGAATTAGCTATTAATGCATGTAGTAATTCTGATGAAGTTTTTTTAGGAGACTGTAAATGTTCTGGTTCACTTGGGTTTACATTGAATAGAATGTATAGTTCAAACACTTGACTTCTAGAATACCATTTGTTCATGGTTCCTGTGACATAAGACCTTTATGACGTATTTGCTATATGGCAGGCATTGTGCTAAGCTTTCAGGAATACAAAGAAATATGAAGATAGTTTCTGCTTTCAGGGAGCTCACAGTCTAATGGGGCCGACAACATGAAAACTACTACGTACAAAAATGCTATATAAAGGATAATAATCGACAGAAGGAAGGCTCTAGAATTAGGAGATATTGTGACAAATTGTGTCTGTTTTCTGAGTTAAGGACAGATTTATCACCAGCAGGCTGGATACCAGGTGATGAATTCTTTGGTCATGAAAACCTGTTAGAAAAAGAAATATAAAATGACTCTATCCCAGGCAGCCTCTTTTGGTTGCTGCAGTGATGGGGACAGAATGGTGGAGAGGGTGCTAATAGTCACACAGAGTTTAGAATGTTTATAAACTAAATACGAGATGCTTGTTCAGTGACCAAAAATCTGACATACTTTTGGAGGGACTGCATCATATAAATATTGTTAGTTTTACTCTAAATGAAACCAGAAGCTATAAAGAAGTAGTAGCTAAATGGAAAGATACTTCACAAGGTCTTCTAAAGAGGCAAATAAAGAAGTGGTTGAGTTTGTTTTTATTGTTTATCCAAAGGGAACAAGAAACAACTTTTCATGTGACCTTTGGTCTTACCATCTTAGTCATCTTGTAATATTCTTGGTGATTATTAAAAACAACAGCAACCCATTATGAACATAATTACAGGTTATTCACCAACAGCTATTAGAGAAGAGGAGTTAGAAAAATCTATGAAGAACTTGATAAGACCTACTACATTAAATCAACTTTGAAACTCTGTGACTTCAATGTGAATATGGGCAGAGAGGAAGATAGTGAAAAATTATGTTGGGAAATATGGCTCAGGATCAGGAATGAAAGAGGCCAGAGGCTTGTATATTGCTCAGATGTTTCACATCTGCACATTATAAATACTTCAGAAAGAGATTTGGGAGACATTGGACATATAACAACAAATTACACCACAAAAAAGAAACTAATTGCATTAACAGATAGCAAATTAATGTTTACTTATATGACTCTTATCTGAATCAGTTGTCTATACAGTCAAGACTATCAATTTATTAGAACAAAGATAAAAATCAATGTCACATTAGAAAAAATGAGACTAATCGTGCATATCGAAGCAGTTTCATCCCAACTTATTTTATTTAAAAACATTTTATTGATGCTTTTTGTCTTTACCTCATTCTCTCCTCTCCCTTGTGACAAAGAAAGACAATTTAATGAAAAATACTTGGTTTTTATGACTGATAATATATGTAAATATTCTGTCCTAAGAGCCAGCCCTGTATTTCATTATCTGTTCTCCTTTCATTTCTAATCCAACTTATTTATATAAACAAGCTACTACAGCATAGAATAATGGGAAGTAGATGTAAGAACTGACAGTGTGAATTTTTACCATGTGCTATGGAAGTTTAACTTTAGTAAGTTAAGTAAGTTTTAGTAAGTTTAGTAAGATTTGATACAATAAGGAGGCCAAGAGAAACCCTACACCAACACAGCTAGTACATACTTGATCTCCTTGCCAAGTGAAGAGATTTGGCACTCAAAGACAATACTGCTTTAGAATATAAACTTCTTGAAATCTTATGGAGGAGAATTGTAGAAGATTATGGTGGGTATTATCTCAGAATAAAAATGGTAGAGAGACGAACGATTTATAGAAAGATTGGTATGAGAATCATTTAATCCAGATCAGCATCCCAAGAAAGTCTTAATGGACGATACTGGCAGGAAGACAACAGAAGAAAAATGGGAAAAAAAAACTGTCAGGATTTCTTTACCAGCCTGTTTTTGCCATCAATGAAAGTAGAATGCTACTACATTTGAACTCTGCCATCACAGTCTCTCATGTCCTACATGAAGAAGTAGAATAAATAGAAAGAATAGCTGGACCAGACCTGTAAGTATACATGGGAGAGATTTGTGCTAGAGGCAACAAAACTGTACTGCTGCTGAGTGATCAACTTTCAAAGATAACTGAAATAGCTTAAGATAACTGAATGATTAGAAAAAAGTCAAAGACCATATTAGTAACAAAAAGGGTTCTTGGAAGGATATCAGTAACTAACATGCTTTGTGTTTACTCTCTTATCTCTATAAATCTTTGTGAATAATTATGCACATATTTCTCCCTGATGAAAGTTTGAAAAGGAAATAGGCATTTGTGGACAGCTTGTGCAAAGTGTAGAGGCAGGGTAAGTCGTGGAGGACCTCAGGAAGCAGTGACAGGGCAAATTGGTAGTATTATAGAAAGATTGTAGCTGGTGACTACTCGTCATTCAAGTGGCCAGTATGGCTGAAAGTGTGGAGGAGAGTAATGTGTGTTAAAAGGCTGGAAATATGAGCAACCATGTTGCTTTTCCTGCCTAGACCTACCCCAGAGGAGTCTGGGGTAAGATAAGGGCAAAGGACCTCTAACCTCTTCCAGTGGGGTTTGGGTGTCTGGGTTGGGAGAGGAGCAATGGGAATGCAAGAATGTCTTGGTTCTCTTTTCCTTTCCCCACCTTGGTTTTTTAAAAACAACAACAACAACATCAAAAGGAGCAGCTTAGGTGGAAGAGTAGATAGAGCACTGGCTCTGGAGTCAGGAGGACCTGAGTTCAAATCCAACCTCAGACACTTGACACTTACTAGCTGTATGATCCCAGGCAAGTCACTTAACCCTGATCCTCCTTCCGTCTCCCTCTCCCTCTGTCTCACTCACTCACTCTCTCTCTCTCCCTCTCTCTCCTTCTTTCTCCCTCTTTCCCTCTCTCTCTTTCTCTCTTTCTCTTTCTCTCTCTCTCTCTCACACACACACACACACACACACACACACACACACACACACACACACACACCAAAAAACCCAACCACAAAACTCAAACGTTTTTTGTAATGGTAACAAAATGCCAAGTAAAAGGAACATTTCCATATACATAATAGAACAGAAAAAAGAGGATTGGGATTGTACATGAAGTTTATATGCAGCTTGCTTTTCTTTTTAAGTATCTAATAAGGTTAATATGTAAATTTCAAAGCTGTCCTTATCTGTGATTGCTTCTGTCCTTTCTGTTCTGTACATTTAAGAAAATGTTTGTCACCTTCTCTTCCTTCCATCCTTCCTTCTTTCCTTCCTTCTCTCCCTCCCTACTTTCTTCCAGCAGCCCCAGCCTCATCTTTAGTCCACCTTTCCAATCCAACCTCAGTCCCTGTTGGAAAAAACAAAACAAAACGAAAAACAAAAGCTTTGTAACAAATAGGCAGAATCAGGCAAAACAAATACACACATGGGACATGTCTGAATATGCATGATCCATTCTGCAGCTTGAATCTATCTGTCTCTCACTTTCTTGGCCTTTCTCACCTGGACTGTCTCTTCTGAACTTACCTATTTCTGTCACAAGTACAATACCACCATCCTTCTAGTCTAATGTACCATGGCACTATTCTTGACTCCTCGCTGTCTGACTCCATATAGCCATTTAGTTGTCAAATCTTGTTTCTGCCTCTGACTCTGCCATGACCACTCCCCAAGTTTCGACTCTTACTGCCTCTCTTCTGGACCATTGCAATAGCCTACTAATTGCTCTTCCTGCTTTAAGTCTCCACTTCAGTCTATCCTTGAGCCAAAGTGTTTTTCCTAAAATGCAGCTCTGACCATGTAACTCCCATGTTCAGTGTATTCCACTGGTTACTTTTAGGATCAAATATACTCTTATGTTTGGCATTCAGAGTCTTTCACAATATGGTGTCAACTTGCCTTTTTCATCATATTACATTAAACTACTTTCTGCACTATACAGTTCAGCCAGACTGGCCTTATTGCTGGTCCTCACCTGATACCACATCACCTGTCTTTGAACCTTTGTGTCTCAAAATCTAAAATGTACTCTCTTGCTCCTGCCTATTGGAATCTCTTATCTCCTTCAAGACTCAACTACCTCCTAAATGAAGCCTTTCCTGATTTCCCTGTCTCCCCAGTCGTTAGCACTCTTAGAATTATCTTGTATTTTGTATGTATTCTGAATATACTTAAAGTCTATGTTCATAATATTTCCCCTGATAGAATGTAAACTTCTTGAGGATAGGGACTGTTTCATTTTTGCCTTTGTATTCCTGCCATAGAATAGTGCCTGGCACATAGCATATGCTTAATAAATGTAATAAAAGGCTATTAAAAAGTATGGGGTTTTGTAAAGCAAAATACAGCTTTAGGGGTTCTTTTCTCACACTATATCATTCATGAAATGTGTTAAAATCATTCAAGATTAAGGAATCTTGAATGCAGTAGCAGAGAAAATTTAAGAATGCTGGGTTTGTAGTCAGAGGACCTGGGTTCAAATCCAGGCTTTATCACTTATATGACCTTGGGCAAATCACTTCATTCCTTTGGGCCTCAGTTTCTTAAGCTGTAATGAGATTAGACCATATTACCTTAAAGATACATTCTCTCTGTAAATTTATTATCATGTGAACTTTGTTTTGACTTTTATTAATATTAAGCAAGGAATAATATAAGTTAAGATACACTTAATGTCCTTAATTGCTTGTGAAAAAACACATTAGGTTAAACAGCATTACAGAAGTAATTAGTTCCATAGCAACAAAGATATATGTTACAAGAAAGTGGGGTTTTGTGATCTGACAGTGTGGTTTGGCTATACTGTGTTAATGATGTGATATAAAATGATGTTGGTCAGGGCAGGTTATGTAATTTACATATATCTGTAGTTAATGGTAGCAAGACAACTAGGTTGCATAGTGGGTAGAGCACTAGACCTGAAGTCATTGGAAGACCAGAGTTAAAATCTGGCCTTATGTACTTAACTAGCAGTGTGACTCTGGGCAAGTCACTTCACCTTAGTGAAGTACATAAACATTTGGAATTTTTATACTGAGGACAACTCAGGCCAAAACAATTCTAAAGTCTATAAACAGCAAATATAAGCTTAAATTGGTTTCTTAAACAAAATTTGCAAAGAAGATTCCTTAATAGTCAATTGCTGCCTATAATGTCTTTGCCATGAATGGGAAGAAATTTTAATTAGTACTTGCTTAATGGGATCTTTTTTCCTGAAAAGTGTGCCTTGATTTGGGACTTGTAAAAAGGAATAAGTTCAGGCTATCAATATAAATGTTTAGATATAAATTTTAAAGCTAGCACCATTTCCTTGATTCAAAATTGAGCAGAATATGAGGTTATTGGGATTTGTGCCCTGTAGGACCTAACGTAGGGCCATCCAGAAGATAAGATTTATTCAGATGCATGTGATGTGATGACAGAAGAATAAAGATTCTTGAAATTCTTTTCCTTTCTGAGCTGCCTAGACCCTGAAACCACTGGAATATTTGTTGTCTGTAGATTAGGATTAGTAAAGCAATCTATAGATTAGTAGTAGCCATGCTGTGGTTCTTCCAGTTCCCTGGAGGATGAAAAAGGTGGAGAACATTCCTTTTCTTGTTTGCATATGGCTTTGTGGCTTCTCCTTTCTAATTTGATAGAAGTTGTTGAGAGTGCTGTAGGTGATTTAAAAGAGCTCTCGAAAACTAGGGAACTGCGTGTCTATAGAAAGAGCAGTCACTGAGGAATTAGGGAGCTTGAGTTCCTCTGGTCCTGACTTTGGCAGTAACTAGCTATGTGGAAAATCACTTGGTGTCTCTGGGTTCCATCTCGGTTTTCTTATCTATAAAATGAGGGTGTCAGCTAGGTAATCACTAACTGCCAGCTCTAAAGTTCTGTGATTTTTCTAGTTTCTTTGACTTTGGGGAGACTTTTGGGGAGAAAGGAACTGATAGGAGTTAATAGTATTTTGACTAATTCTGCTCTGGGTTCTAACTTATAGATAACAAAGGGCTAGAAGTTAATTTCAATTAAAGCAGAACTCTTAGTTCCTGAGAAGTCTGCTGAATACTTAACTTATCCCTTGGCATGTTTTTAAGCGTCTTGGAGTTTGGGTTAGCTCAGCTATTAATATTATCTTGATTTCCCTCTTCTTTGACACTCCCTACTGACAAATGGATTGGTAAAGAAAGAAGTAAAATAGTTGGTGACAGTCACTGACTAGACATTTCAAGAACCTTCATAGTCTAATACCAGCCTATCAGCCTTACCTTATTTGAATGAATGAAAGAGTGAAGAAAAAGCATTTATGAAGCATTTACTGTGTGCCACTACTTTCCTTTACTGGCCCTACATATGACAAGATGATTACTACAACATGACTACCATGACTTGGACTCCGACCACTACTTAGTCTTGCCCTGTTACTCCTGCCTCTGAATTCAGACCAAGAAGATCGTCCTTTGTGCCTAGAACACACACTTTTCCAAACCCCAGTAATCCTTTTCTTCCTTCAGGACCATCCTCAGTTACTCCCTTTTTGGAAGCTTTCCTTGATTTTTCACTCGGATTTTCTTACAGTGCAGTTTCTGCCCTCCAGAGAGACCCAGACAGTCTCAGTTTTAATCTTTGGATCCTTAGTGCCTAGCTCAGTGCCTTGGAGATAGTGTATACTTAGAACATTGCAAAACTGAATATTTTATAACTCATTAAATGGTAAACCTACTCTGAAATTAATGAGCTTAACTTGTGTAAAGCTGATTTTCATATTCATCCAACACTGTCTTCCCTCAGTCATATTCATAGGATCATAGCTTTAGATCCTGAAGGGACCTTAGAAACCATCTATTCCAACCCTCTCATTTTACAGATAAGGAAACTCAGGCCCATAGAAATTAAATCACCTGCCCAAGGTCAGAAAATAACTGGTAGACCCAAGATTAAACTTAGGTTCTGAGACTCCAACATCAGCACTCTTTCTGTTGCTGTTTGTAGTCTCTTAACCTGCCCACCCTGTTTCTCTCAGTGGTGCTATTCTACATTGCCCATGTTTGACATCATTCTGGTCATCTTTGGCTCTTTTTTGCTCCCTTACCTCCTATATCTAATCAGTCAGCAAACCTGGTTGATCCCTTTTAAAATATTGCATGCCATCCCTTACTTTTTATTCACAGCGGCTACTATCTGAGTTTATGCCTAGACCATTGTTTCAGCAGATTGCTAACTTAATACTTCTGTCAATAGCTTATTTTCTGCTTCAGTCTATCTTGCATACTAACCAGTTTCATCATCCTAAAACTACTTCAAAAGCTTAGGTTGAAGTCTCATCTCTGCCACTTCCTGTATGTCTTTGTGCCTCATTTTTTTCCTTTATGTGATGATAACTGCCCATCTCATGGAGTTTATGGCTATAAGCCTGTAGCTGGTCCCCTTCTGATGGGACTCCTTAGTGGGAAGAGAGATGCATGCCTCTGGGCTTTGGGACCTCATTGAGTAACTGAGGGGCTGATTCTAACTCAACCGAGTGCTTAATAACCCTTTTTGCAAGCCCCACACATTAGCTAATGATCTGAGTTTGCTTTCTTTTTGAAGTTGGGTGATTTTAGACTTCTGTATGGAATATCCTATGGTAGAGGTTCCTCAACTTTCTTGGTTCGCAACACCCTTAATGTTTCAGTAATTTTCTCATGGTGCCCTGTGACCACCTTTTGGCTTGCCAAAAGAAATACCACACAGTTCTATTAAGTAGTTAGGTCCCCAAAATGTAATAGGTATTTATTTATGTCTTACCGAGTTGGGAGCTTTTTTGAAAAAAATAATGGGAATTGAAAGGAAATTTATTTCATTCTTGTTTGTGCAAGTGCTTTCTAATGGGATAAGTGTGCCTGTTGAGCATTGAACATTTCCAAAGTTGGAATCAGATTGGATACTTTCACGTTCATTTCCTGTTACATATTTATTTTCTCTTGGTACTTTCTGTTTATCACAGCAACCAACAAACACTCAGCTTGCAAAGGTAAAACGTCACAAATGAGAAAATTTGAGAGGTTACTGGCACAGTTTTAAGTACAAGTAAACAAAAATGCATCTCGAACACTTGACATCATCGAAAGGAATGTAGCTCTGTCTAATGCTGAATTTGTAAACTACTTTGAGCTAGTATTTCATGTGGTATCCCACAATCATCCTGTTTCCCTTGGAAATTTAAAAGAGACCTGGGCATGAATCACTACACCATGATTTTGCAGGGATCCACTGGAGAAAAATAGAGGTGGAAGAATGGGATATGGGGACCATGCTGGTTGTGCATTCCTTTTATCAGGTGTCCAGGACACAGTCTATTCTTACCCATGGTTCATGGAATGGTCACTGTCACACATAAAATGAAGGATTGGGCAGTGCGATTTCTAAGATCCACTTACAGCTTCAACATTCAGTGATTCTGTCCTTTGCTCAGAAATTTCCTAAACCTTTAATGGATCCCCGTTGCCTATAGAATATAGTCCACATTCCTTAAATTAGTGTTTGGAACCTCCATGCGCTGGCATTTGTAGCAGTTGTTAGCTTAAAATTAATTTTGTCTATTTGTGCCTTAGCTTTATTTCATCCTTTAGTCATTTAGCTACGTGGCTCTTTCAGACAAACTAATTGAACTGTATAGGAATTTTTGTAATCGCATATTTTGTGGAATTTGTTCTTTTTTCAGGAGCATAGGTGAGAAAGTGAAGTACCCAATTCTTAATTTGTACTCTTCTCTGAGCAACAAATGTTTGGTGACAATTTGTTTCAAACTCTTTCGCACGCTATTTGATGTAAGAAAGAATTTAAAAAGTATTTTAAAAATTCTTTGTGAGTATATTTGAATTTTTGTTTTAGATTCTTAGCCTTTTTATTATAGGATTGTAGATTTAGAGCTGAAAGAGAACCTCAGAGGTCATCCAATTTAACCCTTTCTGAACTTCCTTCTGCTCTAGCTTCTGTTTAATTTTTTTAATGATTCATTGATGCTCTTTCCCCCCTTGTTTTGTATCACTTACTACCTCCTCAACTTACTCTTCTCATAAAAACAAATAAATAAAAGCCCTATCTTGTAACAAATAAGTATAATCGAATAAAGCAAATTTATATATTGGATGTCTGACAGTATATATCTCAGATCTGTACCTATAGTTCTTCTTGCTTTTTTTTCCATTACTTCCTTTGGTCTTGATCTTTTGTTTCTGTGGATGAATTTTGTAATTTTTTTTCCTAGATTGTAAAGTAACTCTTTAGTAGTTTGAGTGGTACGGCACTGAATCTATAAACTAATATAGGTAAGTATTGTCATTTTATATTGTCATGGCTTAATTAGTTTGATCTCTCTCCACTTATTTAGGTCTGACTCTTTTTGTAAAGAGTGTTTTTGGTTGTATTCATATTTTTTTCCATGTAGCTGGATTATTTATGTATATGTTTTGTGGTTCTTTCAACAGGAATTTCTTTTTCTATCTCTTCATCTGCTGGGCTTTGTTAGTAACATATAGATAAATGCCAATGATTTTTGTGGGTTTATTTTTATATCCCACTACTTTGCTGAATATTGTTTCAGTTAATTTAAAATTGACTCTCTTGGCTTCTCCATACCATTTCATTCACTAGGACTGTTTGTTTTGCTTTCTCTTTGCCTATGCTTATAACTTCAATTTTTTTTTTTGCTCCACTGCTATAGTTAGCATTTCTAGAATAATAGTGGTGACAGTAGACACTCTTGTTTCACTTCAGATCATATTAGAATGTAAGCTTCTTTTTTCCTCCACTTAATAGTACTTACTTTTTCCAATTAATGTAAAGATAGTTTTCACCATTCACTTTTATAAGATTTTGAGTTGCAAATTTTTTTTCTCTCCCTCTCCTCCCCCTCCCCAAAACAACAAGCTATCTGATGTAGGATATACATGAATAAGTCATATTAAACATATTTATGTTAGTTATGTTGTAAAAGAACAATCAGAACAAAAGGGAAAAACTATGAGAAAAAAAAACCAAAAAAAAGAGAAAATAGTATGGTTCGATCTGCATTCAGACTCCATGGTTCTTTCTCTGGGTGTGTATAGCATTTTCCATCATGAAATGTTGCTTTTACTGTATACAGTGCTCTTCTGGTTCTGCTCCCTTCACTCAGTATCAGTTCATATAAGTTTTTCCAGGTTTTTCTGAAATCTGCCTGCTCATCATTTCTTATAGAACAGTAGTATTCCATTACATTCATACACCACAGCTTGTTCAGCCATTCCCCAATTAATGGGCATCCCCTCAATTTCTAGGAATGTAAGCTTTGTGAAAATAGGGATTGTATCTCTAATGCTTGGCATAGTACCTAGCATATAATAGACATCTTCCTATTCAAAACTTCAAGATTATTATGAGTTTTTTGTGGAACTTGTTTATCCTTGTATGTTCCTAGTACAGTGCCTTGCATAAAATAGGTGACTTTTAATAAGTGCATGTTGCATGAATGTTTAATCTGTTGTTTTTCTTTGCGTATTCAGGAAATCACCCAGGTTGGAATAGGTGGTATTTTCCTAAAAGTTGATTTCTTAGTCCATTGTTTTGAATTCAGAACAGTTTCCCACAGACAAAATGTCCTGTGGGAAATTTTAGTGTCCTAACTAGCTCACAAAAAGTCTGGTCAGCTGATTATAAAATGAAAAGAAAGGGAAAGAGGTTTTGCTGAGGTAAGTAGGGAAGAGCTAAAAGAGAGGGAAGGGAAGAAAAAGGCCTAAAGAGGTTATATGTGCAAGAGACTTCTGGAGGTTGAATTATCTGTGCTGTAAAACACCAAGGAATATGTCAGCAGGATCATCCCATGGAAAGTAAGGGATTGTTTGGCAGATTTTCTCAGCAGTTTTCTACAGCAGTATGACTGTGCTAAAGATCTTCTGGGGAATGTTAGGGATGTTAACAGGCACAGTGTGTTGAGGTAGTTCCACCTGACTGCTTTGGTTAGCATACCAACTAATATTAATATGCTTGCCTCTTTTAAAAATATTTTATTTCCCCCTGAATCACATGTAAAAACAATTTTTAACATTTTTCTTTAATTGATTTCTGAATTCTCCATCTCTCCTTCTTTGAGTTTCTGTTTTATTGCACAATGTAGATGAAATTCAAGAGAGTCCTGAAACCATGCTTTCAAGGGATATGTCTAAAAGGACTGACTGTTGATAGTTGAACTTCCTTACTCTCTGACTGAAATGATAAACCATACCATTTCCTTTTTCCTCTCATTTCAAACATTAGGTAAATGTTTGTTTTCGTGGGGGTGTGGGGGGCAGGAAGAGCTAAATGATAGGGCCTCTGCCTTTATGGATTAATTTTTAATTCCATACCTCAGTCAATCAATAAGCATTTATTAAGTGCCTACTATGTGCCAGGCCCTGAGGAGTCAAAGAAGAGGACAAAGAAAGATAACTTCTTGTTGTTCAGTTTGTAGTTGCGTCCAACTCTTCATGACACTATTTGGGCTTTTCTTAGCAAAGATCCTGGAGCGGTTTGCCATTTCCTTCTCCAACTCATTTTACAGATGTAGAAATCCAAGCAAACAGGCTTAAGTGACTTGCCCAAGGTCATACAACTAGGAAGTGTCAGAGATCAAAAGAACAAGTATAATCCCTCCTCCACATCACAGCCCTTCAGATTCTTGAATACACTATCATGTCCTCCCAGTGGTTCTCATTTCCAGGCTACGCTTGGCTCAATTCCTTTAGCCATTTACTCATGACAAGGGCTCAAGGCTCCTCAGCATCCTGATTGCCCATCATTTTGACCTCAGGAAAATCATTCTTCCTGGTTTCAGGCCCAGCACTCAATCTACTATGCCACCTAGTTAAGGAGCTCACAGTTTAATGGGGGAGACAACATTCAAACAACTATTAACAAATAAGCTGTATACAGGATAAATCAGAAATATTTAATAGAGGGAAATTACTAAAATTGATAGGGATTAGAAAAGGCTTTCTGTGGAAGGTGGGGTTTTAGCTGGAACTTGAAGGAATCCCCGGAACCCAGGAGGTGGAGATGAGGAGGGAAGAGCATTCTAGGCATGAGGACAGTCCTTGAAAATGCAAAGGATCAAAAGATGGAGGGTCTTGGTTCCAGAAATAGCAAGGCCGGTTTGGGTCAAAGAGTATGGGTGGGGGGAAGGGATATAAGGTATAAGAAGATTTAAAAGGGGTGTGTGTGTGTCAGGCGGAGAGGCAGATTATAAAGATCTTTGAATGCCAAACAGAGGATTTTGTATTTGATTCTGGAGGTTGATAGGGAGTCACTAGAGTTTGTTGAGTGGTGGGGGGGGTGACATGTTTGGACCTGTTCTTTAGGAAAATCTCTTTGATGGTTGACTGGAGGATGGCCTGGAGTGAAGAGCGACTTCTGACAGGCAGACTCATTAATAGGCTATTGCAATATTCTAGGCAGATGAGGGCCTGCTCTGTTGCAACAATAATACCTTAACACACCTGTGATTTAATCAGCATAGGGAACACATATGATGAGACCTAACTCTATAATTTAGTAGGTAAATCTTTGGGAGTTGCCTGAGGAACACAGAAGTTAAATGTTGTGCCCAGGGTCACTCTGGATGGTGAATCACAGAATCTGAGAGTTGTCAGGGACCTGAGCAGCTACTTAGTCCAACCCTCTCATGAAAGGAATCCTTGCCATAACACCTAACAAGTGATAGATAATTCAGTCTCTGCCTGAAAACTACTAAGGAGAATTTTTTTTTTTGCCTCTAGGGGCAGCCCATTCCACTTTTGAATAGCTTTTAATAACTGTTAGGAAGTTTTTCCTGTTTTCCAGACTAACTTGGCGTCTTTGCCACTCCCATTCATTGTTCCTGGTTCTGACCTATGCAGCCCCAAAAGACCAAGTGTAATCTCTTCTTCACATGACAGCCCTTCAGATGTTTGAACACACTATCATGTCCCCCCAGTGGCTCTCGTTTCCAGGCTATACTTGCTCAGTTCCTTTAGCTATTTACTCATATGACAAGGGCTCAAGGCTCCTCAGCATCTTGGTTGCCCCTCATTTTAACACTCCTGTTCTTCTGGTGAAGGCTGATGAGTCATGGAATCCAAGAGTCTGTGAACAAGTGAGGTCACACGTTACCTAAAGGTCAGTGGAAGAGGTAGATGTGAGTGTGAGCCAGCTATCTATATAACGAAAGACAGATGAGGAATTATGCAAGTTAAGTGCTGTGAAAGTGTTACGAGAAGTCAGTGACTTGAAGAAAAGACAGGTCAGTCATGTATCTAGATTCAAGAGTAACTAACTAATGGATAGAATCTGTGCTACCTTGTACACAGTGACAATGGTTCATTTTAGCTTTTGTGATTATGTTTTTCCTTTTTCTTAAGAATTATGCCTCTTGTTTTGGTTGTGTAAGGTAGCTCCTTCCAGTCAGAGTCTTAGTCTCTCTCTTTTAAGTAGATAATGACTTTTTATATTTGGGTTCCATCTGTTATGAGAATTTTGTAGTATATGGTGTAAAATGCAGGTCTAAATCAGAGGTTCTCAACCTGGGATTTGTGAACTTTTTTTTAATATATATTTTTTTTATTTTTAGTTTGTAACACTCAGTTCTACAGGTTTTTTAATTCCAGATTTTCCTCCCCTGCCCCCTACCCCCAAGACGGCATGGAATCCGATATATGTTCTACATATACCTTCTCATTAAACATGTTTGCACAATAACTGAGTTGTAAAGAAGAACCATGATCAATGGAGTAAGTCATGAGAAAGAAGAAACAAACCCTGCCAAAAAAAGGTACATTAAAAAAAGGAGAAAGCAGATAGTTTCCTTCAATCTGTATTCATACTCCATAGTTCTTTTTCTGGATGTAGATAGCTCTTTCCATCATGAGACCTTTGGAGTTGTCTTTGAACCTTGTATTGCTAAGAAGAGTCAAGTCTATCAAAGTTAGTAACCACAGAATCAATATGTGTGTGGTTGTGTATAATGTTCTCCTGGTTCTGCTCCTCTCACTCAGCATCATGTCATGTAGTTCTTTCCAGGTTATTATGAATTCCATATCTTCCCCATTTCTTATAGCACAATAATATTCCATTACATTCATATACCACAACTTGCTTAGCCATTCCCCAATTGATGGGCATCCCCTTGATTTCCAATTCTTTGCTACCACAAAAAGAGCTGCTATAAATACATATTGTACATTTCGTACAATAAATTTTGTACATATGGGTCCTTTTCCCGCTTGTATGATCTCTTTAGGATACAGCCTTAAGAGTGGTATTGCTGGGTGAAAGGTTATGCTCATTTTTATAGCCCTTTGGGCATAGTTCCAAATTGCTCTCCAGAATGGCTGGATCTGTTCACAACTCCACCAGCAATGTAACAATGTTCCAATTTTCCCACATCCTCTCCAGCATTTATCATTTTCCTGTTTTGTCATGTTAGCCAACCTGACAGGAGAGATATGGTATCTAAGAGTTGTTTTGATTTGCATTTCTCTGATCAATAGTGATTTAGAGCATTTTTTCATATGCCTGTAGATATCTTTAATTTCTTCCTCTGAAAACTGCCTGTTCATATCCTTTGACCATTTTTTAATTGGGGAATGACTTGTATTCCTATAAGTTTGGCTCAATTCCCTGTATATTTCAGATATGAGGCCTTTATCAGAGATACTGGTTGTAAAGATTTTCTCCCAATTTTCTGCTTCCTTCCTAAACTTTGTTGCATTGGCTTTGTTTATACAAAAACTTTTCAATTTAACATAAAATTATCCATTTTGCATTTTGTAATGCTTTCTATCTCATGTTGTGTCATGAATTCTTCCCTTTCCCATAAATCTGACAAGTAAACTCTTCTTGCTCTCCCAAATTGCTTGTAATATCAGCCTTTATTCCTAAATCATAAACCCATTTTGACTTTATTTTGGTATATGGTGTAAGATATGGATCTATGCCCAGTTTCTGCCCTACTATTTTCCAATATAATTATTTTCCTTTGTAGTCTTATGTATGGTATTTTATGCATGTAAAACATTTGAGTAGTCCATTCATGGGTAAATTGCCAAAGGGGGTTGATGACATACCCAGAATTAGGGACCCCGTCTAAGCCTCATTTTTGTGAAGCTAATTTCCAGTTTTCCTAAAACTTCTTGTTGAATGGGGAGTCCTTACATCAGTCATTTGTGGAGTTAGGCTTTTCAAACATTGGACTGCTCTGCTCAGATCTATTTCTTATCTCTTCCCATTGACTACCTTTTCTATTTATAAGCCAGTATAAAATAGTGCTTTATAATACACTATGAAGTCTAATAATGCTAACCTCTATTCCTATTTTTTTTTATTTTTCTATTGAGATTCTTGACTTTTTGTCTCTACAGATAAACTTTCTTTTTATTATTTTGCCTACTTCTCCAAAATAGCCCCTTGGTAATTTAGTTGGTATAGCACTTAATTCTGTAAATTAATTAGGTAGTATCTTTTTAATTATAATTGTATAGCCAAGCCACAAACAGTATTTCTCCAACTATCTATCTTTATTTCTCTAAAGAGTTTTTTGTAGTCTTGTTTATGTAAGGTCCCCAAAGTCTCAGTGCAATTTTACACTTAAGTGCCTTAAAATTAATAATTTATTAATATTTTAGTAACTTAAAACTGCACTGAGACTTTGGGGACACCCTGTATAAGTGCTAAGCTTCTCTTGTGGTTTTGAATTGTTTTATGTGTTTTTTAGGTATGTCGAGTGGAATTTCTTAATCTGCTGGCTTTTGTTAATACTATACAGAGAGTCTGATAGTTTTGTGGTTTTATTTTAAAACTTAAAACTTTTAAAATTCTGAACTTAACAAATATCAAATAAAATGGGCAAGTGTGCACGTGTGTGTGTGTATGTGTGTGTACAGAAAAATGATTGCCCACAAAACTGCAACTCATTATGTACAGCTTGCTTTGCCTTTTAAATAAATAACATGTGAATTCCATTTATAACCTTCTAAGTTATCCTGCTTACCTTTGATTATTTTTGTTCTTCTGTTTTCTTCTGTGCATTAAAAATGCTTTAGTGAACCTCTTCTTTTTTTTTTTTTTTTTGCTACCTTTTTTCCACCTTTCCCTTTCCCCTCTCATTGGAAAAAGAAAAAGCCATGGTTTTATGTATACACACACACACACACACACACACACACACACACACATGCAACAAGATTCTGTGGATTTGCTTTATAACTTGCTGCTTTACAAAAATTATTAATTATTTTGATTAAGTTTGTGAGTAGCAGTTGTTTCATTGTATTTGTACAATGCATGTAGGTGGTACTGAGTAAATACTTGTGGATTGGTTGATTCTCTAAAGTATCATTGGTTATTTTTAGAAGAGCAGTGTAAGTAGAGTGATAGCAGTGGAAGCTAAATTGCAAGAGATTGAAAAGTGAGTGGGTGTTGAAAAAATAGAGGCTGAAAACTTTTAAAAAGTTTGGTAATAAAAGGGAGGAGGAACATGGATCAATATTTCTAGAGGTCAGCAGAGTATGACGTCCCAACCTAGGCTTATGAGGAGTCATAAATGAAATCCTTCCATTACTGGAGGGGGTTTTTGATTTAATTTGGATGGGGAGGGGAAGGATAAAAAGGTAGAATGTTATAAAAGCAAAGGAGTCATTCAGGCAAAGGAAGGGAGAGATCACTTTGACCTGATGAAGATCCAGGAAGGATTCATGAAAGAGGTGGCTTCTGAGCTTCACCTAGATGAGCACACAAAAGGCCATTATGTGTAGGAAGAAGTGCATTCCAGGCATGGATGATGACTTGTGGAAATGCATGGGATTGGGAGAACATAGGGTGGTAGAAGGGAATATAGCATATTTGAGATGGTAGGGTGAAAAGTTGGTGCCAGTTTGTAGAGAGTCTTAAATGTCTAGAAAACAAAATGCTCAAACTCTCCTACTTTAATTCTTTACTAATCTTTGTACCAAAGGGAGTGTTAACCACAACACTAGAGGATCACAGATTTAGAGCTAAAAGGGACTTTATAGGCTGAATCCAACTCCCCCATTTTACAGATAAGGAAATTGAGGTTCAGAGAGGTTTTGCTTGTAAGGATCTGAGGAAGGGGTGGGGAACCTGTGGCCTTGAGGCCATATGTGATCCTCTAGATCCTTAAGTGTTGGCCCTTTGAATCTTTTCTGTGAAATTTGGATTCAGTCAGGGGCCTCACTTGAGCACCTAGAGGGCCACATATGGCCTTGAGGCTGCAGGTTCCCCAGCCCTGGATTCTAAGGCAATATTTGAAGACAGATCTTCGTGACTTCAAGCCCATAACTGTATATACTGTGCCACCTACTTGCCTTGGTTTCATTGTTAAATATATATTTAAGAACTATAATCATAGGAGATTAAGGGATTGAATATAGTCCAGTGCCCTACCCATTGTGCAATACTGCCTTTCATCCAATATATTCTATCAGAAACATTAAAAATTCAGTATTACATAAATAGTTTCTAAAAACAAGGAATGAAGGTATCCTGCCAAGCTCCTCCTATGAGACAAGTGCAGTTCTACAGAACTTCCAAGGCTTAATGTCCTGCATTCCCCTTCCATGCCCCGCCCCTTTTCTGAGTTGGACTTTGCAGTCTCTATACCACCTTATCCATAATCTCCTCAATATCAGGCTATGCTCACTGCCAAACTGTTGCCCTTGATGAATCGACTTCATTAACTGCGTGTCATAGTGTGGGCAATGCATATTTTTCTCCCACCGGCTTTTTATGGTTTGGATGGCTACACCAGGTTTTCTTGAACATTGCTGTGGATATCACAGAGAGCCTGTCATCTGCTGATTCCTTTAGAGAGCCTTAACATCCATAGGAAAGTGCGCACTGGTGTGCGTGTGTGTGCGTGTGTGGCTCTTGTGAACACTGTAGTTAAACCTATGCCTCCCTCTTTAATGCCTTGAGTCTTGTTTACACTTAGCTGACAATTGAACAAAGTTATCTTCATCATTGTATCTATCCTTGTGTTATTTTGATAATAGTATTAGTTGGCGTTTGTACTGTCCTTTAAGGTTTGCAGACTTTTATATGCATTATTCCATTTGTCCTTCACAACAACATTAGGGTGGATGCTGTTTTACAGATTGGGAAACAGAGGCTCAGTGACGTTAAGTATCCTGTCCAAGCTCACATAACTGGTAAGAATCTGAGGTAGAATTTGAACCCAGGGCTTCCTGATTCCCAGGTGTCCACAGATAGAAGATTATCCATCTGCCATTGTCTTTCTAGGATGTTTGTACAGATGGACCACCTCTGTGGGCTGACTGCAGCCTAGTCTGGACATAGATACTGATTTAATAGACAAGTGCAATGTTCCAAGAACTGTGCTAGGTACCAGGAATACATAACCAAAAATGGAACACACCCAATATGTGTGTACCTCCATATATATAGATACACATACATATGTATGTGTTTGTGTACACACACACACACACACTCTAAGTGTATATATATATACATATGTATATATACATACACTGTATACAAAAGAAACAAGGTAATTTTGGGGAAAAGCATTAGCAGTTGGGGAGGGGGGTTAGGAAAAAAGCTCCTATAGGAAGGAGGTGGTATTTCAGCTTTGAGTTTTCAATTTTGAGGGAATTTAGGGATTCTGAGGGGCAGAAATGAGAAGGGAGTGTATTCTAGGCATAAGGTACAGCTTCTGCAAAAGCGTGGTGAAGGGAGGTAGAAGATTGTATGTGAACAACTGCAAAAAGGTCCAGATTGACTGGACCATAGAAGACATGAAAGGGAATAATGTATAATACTTTTGGAAAGATGGGGTGGAGCCAGGTCACGGAGGTTTCTAAATACCAAACAGGAGTTTTTATTTGCTCCTAGAGGTAAAAGGAAACCACCGGAGTCTTCAACATGATCAGACCTGTGGTTTGCTAATAATACCTTGGTAGTTGTGCTGTGGGTGGAGAAATTGGAGTGAGGAAAGACTTGCGGCAGGGACTTGTTAGTGAGGCTGTTGTAGTAGTTCAGGCAAGAGGTAACAAACACCTGAGCAAGGGTGGTGGCCATGTAGGTAGCTGCACTTAAGGAGCTAGTAAGGAGGCAGAAAGAAGCACAAAGAACTGCAGCAGAGCTTACCTTATGGTTAGTGAGGCAACATGGTACAGTGGCTAAAGGGTTCTACTTGAAGTCAGGAAGACTTGGGTTCAAATTTCAACTCCTGACATTTATTAATCAAGTGACTGGACAAGACACTAATCTGAGCCTCAGTTTCCTTATCCATATGATGATGGCAGTACCTGCCATATATCATTTTAGTGAGGCTCCAATGAGATCAGACATGTAAACTTTCAAGGGCTATATAATGTCAGCTATCACTGTTCTTATTCTTTTAAAATTCATCGGAGAGGTGTGAAGTATTATAAAAGATTCAAGACGTTCTGATGAGGGAGCAGGTTTGCAGAAACAAGGGCAAAAATTGTAGAGGATGAGAATCGGAGCTACTACTTGAGGGAGCGAGTTCCAAACATGCGAAAACTTGGAGGCAGAAGAGGGTAGGACAAATTTAGAAATCACTGGTGTTCCAGTTTGACTGGTTTGGTGACTGTGTAGAGTACTGAGAGATAAAGCTAGAAAGATTTAAGCCAATTGTGGTGACTAGGCCCAAGCCTTCAGAGGCCCCCTACTCTCTAAAATGATCAGAATTGTGCTCTAAAAAGATTACTCTGCAGGCAGTGTTTAAGCCAAAGAAGCCTATTAGGAGCTTATTACAATAACCCAGGAAATAAGTAATGAAGTCTTGTACTAAGGCAGGAGAAGTTGGAAGGGAGGGATTAGGATATCATTTCAGGATATAATCATCTGGACCGACGGATTAGATGGGCGTGTATGTGAGTGAGATTTTGAATCTTGGTGACTTGGAAAATGCTATTACCATGAATAGAAATAGGAAATTTAGGAGGATGGGCAGCTTTTGAGGGAACACTATAAATTTAGTTTTGGACATGTCGGGTTCTGAAATGTGAGGCGATAGATATCAAAGAGCCTATCCTATAGAGTTTATAATTGAAATAGGGAGAGTAGTTGTGGGATCTCTAAGGAAGACAGTGTAGAGAGAAGAGGGTTAAGAATAGTTTCAAAGGATGTGCCAGGACTTAGGGAATGGGAAGAAGACAGAAGGAACCAGTTGAGTGTAGTATCAGCAAGACCTAAGGAGGAGAGAATATTAAGAACAGTTAGCAGTGTTGAATGTTATGGTAAGGTTAAAAGACTGAGAAAGGCTGCTGGGGCTGATGATAGGGGGGTTCATTTATGACCTTGGAGGAAGCTGTTTTAGTAGACTGGTGGGGCAGAAAGGAAAATTAAAAGAGCTTGAAGAACAAGTAGGTGGTGTTTACATTGTCTAGAAGTTTGGCATTGAGGGCCGGAGAGGAAGATGTCAGTAGTCTGTGATGCGGTATGGAAATGTGGGAAGGTTTATTTTTAAGATGGGAGTACTCTGAGAGTGTTTATAGTCAGAGGAAAGGGAGGTTTAAAGCTGTTGGAGAAAGTTGGGCTAGACAAAAGGGAATAATGATGATAAATAGCACATGTAAGTAGAACTTTAAATTTGCAAAGTGTTTTGCATTGTTATCTCATTTGATGCTCACAACAGCCCTGTAAAGTTGCTGCTGTTAGTTATCCCATTTTACAACTAAAGACCCGTAGGCACAGAAAAGTTAGATGATTGATACAGGGTCACACAGCAAAGTCGGGATTCTAACCCAGGTAGGTCTAGCTGCTGTACACCATACTGTGACATAGTTTCAGGGAACATTGGCAGAGATAATGGCCATCTCCCACAGAGACAGGGTAGAAGGAATGGGTGTGTATAGATGTACTTTTTGTGATCTATAAGAAACTCCCATTGGATTTGGCTTCCCTCTTTAAAAGTATTGTCAGTTGAATGGTAGGGCTGTTGGACAAGTTAGGGAGCTTAAGGAAAATGGAAAAGTTTTGGAATAACTTGTTTGTGGAATGATGGATAAAGTGGTTGCCTTATAGCCATGATGGCCCTGCTGAGTTTAGGTAACATGAATTTTTAGTGGACTCAGTTATTACTGGACAGCTAGGTGGCACAGTGGATAGGTAGAGCACTGGGCCTGGAGTCAAGAAGCCCTGAGTTCAGATCCAGCTTCACCAGCTCTGTGACCTTGGGCATGTCACTTGGCAATGTTTGCCTACTTCATCTGTAAAGTGAGCTGAAGAAGGAAATGGCAAACCACCTCAGTATCTTTGCCGAGAAAACCCCAAATGCAGTCATGAAGAGTCAGACACAACTCAGAGTGACTAAACAGCAGTTATTATTATCGCCTGGTTTTCAAGTTATTCTGAAGAAGTGCATGCATGCAGTTAAAGCATGCTGGCCTTGGAGCTTGGAATGGTATCCCTCCCATGTCTACCTGTTAATATTTTTTCCTTCCTTTTGAGCTCTGCTCTGGGACTTCTGATCCCTGCATGCTCATGAGCCAATTCTTTCTTGTTTCTTAGAGGAGCTTTATTTATGTACTCTATCTTGTCTTCATTGTCTCCTTATCTGTTCATTCTTTCCCCACTTCAATACCAACAAACATTTCAGGGTGTTTTTCCATCCATGGTCCCCTCAAGCTTTCATCTTATGCCTTTCCTGCATTTCCCTGACAAACTCTTTCATAGAGTTGGCTAGCATCTCACACTCAGTTTTCTTAATTTTTTGCAGTCTGGTGTCTACTTCTAGTTTTATTGAAACCGCTTTCTAAAAGGTTAAAATGATCCCTTTTCTTGTTAACTACTAGCACCAAGGAAGGTGGAGTCAGTGAACTTCGAGGGAGCATGGTGGGGGAAAGAACACTGGATTAGAAGTCAGAGAACCCATGTTTGAATCCTGGGTGACATTGTGTCAGCCACTTGACCACTTTGGGCCTTAATTCCTCACCTTTTAAATGAAAGGGTTGCTTCCGAGATTGCTTTCAGGTCTAAACTTATCATCCCATTATTTATTAACTTCTAAATCCAGTGACCTTTTCTTGGTCCTCATCCTCTTTGACTACATGACTACCTTCTATCCCTATGTCCTAGGTATTTACTCTTCTCTTGGCTTCTGTAACATTGTTCTTTCCTAGTTCTTTTCTTGTCCTCATTCTTTTTTGCTGGATCATTATCTACCTTCCCCATTTCCATGGGTTAAAATTACCCTGCATAGGTGATTTACAACTCTTTCTGTATGTCTAATCCTAATCTTCATCTAACTCCAGTCCTGCATCTCCACCTGGATCTCAGACATTTCAAACTCAATATATTTAAATATATTTAAAACTAATTCTTCATTCCCCTCCTAACCTCAAATTTACCTGTCCTCTGTTTCCCTATTATTTTGGAGCGTAACAATATCTTTCTGGTCACCCAAACCTCCGTGGATTTATCTTTGATTCTTTTGTCTCTCCTTCCCCTCCACCAGTGATACAGTTATAACTTAACAGAATTTCCAATACCATACATATCACCATATCTTGATATTTTATTTTTTATTACCAGTGCCTATTACCTATCATGTCAAAACAAGAAAATAAAGTTTTTATGATTTTTTTTGAGACAAGGACCAAGATTAAAGTTTGAGTGAGAACCACTCTCAGCCACTATTATCGAACACTGAATGACTTTAGAAATTAGCTTTCGAAGCAGACTTGATGTTTCTTGATGAATTCGATCTGAAATGACAAGGGAAAACAGTGCTTACATGTGAAACTTACACTGTGATCTAGTCAGTTGCATGACATCTGAGATTGTTGTCAAGTTTCTTTATACATTTCCTGTGCTGTCAAAAGTTAAAACAAGAAGTGAGATCTCCATTCTCGCATAAATTTGCAGAGGATATAATTTCTGAGCTCAAACTACAGTTCCAGTGGTATTTTTCAAAACTTTTTATGTAAGTACAAAAGAAATTTCCATATTTCCAAATCCAATGAACTGTGCAATTGATGAGCTTCAGTTGGAAGTGATTATTCTGCAGTGTAATGATATGCTGAAAGGCAAATATCAAGCGAAGAATCTAATGGAATTCTTTAAATGCCTTCCAAGTGTTCAGTATGCTTAATTAAAATTATGTGCTCATGGATTGATAGCAATATTTGGTAGTATTTGTTTGTGTAAAAGAACATTTTCAAAGATGAAATGCATAAAATCTCATTACAGATCAGTATCCTCGATGCTTAGCGCAATGTAGTAGGAGCTAGTAGTAGAAGCTTAATAAATGTTTGTTAATTGATTAACAGGTGGACATTTACAATCAGTTTCGATGATGAGAAAATTATCTTTGAATCATATTTAAGCTAAATGCTATCCCCAAAGGAAGAATTCCATTCTTCTATTAGTAGACCTAAAAAAAATTGTACTAAATTACTCAATTTTTATTATTTTGAATTTTGGTAATAAAAATTTATGGAAATTTGTTTTCTCTCATTGTCTAAGTATCTACATAATCTCTTCAACTTTCTTTTTCCTTAATAGCATTTTACTTTTTCCAATTACATGTAAAGATAATTTTCAACATTCATTTTTGTAAAATTTTGAGTTCTAAATCTTCTCTCCCTGCCGCCCCCCCCCCCCCGCCACCCACTCTACGGCAGCAAACAATATGATATAGGCAGTACAATCATGTTGTGAATGAAGAATCAGAACAAAAGGGAAAAACCATGAGCAGGGGAAAAACAACAAAAAAAGTGAAAATAGTCTGCTTCTATCTGCATTCAGACTCCATAGTTCTTTCTTTGGATGTGGATGGCATTTTCCATCATAAATCTTTTCGAAATTGTCTTGGATCCTTGTATTGCTGAGAAGAGCTAAGTCTCTATCATAGTTAATCATTGCACAGTGTTGCCGTTGCTGTGTACAGTGTTCTCCTGGTTCTGCTCACTGCACTCAGCATCAGTTTATGTCTTTTCCGCCTAACCTGCAGTATAGAGAGGTGAAGTGCGTCCCCCAGGGTCCCACAGTAATTATGTGTCCAAGGCAGACCTTGAACCCAGATCTTCTAAGACCTGCCTCTAAAGTACTTCTGTATTCACTTCCCCATACTGTCTCTCATGAAGAGGAGTAGAAGTTATGTTCAATTTTAGGGCAGAAAAGTGTTTATTAGATTTACGTTAGAATGGCTAAAATAAGAAAAGCTTTTATGCTTATGTTAATGAGCTTCATGTTTCTGGGGAATACATTTTGGTAGGAAAGTTCATTCCCTGACAGTGAGGGATAATGGGAGTTTTGTGTTTTGAGCCCATTTTCTTATTCTTTGATTCTTCAGTAAAAATCAGAGCAGCCAGGGATACTTCAGTCTCTTCTCTCTTCAAAAAAATGGTAAATATGTGATGTAGATAGTGTTGCAAAAATAATGAAAATGGAGTTGTATCCTTGAATTTTCTGTGCTCAGATGAGAAAACACAAAAGATCAGACTAGTTCAGAGTTAATCAGATCTCATTTGAACAAAACCTGAACAAAACTCTGATAATGCTTTAAAAGCCAAATATTTAGCTCCCTTTAAACATCTGTTGCTATTGGTTTAAAAGCAGAGGTATTTAGTTTCTGCGTTATTTTCCTCCTGACACTCTGCTGTCAGTTGTGCCACAGCTTCCATCTGATGTTCCTTCAACTTTTGCCTCCTTTATGTGATCCTTTGTCACTCCCACGAACTAGTAATGACCACATGACTTAGGATTTTCCCATAATTTTTTGGTATTGCCAGTGGGTTTTGTGATTATCTGTCATTGTGACTAAATTTCTTACTATAAAATGATTTTAGGTTTAGCTATTGCTTTAGGTCAGTAACAAGTTAAAGCCTTAGAAATTTTCATTGGGGTAATTAATTTTTTAGGAAAACACAAATAATTATTTCATCACATTGGCAACTAGGTGGTGCAGTGGATAGAGGGGCCTTGAGTCAAGACACCTCAGTTCAAATTCAGCCTCAGACACTAAAATGTATGACCCTGGGTAAGTCACTTGACCTCTGCCTCTATAACCTCATGTTTTAAATGGGGATGATAACAGCACCTACCTCCCAGGATCAAATGAGATAATACTTGTGAAGTGCTAAGCACAGTGCCTGGCAAATAGGAAGTGCTATATAAATGTTAGCATTTCCTCTCTTTCTCTCTGAATATCTATATCTAACATTTGTGCTGTTTTAAAGTGAAATTGGAAGGGAATACATATGTGTGTGTATAATATATTTTATGTAAGGCACGCTAAAGCTATAAAATAGACATTGATTTTTAATATTTAAGCAAAACTTCTTATATGAATTTTGATATGTTACAATAACATAATGTCTTCTAGTTATTATAGACCTTGGCAAATTAGCAATGAAATGAGTATTGCGAATAATCCTTCTTTAAGGATAAGTAGCCACTAACTCTGATTGTTAGGCGGCATTGCATGGTGGATAGGGCACTGGATTTAGGAAGATCCATTTATGCATCCTACCTCAGACACTTACTAGACATATACTGTAGGGAAATCATTTGCCTTTCTTTGCCTCATTTTCCTTATTTGTAAAATGAGGTGGTTGGACTTGATGACTCTCTTCTTTTCAGCTTTAATTCAATGATCCCATGAACTGCTAATTTAATTTATTTTTATTATCTTTGTATCTTTTGGGAGGCATTTGGGCAATTGAAATGTTTCTGTGGGATGACAAATTTTTGACATTTACTTTAAAGTCCTATCATTTTCTCATATAATTGTGCTACATTTCCCTAGACATTTTTACTCCCCAACCAACCTGAGCCAGAGCTGCTGGGGGATTATTTGAGAATCTGAGCCCTGGTCCTTTCAGCCTCTGTTAATGTTTGCTTTTCATATCTAGTTTACTTTTAAAAAAATGTTAAGTGTGGCATGAGTTATAAAGTGCTGGATTCAGAGTCAGGAAGATTTAGATCCAGCCTCTGACACTAAGTAGCTCTCTGATCCTGGACCTTTTACCTAACTTGTGTGTGCCTCCAGGAACTCCATAGGACTTATCTGCTAAGTAGATTGGTTGGGAGAGTTCCCTACATTCATGAAACTAGAGATGCTTAGCAAAGGATCTGCTCGTTTGTATAATTTCAGTTACAGAGCAGTTAGTGACAAAGTTATTTTTAATCCAGATCTAACAATTTCTCCCTTTCTTTAGCAATTCCTTAATGCTTTTGGTGACTGTCAATTAGTAAGCATTTATTAAGTGCCTATTATGTGCCAGGCATTATGCTGGGGATAAAAAAAAAAGGAAAAGACAGTTCTTGCCCTCCAGGAGCTCTCAGTCTAACAAGCAAACAAGCAAATTGACTCATACATTCAGGCAAACACATTTACCCTTTCACCATGCAAATGAGACTGTAGCTTCATGTAGTGAGACTCTGGACTTAATCTCTCAACTCCTATTTGCACTGG
The DNA here is from genome assembly GCA_028646595.1 of Phalanger gymnotis. Lineage (NCBI taxonomy): Eukaryota > Metazoa > Chordata > Mammalia > Diprotodontia > Phalangeridae > Phalanger > Phalanger gymnotis. The sequence goes on from CM053624.1 coordinate 162,443,861, forward strand.
CAGGTCACCGTAGTGAGGCTGACAACATTTCTTCAGAATTTTAGGGGTGCCCCTGATATGTATTTGGGGTATCCTTTCTTTGGATGGCGTATTTTTCTAATGTTACTTGTTTAAGCCCCACCATTGCAGGCTGTTCTCTCCAATATCAATTATCAGTTACAGTTAGTATCTTTCCCAAATCATTGATTGACTCAGTTCCCTAATATCATTTATCAGTTAATATCACTTGGCTTTTACAAAAGGATATTGATTGAGATATAGTTAAGAATCATAGTGTAGAAAGCCTCTCTCCTTTCTTCCCAGCTGAAGAAACACACTCCCTTTAATCTCCCTGATCCCTGGGGAGAGTGGGCTCAAATTTAAAGGGACCTGGAGAGAGTGGGCTTCCATTTATGTATTTTTTTATATTTTTTATTTTTAGTTTACAACACTCGGTTCTACGTAATTTTGAGTTCCAGATTTTCTTCCCCCCCCCCCCCCCCCAAGACAGCATGGAATCCGATATATCTTCTACATATAACTTCATATTGAACTGATTTACACAATAGTCAAGTTGTAAAGAAGAATTATGTCCAGTGGAATGAATCATGAGAAAGAAGAAACAGAACCAAAAAAACTCCAAAAAAACAAAAACAAAAGAGAAAAAAAAACAGGGAAAAAAAAGGAGGGCAAATAGTTTGCCTCAATCTGCATTCAGACTCCATATTTCTTTCTCTGGATGTAGACAGTAGTCTCCATCATGAGTCCTTTGGAGTTGTCTTTGCACCTTGTATTGCTGAGAAGAGCAAAGTCTATCAGGGGTAGTCATTACAGAATCCATATATCTGTGGTTGTGTATAATGTTCTTCTGGTTCTGCTCTGCTAACTCAGCATTATATCGTGTAGGTTTTTCCAGGTTATTATGAAGTCTGTATCATCCCCATTTCTTAGAGCACAATAGTATTCCATTACCTTCATATACCACAACTTGTTCAGCCATTCCCCAATTGATGGGCATCCCCTTGATTTCCAGTTCTTTGCTACTACAAAAAGAGCTGCTATAAATATTTTTGTACATATGGGTCCTTTCCCCACTTGTGTGATCTCTTTGAGATACAGCCCTACAAGTGGTATTGCTGGGTCAAAGAGTATGAACATTTTTATAGCCCTTTGGCATAATTCCACATTGTTTTCCAGAATGGCTGGATCAGTTCACAACTCCACCAGCAATGTAACAATGTTCCAATTTTCCCACATCCTGTGCAGCGTTTATCATTTTCCGGTTTTGTGATTTTAGCCAATCTGACAGGAGAGATGTGGTACCTAAGAGTTGTTTTGATTTGCATTTTGCTAATCAGTAGTGATTTTTGAGCATTTTTTCATATGTCTATAGATAACTTTAATTTTTTCCTCTGAAAACTGCCTGTTCATATCCTTTGACCATTTCTCAATTGGGGAATGACTTGTATTCCTATAAATTTGGCTCAGTTCACTGTATATTTTTAAAAAGAAGGCCTTTATCAGAGACATTGGTTGTAAAGATTTTCTCCTAATTTTCTGCTTCCCTCCTAATCGTTGTTGCATTGGCTTTTTTTATACAAAAACTTTTCAATTTAACATAATCAAAATTATCCATTTTGCATTTTGTAATGCTCTCTATCTCTTGTGCCATGAATTCTTTTCTTTTCCATAAATCTGATAGATTATTCCTTGCTCTCCCAAACTGCTTATAGTATCAGCCTTTATTTCTAAATCATGAACCCATTTTGACTTTATTTTCATATATGGTGTAAGATATTGGTCTATGGTGGGCTTCTATTTAAAGGGCTTGCTACAAAGCATTTACATTTCCAGCTTAATTTCTGAACAGCCAGTGGACAGTTGCTCCCTTGCTTACAGAACATGGTGTCTAGACTTGTCTGTATCCACTGCTAGGCTGGTTCCTGCAGGTTGCTCCTTGGGGATGTGCTCCTTCCTGGATTTGAAGGGCTAGCAAACTCTGGTGTAGACCTGTGCTCTTCTCACCTGTCAAGAGTTCACAAGGTTGTGGAACCTAATCTGTTCCATCTCAGGTAATCCTTCACCTAAGAAAAAGAAAGAATAAATACAACAGGGATAGAAGCAAAAACAAGGTTGTGTGTTTAGTGGCCACATTGTAGTGGCCTGGGAGAGGAGATAAAAGTCAGAAAATGTCTACAAACCCGGAAATTGATAGCATTTTATTCTTCTCACTCAAAACAACCCAGAGAACACAAAAAGTGATTTGGCTGGTTGGTTAGGGCCCTTTGTTATATATATACTTTATTCTGGTTCAGCAGCTGATGAAAAGACCTTTGCACCAAACACCAAGTAGACAAGAAACTTAGAGTCACTGCCTGAGCATACGATGAAGTGGAAATGAGGAGCTGGCCTCCCTCCTTCCTCCAGACTCTCAGAAGATGGTTCCCTACCCATCCATGGGCATCTTCTGCACATGCTTCCAGACTAGACCTTCATTTGTCATTTTCCCTTACATCATCAAAGAGAGACAGAAAAGGATGAATTGCAAATGATTGAAGGGAACACTTAGGATTTCTTTTTCTTTCCAATTTTATATTTGGGGTTTAAGCAACTCTTTGTTTAACAGAAGCTGTAAATGTAGTAATTCATTACTTGTGCTGGGTTGTATCCTGGAAAGAGTGCTGGGCTTGGAATCAGAAGGCCTCAATTCTAGTATTGGATGTTTTAGATTGGACGCATTGTAGATGCCTTAAACTTAATGTGACTAAAACAAAACCCACTATTTTTTCCTGCCATGCTCACTTATCTTCTCGACTTCCCCGCTTTTATCAAGCATACCAGCATCCTGCCTGTTACAGAAACTTGGTGTCATTTTCATTCTCCTTTATCCTAATCTTCCAGTCTGTTCATTTTGTTTTTATTGTCACAGCATCTTTCACATGTGTCACCTCTCTGCCGACACAACTGCCGTGGTAGTTTAGTCCTTCATCATCTTTCACCTGGATTATTGCAATAACCTCTTTATTGGTTTCCATGCCTTAAGTCTCTCTTCTGTTTATCACACAGCTGCCAAGATGATTTTCCTAAAATTCAGGTGTGACTGTATTACTCTCCTGCTCAGAGATCTCCAGTGACTCCCTGTTTCCTTTAGAATCAAGTAGAAACTGTTTGGCATATAAAGTCCTTCCCAATCCAGACCCAGCCTACCTTCTTAGCTTTATTATACATTATTCTCCATCTTGCTTCCTAAGGTCTAGCCAGACTTCTTTTCTTACTGCTCTGCATACATGACACTTTTTTTGGTTCTGTTTCTTTGCATTGGTTGTCTGCCTGGAATATACTCCCTCACCTCTTACTCTTAGAATCCTAGTTTTTCTTAAAACCTCAGTTTAAAGATCACCTTCCTTTCTATGTGAAACCTTTCCTGGTGGTTCCCTCACCCAGGTCCTAATGTAAGTTAGTTATTTGGGTAGCATGGGTTTAATTTGAAGGGAATTGCCCATTAAGCAATGCTAGGTGTGTTTCTCTTCCAAGGAGTCCATGATAGTTGAGTATCTGTATGAGTCTCTTTGGGCAGGTGGGTGGCACTGTGGATAGAACTTTAGGCTTCAAGTCAGGACTCAGACACTTACCAGCTGTGTCACTTAACCTTATTTGCCTCAATTTCCTCATCTATAAAAAGAGCTAGAGAAGGAAATGGCAAACCACTCCAGCATCTTTGCCAAGAAAACCGCAAATGGGGTCATGAAGAGTCTGATAGAACTGAACAATGAATCTCCATGGGGACAGAAAGAGGGACTCAATGGAGTGTTGGGATTTTGCACATCTAGCAGTCCCAAATTTTTTTTCTCTTCTGAGGGTACACTAAACTATAGGATGGTGCTTTAAGTTTGAGAGATGCATGCAATCCCTATGGAAGGACTCACTAAAATATTTGGTCTTCCTTGGAGTGTTGCTAAGGTTGGAGGACTTTATAATGCCTCTGGAAAGTGGAAATCACTGGAGAGGAAGGAAATTTTTTTCATTATTTTGAGTTGTCATGTTTTTTTTTTCCTTCATTTTTTGTGGGCTCTTTTAAATCCTTTGCATTTCTGCATCTTTTTTTCTTTGTGAGGCAAAAAAACTTGCCCTTTATTCAATATCTAGGCATTGTTACCTTGAATGCTTATAAGTTCCTTTTACTCACATCTCTGAAGACAGAAAAATGAGATTTCCCAGAGTAAACTCTGGAAGGGGGCAATACACGTCAAAGAAAATGGTATTTGGAGGTTAGCCCCCAAGATTGCACCAATCCATGTGAACCCAGACCTTGAGACTGGGGCTGTCGGTACTTATGTCTACTGATTGTATAAATGAGTTGTGATGGGCAGTTGTGGTAACAAAGAGTACAGTTGATTTGGAGTTAGCAACTCTGGGTTCTCAGCCAGGCTCGGACACTTGCTAGCTTTATGACCATGAGCAAATGTTTGAACCAACTAGTCTTTAACTCAGTCACTTTCTATGTATGAAGTGGGATAATTCCCGTATCACCAATGGCACAGGATTGTTTGGGGAGCTGGTGACATGATGTGTAAAACATTTAACCAAAATGCAGAATTATATCATCTACCTCTTAGGTGTTTGTTTAGCTAATCCCCTATTCGGTGGGCTCCCACATAGATTTTCATTTCTTTGCTGTACCAAAAGTTGCTGCTATAAAAAATTTTAATTGGTTATCTCCCCTTCTCCCTGTTTCAACAATCTGGCTAGCAGCTTCTGTGGGGGTGTAAGATCCACCCACAGCCAGCACCCAGAAAGCTGCCAACAGCACAGGTTCTTTTGATCTGCTTAACTAAGGAAAGCAAGATGAAGGGGTTGACAAGCTTACTTTAATTCAGCATACAAATATCATCCACTTAGCTCAGGTGAAAAAGACCAGCACACTGAACTTCAGAACAAAATACAAATTACAAACATGGACAGACAGACCTTGTCTGATTCAAATCCCACTACATAGTTACCAGAGTCCAACAAAGTCTCAGCATCCTGGTTTACAAGCTGGAGGGCTCCTTAGCTACAGCTGCCCAGAGTCTCCTCTTCAGCACCATTTGTCCTCCCTTCTTATAGGCTTCAGACGTCATCAAATGTCATCTGAATGACCAGAATTTAGGCTGCTGTGATTGGTTCTTGAGTTAGCCTCTCTCCCCTTAGGACCCTGGGAGGTTCACGTCCACATAGGTTAGGTTAACACCTAATGGTGCATGGCTCTGGAGTTAGCACCTCCCCTTAGCCAGCCCCACCCCAGTCACCAATCCACACCCACATAGGTTCCACACCTAATTTGGGCCTGGGGCTTAGCACCTAGTAAGGCTCAATGAAATACACTGAATTACTCAAAGCAAACAAAAGCCAAACTCTTCAAGGGCACTAAGTGCTAAGGAGCTCATTTTGCTTACCAACACACTCTCCCCCTCCCCCCCTTTTTTTTCCTCTTTGGGATATAAGCCTATTAGTGGTATTGTTAAGTCAAAAAGTATGAATAATTTAGTGACTTTTTGGGTGTTAATTACTTTCCAGAATGGCTGTACAATGTGACAGCATTCCAATAGTCCTGCCAACAATTATTGTTTTTTTATTTTTGTCAACTGCCAATCTGATGGAGTGAGGTAGAACCTTAGGTTTGTTATAATTGCATTTCTCTAGTGATTTGAATTTTTTTTTATATTGTTATTGGTAGGTTGGGTTCCTTTGAGAACTGTTTACATCCTTTTAATCATTTATCTATTGTGGGATGGCTCTTGAAGAAGCATAAACTTTGAAGAGGAAATCATCACAGTGTTATCAGCAAAGAAATATTGCTGGTTCCTAGAGAAAAAGACATAAACAGGATGCATGTTGAAGATTAACTTTAAAAAGAAGAATATGCTTTATTGATACCTTTTGTCTTTGTCTTTTGTCATGTCAAACCCCATGTAGATCAAACTATACCTTGTGATAAGGAAAAAAAAAATCAAATATACCTGACACAAAAGCTTTGTTTGACAGTGTATATAAATTATGTCCTAATAGTAACCCCCCCCCCCCCAACCTTTTCCCTTTTGTGAGGGAGGAGGTTTCCTTATCTCTTTTTAGGACCTTCATGGGTTATTCAGTTAATTAAGAGTTCAAGATCTTTTTATTGATATTTTCATTTACTTTGTTGGACTCGTTACGTATATTGTTCTCTTCTGTTTATTTCTCTATCAATTCCTACCAGTCTTCACATTTCCCATTTATCACCAAATTTCTTGTATTCAGTCATTTCTTATTGCATAAATAGTATTCAGTGTGTCTAGTTTTTTACTAACACACCCTTCAGTGGATGCTTTGAAGTGGTCAAATCATTTTGACAACAATGTGGAGGATGGTCCTAAGAGACGAGAAACTTGAAGCAAGCTGGAAAGGCTCTGAGGATGGTGGGTTTATTGAGGACTTCTATATCTGCTGTCTTACAAGTTTAGCAGAAAGTTGCTCCTGAGTTGGCTGTACTGTGGTAATTCTCAAAGATTGCCAATACCAGTGAAATGACAGGTCCTTGAGGTACTGAAGTGATTAAGTTCAAAAATTTTGTATAGTTAAACCAGATTTATACATTGACTTAATTATGTATTATGTTCAATGTTTAAGATGCATTCGAAATAGGTGGTTTATAATTGTTAAGGGTTTTTTAAAAAAATTCAGTAATCATATAACTTTCTCTGTATCATAAGGATTAAGAAAAATATGTCTCTTGGGCTTTATGTCAAACCAGTTTTACTTGTTTGACTGCAATTGAGGAAACACAGAATTCTCTGTTTTGCTTGCTTTTAGTCTTTATTTTTGCTTTTTTGCTTGTCTCCTTTTAGTCTTTTCCAGACATGGAATGTATCCTAGTGTTTTTCTTCAAGGCCAACATTGCCTTAATGGATTACTTAAAACTGCTCCTGCCTTGCTTTATTGCTTCTGACATGATTAAATTACTCATGGCTCTCTGTACCTGCCTCTTTTACAAATTATTGAGCAAATACACGTTTCACTCAGATTTGATACCTAAATTAAAAATTATACAGAGTTGCTAGTAAGTTTTGACCCTTCCCTGTATGAACAGGAAGCTTATTGTTAACTGGTAGTAGAATGAAGAGTTTAATTGATAGGAAAGAGAAAAGTTTCCCACTCCCCAAACACAGTTTACTACAAAGCACTGACTATTTTGTGAGAAGCTCTGGGAAATGTAACCCATTTCCATTGGTTATGCCTGGGAGAAGAATGGGAGGGGTTGCAGTCTACATTAATAGAGGGAAATGTACTCAAACTGATGAAATTATACATCTTTTGAAGTGTTAAAATGAGGAAAAACTTTAGTAAGAACTCTGTAGCCTGCTTTTTTAAGTCCCGAGACCTTGAACAAAAAAAGAAAATCTGAGCCAGGCAGGTAGATTAAGAGAGAATTTTTCATGTCCTGAAAGAATTCTTTACTTGAAAGGATCCACTGAAGGGTGGACAGAAAGCTCTCCTACTGATTTAAAATATAGTTTGATTTGCAGAAAATTCCATTTATATGCAGTTTTTCAGGAATATCAGTTTTGTAGTAAAGTGAAGTTCACCAGTACAGACAGAAATCCTGGGGAAATAATTTTATACATCAAAGTTAAAACTTAAAAAAAACCAAGCCATGCTGTTTGTTGACTGTGGTCCTGTGTTTTGGTGTACTGCCTTATGTTCACAAACAGAAATTAAATTAAATATGTTTTCACTATGAGCACTGCTCGTGGTTTTATATTTTGAGCACATTTTCCCTTCACTTTTAAAATGATTACTTTGGTAATCATTTTGGATATATGTAAATTAAGGAAATATTTTCTCAGTAGACAGTTTACCGTTAGGAAACAACTCTATGTATAGCATTGCTTTTGTTGGCTGTTTAAGAGACTGCTTAAAAAGCAGCAGCTGCAGCAGTAGCAGTACAGTGGTTAGTCTGCTGTGGTCTGAGATCTCATCTTAACAAGAAACCTAAGTGGTGAGCAGAGGACTGCAGGCTTACAATAGAGCCTCACTGTTACTGTTTCTGGTCTTTGAAGAAAGGAATAGTCAGTGTCACACAAAAGCATGGGTTTCAGAATTATACCCTGGTTTGAACATGCGTTGTGGCTTTTCCTTGGTGAGGATGAATAGTAAAGACTGTTTTATCCTCCTCTTGAAAGTCTCATCAAACAAACAGTCCTTTAGAAAAATCATCCTCCTTAAGTAGGCATCAGTGTCAGATGCCAAATAATCAGTTATTTCACACATTAAGCCCTCACCGGTTGTTCTCTTCATTAAGTCCTGTGGAAGGTGTTGCTGGGAATTCAGGCTCCTCATATTTGTTTTATGAGGCAGTTGAGGGTATAGTGGATAGAGAACTTTATGTGGAGTCTAGAATGCAAATTAACTAGCTGGGTGACTGGGCAAATCATTTAACTCCTCTCAGCCACAGTTTCCTCATCTGTAACATGAGAGTAATAATAAGCACCTACCCCACAGAGTTGTTGAGATGATCAAATGAAATAGCTAACTTAAAACTCTTTGCAAACTTTAAAGCACTATACTATTGTAAGTGTTGGCTAACCATCATCATCAGTAATAATAATACAATCTAATTAGAAAGGAGTGCATAAGGTAAATGTGTTTCTTTTGTGAAAATGAGTATGTAAATAGGATTTTTTTCCTGGTGTACCTTCTTTATATCTAAAATGTCTAGTATAGTAGATTGGCTGACTTTTTTATAAGGTACAAAATTAAGTTTTGCTAAACTTTAGTTTTCCCTTCTCCATGTTGTTTGGGGGCAGAAAAAAATTGGACTTTTATATATTTTGGTACAGATATTTTATACACACAGATATAGTATCTGGTGGATATGGTGGATTATGGTGGATAAGAAGACTACAGCATATTACTAAAATGTCTTGGACACTAGGAAGCGTATGATTGGAGAAGTAGTGTCCACGTAGTGTACTGATCATTCTCAAAGTGTAGTCTGGCAGTCTCTGAGGGTTATGAAGACCCTTTCAGGGGGTTTGTGAGAACAAAACCATTTTCTTAATAATATTGAGATGGTTTAACTTCTAATACAGTAAATGTTGATAGCTATAACCCTTATAAAGAAAATCTTTTTGGGGTCGTTCAATTTTTAAGATTTTGAGAACTGCTAAAGTAAGGAAAACAGGGACTAATAATTGGATATCCTAAGTGTTACACTACAGTGTTCAAAAGTGAAATCGAATTGATTCTAGAAAGGCCGTCAGCATGATAGAGATAGATATTCTGTAGACGATTTACAGGAGGACATGGACAAGAATCACAGCATAAAACGTTTTCTTTGTATACTTCTGCAAAGAGCTGTATACTCATTGATTTGATTATAAAGTCAATGAAGGATTACGGTATAAATGATATTCATTGTTGAGTTATAGGCAGTTAACTGTTAATTGCTTGCAGTTTATCTTGTATGTGACCCGTTTGTAGAGTTGTTTGCATGTTGTCTCCCCTATGAGACTGTGAGCTCCTTGACAGCAACAGTGGCCTTTTACTTTCTTTTGTCCCCAGCACTTGGTACAGTGCTTGTCACATAGTAGTTGCTTAGTAAATGCTTGCTGACTACTGAATCACAGTAAAGCATTGGAGGAAGTTCGTTTGCTATGTAGCTGGAAGGGATCTTGAGGATAATATCTGTTCCAAACTCCTAATTTTACATATGAGAAAACTGAGGCCCAAAGACCTCAAGTAAAAGTTTGCATAAATAGTAAATATCAGAGACTGGATTTTAAGTCAGATCTTTTATGGATCAAGTATCCTTTCTACTACTCATATTCCTGATAAATCACACTTGTCCTTTGAGGACTCCTTCTCCCCCCACAAATATCATTTGAGGGTGGGCAAAGAGCCCATCCAGGGAAGTAAAGAAAAAGTTCTGAAGAACGGTAGTTGTACAGATTTCATTAGATAATTGGATTTCTTCTTGATCTCATTAGATAATTAGACTTCTTGTGTCCTTTCTTCTAAATAAATAATGGAGGACCTTAAAATGCTAAAAATGTTAATTGTTGATGGCAGCATGATGTAGTCAAGAAAGTGCTGGACTTGGAGTTGAAATTCGAGTTAAAATTTTTCTTAAATACTTATTGTATGACGCTGCACAAGTCATTTAGCTTTTTTTGAGTCAGTTTCTGCAGCTGTAAAATGAAGATAATATCTGTATTTTCCTCACAGTCATTCGATTAATAAGCATTTGTTCAGTGCTTAGTATGTTTCAGGCACTGTTCTAGAATCAAATGATATAATGTATTGTGGCAAACTTTATATAAATATCAACTATTATTATTTATTATTGCTGCAGTTCAAGGCCTATATTCAAGAATCATTATTATAGAAAATATTTGAACTTGGGATTCTTGAATTAAAAAGTAATGGTTCTTTAATTTTTCTCTGAGTTTCTCAGTGATATTAAATGGCACAGCTAATATTCAATTAGTAATCCTAAAGGCACTTTTTTGGTAGTTTGTGCTTACCAGGCAGAGTAGTTGCTCAGTTCGAACAGAACCTATTGACAAAACACCCACTAGAACAGAAAACTGACCCACTTAATGCTGACAAGGGAAACATCTCTGGAATGGTAACAGCATTCAATCAGCTTCTTTGTCTGTGGTGGGGGATAAAGGAGGATATTGGGTCCTAGTGAAGGAAATACATTGTAGAATTATTGTTTGATTAAAAACTGCTTGTTGAGAGAAATAATATTTGAAAGGAATTTGAAAATGGCTATGAAAGTGCATCTTTGCTATGTGTATTTTTGTCTAGGTTCAGCCCTAGTTAACTTCAGTTGAGGCAGGATATATTATAATTTAAAAAAATTTTCCCTAGTTAAATGCAAAAATATTTTTTAGCATTTGTTTTTCAAACTTTGAGTTCCAAATTCTCTCCCTTTCTTCCTCCCCACACCCCCTCATTGAAAAGGCAGGCCATTCGATATAGGTTATACATGTGTTGTCATGCAAAACATTTCCATAATAGTTATGTTGTGAAAGAAAACAGTTTAAAAAAAACCTCAAGAAAAAGAAAGTAAAAAAAGTATGCTTGAATCTATATTCAGGCATCCTCATTTCTTTCTCTGGGGATGGATAGGATTTTTCATCATAAGTCCTTCAGAATTGTCTTGGATCATTGTATTGCTGAGAATAGCTAAGTCATTCACGGCTGATCATCTTAGAATATTGCTGTTTCTTTGTACACAGTACATTTTACTTTGCATCAGCTTATGGGCAAGTCTCTCGGCTTTTCTGAGAGCATCCTGCTCATCATTTCCCATAGCACAATAGTATTTGAGGCAGGATATATTGATTGAAGTTTTTGGTGGAGGCATTTTAAATTAGAAGAAATGTTATTTTCTAGGAAATTTTTATTTTTATCAAATTAAAATTTCATCAGAGTACTACTATTTGTTCAGGAAAAATTAATTGGCACCAATCTGTGCCAAGTAACAAGTTAAACCAATGAACAGTGTAGCTAGATTTTAAAACATGGGTAATATTCTGCACGTGTATTTACCTCTCCTAAGAGAAGGTGGTATGTTTCATTATCTGTCTCCAAGTATTCTTCAGTGCCATTAATATGAGATTGGTTTCCTTTTAGTGTTGGTTTCATTTATATTGTTGAAATTATTGTATATTGTTCTCCTGGCTCGTTTCTCTGAATCAGTTCATATAAGTTTTCCTGTATTTCTCTGAAATAATGACATCTCATCACATTCATGTAGCATAATTGTTTTAACCATTCTCTGATAGGCATTTATACTCTTCATTTTTTTTTGTTATATGTTAACAAAGACTATTGTCTTTTCGTGTCAAATAAAATTAATTTATGTTTTTAGCCCTAGTAAGCATCATATACAGTCTACTTATTGATCACAATTTCTCCAGAAATAAAATCTTTTGTTCACATTCTGGCACTTTCTCCTAGAGTATTTCTGACCATGTTTCCAGTTTTTGAATTTTTTAGGTTCCTAGTTCCCAGATTTGAACATTATTTGATAACTCAAATTTGTTCACCTGTCCTCTCCTCCATCAATTAAAAATAAAAACAACCACCAAGGATCTCTGTTAACAAGTAGCCTACAGTGCTTTAAGGCTTACAAATAAACCAAACAGTTATCAAACATTTATTAAGCATCTAGGAGGGTCCAGGCCAATTGCTGGTGATAAAAATACTAAAGTAAGAATATCTGCCCTCAAGGATTCTGTGTTTTAGTTATAATAGTTCATATTTGGGGCAGCTAGGTGGCACAGTGAGTAGAGCACTGACCCTGGAGTCAGGAGGACCTGAGTTCGAAGGTGGCCTCAGACACTTGATGCACTTACTAGCAGTGTGACCTTGGGCAAGTTACTTAACCCAAATTGCCCTGCCCACCCCCACCCCTGCCCCCGCCCCTGCAAAAAAAAAAAAACAAAAACAAAAATTAATTCGTATTTGTAGTTTTAATTTATATGCATTATCTTATTTGATCTTTTCAGTAATCCTGTAAAGATAAATGCTTTTGAACGGGGACTCCGATTTGTAATTAACGAAATTACTCCCAGTGTGGTCAGTTTCCAGTTTTTTTAATCTGTTGTCATTGTTTTGTTTAATATATCCTTTCAGTAGTCACATTATATTTCTTCTGGAGACAGGGAGAAATGAGCCAAACAGGGGGATCAGGTCAGAGCCCAACAGAGGCAGGTAACTTCATCCAAGTGCATTACTTTTTTATAAATGTTATAGAATTAGGTAACACATTGATTTTAGGAAGGTAAACAGTAACAATGTTCTTATGAACTATTTAGAGAAAAGGAATGTTAGGTTGGCTCTGACTTTTGAGTGTGAATTTTTAAATTAAGCTACCATTTTGTACGCTGGAGAAAGCTTGAAAAAAACCAATAACTTGTCTTTATAGTTTTGTTTGCTATCCCAGTTGATACCCCAGTAATGGTATGATCTAAGCTCACTCATCAAATTCATGCTGTGTAAATATTTTTTGCAGTTTTTCTTTTTTATTATTATGAGCTTGACAAGCATCAACAAACACATTATTTTAAGCCAGTTGTGACAACACAAACTCCCTGGTACATTTACAGAAGCTTTCCATATAAAAGAACACCAACTTAAGATGAATAATGAAATCTCATCTTTGTTCTACTCCCCTAAATTGAATTTAAGCCCAAAGGAATCTGAATAATGACTTGATTTTAATAATTAAATGACTCTGGACAGAAATATAAAACTTGTGGGGGGGGAATGGAATATATATCTATTCATGGAAGATATTTAGTTATAAACTACATTTGCTATTTAATTTGCATAATAAATTTGGGCCCGATGAGAATGGAAAGCAGACCTTTTTGTATATTGTGTCATTAAGGATACTAGAATCAGTGAAGTAGAGATAATACCTGTGCTCTTGGAAATGAAAGTTCTATTTTTTTGAAAACCTTAGTCTTATATTTAAGGACCCTGGAATCAGTTTCTGTTTGAATCTGATATATCCATTTCACTCTGTTTTTCTCTTCCCGATGTTCCTCCCTGCCTGCCTATGAATGGGATTTCCTGCTGGCGGCCTTTTCTGAATGCTAGTTCTATAAGGGTTGACTAGGAGTGGAATGGAACTTAGAATCTATTCCTAAATACAAGACTGTGTATCTGTTCTTAAATACAAGGATGGATATGCATATATGTGTTCGTGTGTGTGTATAAAAACCACATACACATGTATATGTATGTAGTGTATATCAGTGAGCCAATCTTCCAGCTGTCTGTACATAGACTATCTTTTAACTGTGATTTTGCTACAAGTTAATTTGTTTCAGTCTATTAAGAATTGAGCTATTAAATTTTTGAAGCTATTGAACTATTAAAAACCTTTCACATATTCCTGTCAACTTTTGAATTATCTTAATGTTAAAATCATGGCTTTTGATGGCTAGCTGTGATTCGAAATAGCAGACATGCTGACCTGCAGATCATATTGGTGACGTTAGTGATGCGCTAGCTCTTGTTAGTGCCCTGTGTTTTTAACTCTTTGTAGTAGATCTGTGTACCTACTAGCAGCAAGTAATGTAAACTGCTGTTATTTATTATTTAATAGCTAAGGAAATTCAGATACAAAGAAGTTAAGTCAGTTGTGTTATTTATCTGCCTAAATGGTCTAAATAATATTAACATGAGTGAACAAGTAGTAGGACATTGAAACAGAGAGAGAGAGAATCATATAAAGTTCAAATGCTGGAAAAGGGGCTTAGTTCTAGGGATTTGTGGTACCAACATAACCCCTTTATCTTATGTATGAAGAGACTGTTGTCCAAAGAGGCTTGCCCCAAGACCACACAAGTAGTCAGTGGCAGAGTGGCAACTAGCTACTGGCAAACTATTAAAATTTAGTAGTCATCTTTTGACTAGCCCAGTGTTCTCTCCTATTACACCCTCACTATTTGTTTAGCTTCAAAGAACTCCCACCTAAGTTCTGGGAATTGGGAAGGGTTATTCTGATTGTGTTACCCTATTATGGTAACTCATAAATGTATGACAAAGGATGTGACTCTAGTTCTAGAACATTTGTTCTCCTGCCTTTTGGTGTAAACCGCAGATCCAAAAAAGAAACATCACAGAAGAATTAGCAAGGATTTGAGCCATAGTACTTATTGCCTGTACTGTGTAATTTGATGTTTATTTTCTGTTCTGTATTGTTGACTTATTTTTTTCACCTATGCAAATTATAGTCTCACTAACTAAATGCATTAATTTCATGTTAAGGCTGGAAGGGTAGTATATAGATAATCTGATCTAGGCCCCTTAATTACCAGATGATGAAGCTGAGGCTCAGAGAGACCAAGTGATTGAACCTAGAGCACACAGCTTATTAGAAGTAAAGCCTGGGCCAGAATCTAGCTCTTCTGACTCCCAATCCAGTGTTCTTTCCCTTCTCTCTCTCTCTCTCTCTCTCTCTCTCTCTCTCTCTCTCTCTCTCTCTCTTTCTCTATTTCTCTTTTTGTTTCCTGCTTTGTCTAACTGTGCTGGCTGTAGAATGGGGGCTTGATAAATACTTCTTGATTGCATTAAAGGTAGTGCTAAACTAAAATTTTTTGTGTTTGTGTATGAGAATGAGAAAATTAGGAAGATTGTTTGGGAGTTCTTTTTGAAACATTCTTAATTGTAGGTGGCAGTAGGACATTCAAGTGGAAATATTTTGTACATAGAAAAAAATGAGCTAGAGAGAATGAGAGGTCAAGACTCTAGTGGTGAACCTGGGAATAATTTATATATAAATAACAGTTGAAAGTGAGGTAGTATATGAACTTTCTAAGTGAGAAAAAGGCACATTGGCCAACCCTTGAAAGAATCATTGACATTTAATGTATGAGGAGAAAGCAGAGGAGTTGGTGAAGAAGATGCTAAAGAAGCTAGCAAAATTAGGAGGAGAAATAAGAGAATTTAGAGAGCCAGAGAAGGAAAGAGTATGTTGAGATCCTTTGGTCTTGGCCATGAGAAGAGAGCCAGTTCTCAGAAGTGGAAACTCAGCTACAGTCCCTGAAGGAAATTGGAATTCTATTTTACTTTGGCCGGTTCAGTAATTTTCTTTCTCGGATCTTTGTCTTTTTATATTTTGTAAATACTCCAAATTCTGATAACACATCAACGAAACATATAAAAAATACAAAAGAGAACAGAAGGAAGTTCAGAAGAAGACCCAGATAAGAATAATAGTATTGATGCTATCATGTTAAAGTTTGTTTATACTTTAAAAAATCAAGTGGTAACATGGTAGGTGCATATTACAATGAGCAATCATTTTTCTTTCTCTTTGTACAAGGAAATATTGGTGTTTGTTGATGACTGTCAAATTCTTAATAAAACTTTTAAAATTTAAATTCAAAAAAAAATCTAATAGCACCCTTGGTTTTCCAAACTAGATGAATAAAGAATACTCTGAATGGTTGAAAATCTTGTTAATGTGACATAGCCCCAGAGAGAGAAATGAGCCATATTTACTCCTTAAATTAAGCAAGCAAGATAAGGAAAGGTACCATGTGTTAATAATTTTCTTTCCCTCACGCCAACCCCAGTGTCTAGCAAAGAGTCTAATCAGTGATTGTGGAATGTACTTCAATAGCTGCTTCTGTAGAGACTATGGGATGGCTTCCTAGAATTGCTCTTTTTGAAAAAATATTTAACGAACACTTATTAATGCCTATAAAATATGCAAAGGTGCTGGAGATGCAAAGAAAAAAGAGAGTCTGCCCTTCAGACACTTAAATTCTGGAGGTGGGGTGTCACCTGTATGTACACACGTGAGTAAATTTGAAAAATACAGAAAATAATATATCATGAGGAGAGCACAAGGCACTGCAGGGATAAGGGAAGTCTTCTTGTAGGAGGTGGTGCCTGAGGATGGAAGGAGGACATTCTGGGAGATGGAGGGCTTAGTAGAGAGAATGGCTAGATAGATACAGATATAGAAGAGTAGGTAAATGGAAGAGTAATATACTACTGAAAAGGTAGGTGGGACCAGATTATGAAGGGCTTTAAATGCCAGAGAAATTGATGTTTTATCCTAGAGAAAACACGAGGTCATTGAAGAATTTTGAATAGGAGACTGATATGATCAGATCTGTGTTTTAGCAACATCAGTTTGAGAGCTATGTTGAGAATTAACAACCTTCTAGGACATATGGTGATTATCAGAATAAGAATTTTAATTCAATTGTGATTTGCCATCTCACTTTTCTTCTGCAACAATTCAGGAGCTCTTGTCTATAAAACCTTTATTAAAAATGTTAAGTATATATTGATTTCTCTTTTTTGGGGTGTTTCACTCTCAAGACAGCTATAAAATATGGTTTTATTAAACTATTTGTCTTTCTACATGTTTGCTATAATTAGATATGCCTAGCGTGGTGCCTGGTACATTGTTGTTATTTTTTAGTCATTTCAGTTGTGTCCGACCCTTTGTAACCCCATTTGGGGTTTTCTAGGCAAAGTGGTTTGCTATTTCCTTCTCCAGCTCATTTTTACAGTTGAGGAAACTGAGATAGATAAGGTTAAGTGACTTACCCAGAGCTAGTAAGTGTCTGAGGCTGTATTTGAACTCTGGTCTTCCTGACTTCAGGTCTTTCCCCTTCCCCCCTTCCCCACCTAGCTGCCCCCAGTACATTGTAGGTACTTGATAAATGTTCATTGAATTAAATTGCTGCACTTCTTAATTCTTGTAAGTTTGAAAGCAGAGTGAACAAAAAATCCTAGTCTTGTGTGGAATGTCTTTCTGTCTTTGCTAGAAGGATTTTTACTTTTTTCTTCTCCTCAGGGACAAGTGTTAGTCCTTCAGGTGCTATAAGTTAATGAATATTAAGTGTCTAGTGTGTGCCAAGCTCTGTGCTAAGCATTGGACAGTACGAAGTGAAGCCCAACTGATTTATGGCTTTGCTTCCCAGTGCGTGAACTTTGCTTTCCTTTTCTTGAGTGGTTGAATTTGATTCTTTGCCTAGAAGGTGCTTGTAGCTCCATTGACCAAGAAACTTTCCGAGTTTGGTAAATTGAGAGGAGGGGGTAGAAGTTTTTAACTTTAAACTCTCCAGGCTTCTGTCAATTTCCTCATTTGTTAAATGGAGATAACAACACCTGTATTGCCTCATTCTCACGATATTTGAAAGCATTATATGAATGGCGGCTGTTACTGCCTAACTCTGAAGAATGAAATTCTCTTCCCTGTATATTCCACATCACTTCACATGTTTAACGGCAGAAGTTAAAGTTGTTTTCTGCTCTTAAGATTTCAGTTTCAAGAACCATTATCTGGTATTTGGGGAGAGTAAAGGGAATTTTTACAGCTACTGAAGTATATTCCTTAAAATTGTTAAAAAAAATTTTTTTGCCATTTTGTTAAAAACATTTTAAAAATGTACTGGTATTCCTGCTTTCTTAAGCAGAATATATGAAACATAATTTAACATCTTGATGACTCAGTCATCATTATAACTATTCATTATTCTGCTGGGCTATAATACAGTAGTTTTCCTGTCTTTTCTCTTTATTATTCCCTGCTACTTCTACTGTCAGTAGGCCTGCCTCTTGTAGCCCTCTACCTTCTAATTTTTAAAAAATCTATTTTGATTTTCTGTGGTGAGGAAAATGAGCTCACAAAGTAGTTAGATCTTTATATAGACTGAGTCAGTAAATTCTGAATATGTGGGATCTTCTGTGGTTGTCTTTGTGAACACTACTTCAGTAGCTAAGGCCCTTCTCTCCTCTCCTCTTCTACTTCTCCATGTCTTCCTCTCCCTCCTCCCTCTTCTGTTTCCTCTCCTCTTCCTCTTCTCTTTCTTCCTTTCCCTCCTCCCTCCTCTCCTCTTCCTCCTCCTTTGCTTCTCCTTTTTCTCTTCTCCTCTCTTCCTCTGCCTTTTTCTCCCTTCCTCCTCTCTTTCTTTTTTTCCTTGCTTGTGGTTGTTCCAGATGACATAGGTTATCAGCAGTCTGACCTATGAGTATGTGGGTTGTGATAATGCCATTCGTTAGTGAATGACTCTCCAAACCCCATCTAGACCTGTCTTTCATGCTCTGTCCAGTATTACATATCCAGGAGTCTTCTGGCTATTTCCACTTGTGCTCTGCTGGTGTCTGTAACCTGCTGAAAACAAAACTTATCTTTACCCTCTAGACTTCATTTCTCCTCATGCCATTTCCCCTACTCTTCAATTTTACAGACATTTATTAGGCACCTACTCTGAACTGAAGAAGGTAATGTGATTTATTGTATTGGTAATTAAGGTGGGACTTTTTTTTTTTTTTTTTACTGTTTTCTCTTTTAGAATGCTAGAGAAATCAAGTGCCTTTGATTAAGTCTTACTAGGGTACAAAGCCCCAGGCCCACACCCATTTGCTGATTAGGTTTGAAGCCTTCACACCAAATGAGACTCTGGGTAGCTGCTGGAGGGCCCCCCTACCCCAAACCCAGATGTTGGTGCTTCCCTGGTAACTATGTACTGAGCTGTTGGACAGAAAGCTAGAAGCCTGTTTACTGGTTTGTGTTATGTGATCTGTTGATATTTTCTGTTTGTATTTGCTCTGAAGTTCAGGGTGTTGGCTTTTCCCCCTGAACTAGGTGAATAATATATGTATGTTTGATTAAAGTGAGATTGTTAACTCCTTAAAGTTGCTTTCCTTAGAAAAGCAGATCAAAGAACTTGTGCTAGTAGCCCTCCTGTGTACTGGTGTTATCGACCTTGCACAGCCACAGTAGCTGCAAGCAGCACTGTTGCTACACCTGCCCACAGTGAAACAGCTAGTAATTGCCAGAGGCTAGATTCAGACTCAGGGCTTCTTGACCCCAGGTGTGTCACTCTAGTGGTGCTTTACACAGAATAGGGAGTTAGTGCCATTCACTGCAGCAATTTGAGTGAAGGTTATTTCAGTGGAGTGGTGGGCTGAGCCTGGAGTCAGGAAGGCCTGAGTTCAAATTCAGCCTAAGACACTGCCTAGCTGTGTGACCCTGGGTCAGGTCATTCAATATTTGTCTCAGTTTCTCCAACTCTAAATGGGGATAATAGCAGCCACCTACATTGCAGTTGTCAGAAACAAATGAAATAATATTTTTAACACAAGATTTGTGTGTATTAAAAGATATCCTATATACATCTAATGGAGACCTCAGGATGGACTGGGGCAAGAGAAGCATGCTGCATATTTACCAGTGTATACCCTGATTGGGGTAGTGGTATGGCATCTCTTAAGATGGCTTCCCAGTTCTCTTTTGTACAGGGAAAGTACACATCCCATATCCCTATGTGTTCCAGAGACAGTCTTCCTCTGAGGGGCGATGACTGGTAGGGAATCAAAGTGTTACTTTTAGCTCTATTAATTCCAGATTAAAGCTTTGGGATTTTTGAGCATTGCAGTCTGTTGAGGGAGAATGAAAGGTGTAGCACCATGCCTCTCATCAACACTTGAAGTCTACTAACTGGGGCATATGAAAGAGCTTACTTGTAGCATGCAAGTGCTCTGGGGCTATGAAGTTATAATTGGAGGGGTGACTTTAATAAAAAGCCATGAAGTGTTTTGCACCATTATCTCATTTAGGATGTTAGAGTTATCAGGTTGGAAGGGAACATAGAAATCATTTGAGCCTCACAATAGCCTTCGAGGTAGAGCTATTATCTCCATAAGTGGAAACTGAGGCACAAACATCTTTCTTAGGGTCATACAGGTAGTAAGTAACAAATTCATAATGCGATTTACATCTTCTGACTTGAAATTCATCATTCTTTCTTCTTTAGAGATGTAAAAGTTGTGAATTTAAGCCTTGATGCTGAAGTTGAAGAGATGTTATCAGTATAAGACTGGCCCCTGCCCCGTGATAGATTATTTTGGCCACAGCTATTTTTGGGGTGGGTTGGCTACCTGTCTATTGTGAGTGACTGACTGCAAAAGTCCTTTTCAAGGACTTATTATATGCAAAGCCCTGTGCTTAGTGCTGGGGATACAAATAGAAAATTTAAGACAGTTCCTCTCCTCAAGGGACTCACATTCTAATGGAGAAGACAACACATAGAACGGTTTAGTCACAAGACTGATTGAGAAGTCCATTTGTCTTTAAAGTACAGCAGCAAAGCAGATGCTGATTTATCTTCCTTTTCTCTTCAAATCCTGTCCGTTTCTGAGAGTGAACCATTTGACAGTATCAATACTTTGGTGGCAAGAACTTTGTTCCCTGGGTCTTCAGTAGCTGTGAATGAAGCACTCAGGAAGCATTTGCTAGGTTGCTTCTCCCCAGGGATTTTTCTCCTGGATTATGGCTTTGGGGAGCTAGGCTAGAAGCGTGCTATAGGTCTGTGGCATACTGCCACTCCTAGGGCTCTTGCTTACTTACTAATCCCTTCTCAGTGATGGCTGTGGGGCCTGTGTGTGTAGGGCTGGTGGTATTTGGGTGCTTGGAGGGGAGGGAGGGGAGACAGGTGAGGAATTGCTCTTCCCAAGGCTCTTCAGAGTCTTGGGCTTTCTCCATTGTGGTGTGAGGTTTGGTATTAGTTGTAGTTTCACTTGCTATATGGTTGGCTCGCCATTTCTGGACACAGATCGATGACATACTTTATGTCATTCTTCCTCTGAAATTCTTCAGTAATATATTGCAGTCTGCCCTTGTCTACTTCACACCTTAATTTCTTTTTGAGTGACTCTCAACTTTAATTCTTTGGAGGCTGTGTTATTCTATGATTCATAGCCCAGCAACATCACCAGAATAATATTGCTGTTAAAAAGAGAAGCTTAAGATCATTAAAAACACTGTGCAACTTCCCAAAGGTATTCTAGCTCATTTTTTTCTTCTTGTACAATTCTGGCCTTACTTTTAATTCCATTAACTCAACATAAGAGAAAGATTTACTGATGGACAAGGTCCATCCAGATGCATGTTATAGTTTGGACAATATACATTGTTCATCTACTTTTTTCCCCTAGTGTGGATAGTTAGGCCAAACTCTCTTTAGTGATCCTGAGGCTTGAGACAATCAGCTCAATGGCATTTGTAAACAAGGAGATCTGGAGGCCTTTACCATCTGTATGCTGCACTGGCCAAGCTATACCATCTGTGTGCATGCTGCATTGGTCATGCTGTTATAGTGCCTTGTAGATTTGGAAAGCATACGTTTTCCTGTTTTATGCCTTGCTTAGTATTAATAACCAGAGGGTCATCAGAACAAACTTGGCACATCTTTCAAGGACTCTTGTATGATTTTGACACATGCATGGGAGGCACTTTACTGGAGTACAGTCTTTAAGGTTATGTTTTTCCTCCATTGGAGAAAAATATATTTTTATAGTCAACAAGCCATAAATACCATGGGATCTTGTATTTCCTAATCCTTTGAGTTAATTGATCATAAAAGTGTGTTTTGCTGTAAAATCTAATTTGTGGCTACATGTTCCTTTATCATACCTTTAGCAAAGGTGTCTTTTCATAGTTTTCCTCATGATAATTTGTAGAGGTGGGAAAGTAGGTACATTGCTGATTATTACTGATATTTTCCATTTACTTTTTTGGATGGTAATAAAGAAGGATAGAAATCATTTGAAGGAATTTGCAACTACTATGTTCAAGGCAGTGAAAAATAATATGATGAGCCCTTAAAAGAGTCCGTTGAAGGAATACAGCATAGGTCCAACTATAATTAATTAAGGGACGAAGGAGAGATCCAGATAGAGTATCCAGGAACTTCAGAAAGATAAGAACCCTTTAATAGAGAATTTTCCTTGAGATGTTGCTGTCTGCTTATATGACCTTGGCTAAGTCACCTCTCCCTCTTTCTACCCTTAGTTTCCACATCTGTGAAATGGTGTTGAACAGGGTGGCCTCTGAGGTCTCTTGTAGGTTTAAATATATTTTCCTGAGATCCTTTGAGTCTGATTTTTTCCCCCCTCACCCACTGGTATTGTCTCTTCTTTCAAATATTTTGAACATCAAGTCTGTTAGTGACTTCAGAATTGTTTCACCTTAAACATGGGCCTTCTCTTTGTGTACTTGAGCTATTCTAACTGCTCTTCTCTTTATGGTTTCTTTAGTGCTCTTTCTGCTTATGCTTGGAGTACACTGGAGGGTGCAATGTTAGAATTCAAATACGTTAGTTCTACTGCCCTTGCTGAAGGAAAGACTTTGTTACAAGAAATCTTGACACAAATTACTGTTGTTTTATTAATTGGTTCATCGTCATCTTTCCAATTTCTGAAACATGCTGTCGGCTCTCTGGACCTTCTCCTTCCCTCCCAACTCTAGCACCTGTTCATGTAACCTTTTTTTCTTTCTGCTGCCTCTTGCTTTTCTTTGAGACGATATTGCTCATCATCATCCACCATTCTCCTCTGTGGGATTTTATAGCCGAGTTTGTTCTAAGCTGTGGTTGCTCTTGGCTGCTATGTCTTTATCTTTCTACTTGGTAAGAAGATAATTTTTGATGGCTGTGGCTGTTTCTGATCTTTTCTAGCTTCCTAATTTTGGTGACTGACTTTCATTGGTTAAGCTTCCTCAGGAAATAGTGATAGTCTGTTAATATTCTCGCCCATTTCTCATTTTTAGTAGTCAGTAGATTGCCTTAGTGGTACACCATATCTTCTCATTTTTCTTCTAATTTGGTATTGGTTGATTTTTATTTTTGCCCTAGAAAGTCAGTGGTCTCATTGTATACAGACAGCTCATTCAGGAATGACGTCATATCAGTAACTAGTCATTTACTTTCAGTTAAAATAGAATTAATTTTATTTTTTATGATACTTTTTTCTTTTCCTTATCATATTCATCCAGTTGCCAAGTTTTGATTTTACTTCTACAACATCTCTTCCATCTTCCCCCTTCTCTCTTCTCACAGGTTACCCATCACCTTAGTTAAGGCCCTTATCACCTCTTGCCTGAACTGTAATGACTTCTTAACTGGTCTCCCCATCCTCCTGTATCTCCCTTTGCTTGCATATCCTGAACACTGCTATGAAATTAATCTTCTTTAAAGTATAGAGCTAACCATTTTACTTCCTTGCTCAAGAAGTTTTAGTGGCTCCCTGTTGCATTTAGGATCAGACGCAAGGTCCTGCTTGGTGTTTAAAGCCCTTTAAACATGTCTCCAGCTTATCATTCAAGAATCTAGCCCAACTTCCCATCATTCCCCTTCACAGGCACAGATTTGAGCCAAATTGGACAGTTTCCTTAGCTAACGTTTCCTTAGTACTTTGTCTTTGCACAGGCTCTCTCGCACATGGAGAATGCTCTCTTCTACTTACCTCTTCTTCTTGGAATCCCTAGCTTCCTTCAAGACTCAGCTCAAGTCCTGCTTCTCCCGCTAGGCATTTCATCATTCCCCCAATTGTTAGAAATGCCCTCTGTTGAAGCACCTATTCCTCAAAATGACTGTATCTATTTTGTATTTTCTTATTTGTGTATATTTTGATTTCCCTAAAAGAACATAAGCTTCTTGAGGGCAGGAACTATTTCTCTTTGTTCTTTGTATCTTCCATGTGTAGGTGAACACTTTCCCTACTTGTCTTGATTGTTGAAATCATTCCTCTGGCTCACTATGTTTCCAGCTAGCCTGAGACCACTCTAACTAGACCATGCTTCACGTCCCTTCCAGCCACCTTGTCATCCTTCTGGTTCTACTTAAT
This sequence comes from Phalanger gymnotis, assembly GCA_028646595.1. Lineage (NCBI taxonomy): Eukaryota > Metazoa > Chordata > Mammalia > Diprotodontia > Phalangeridae > Phalanger > Phalanger gymnotis. The sequence continues at coordinate 162,468,032 of CM053624.1, forward strand.
AATCACGTGAATACTACGTATTACTGTATTTACTACATACCACATACCTATACTACTTACCATTGTACAGAGAAAGGGCCAATCTACTGCCTTATGGATCAAGCCACCATTTCTATGATTTCCCTAGACACTCTGTTCTCTACTACCACTTCCAAATATATGTTGTCTCCTCCATTAGAATGTAAGCTCTCTAAAGGCAGGGCCTTTCTTGCTTTTGTATTTGTATTGTTAGCACTTAGGGAAGTGCCTGGCACGTATAAATACATGCTCATTCATTTGTTCATAATACCTGGCACACAATAGATGTTTAATAAGTGCTTGTGCAGATTGGATTAAATGAAGCGCTCAAGTAGGACTTTGTGAGAAATCACCACATATCTTTGGAAGTTAAGAATTAAGTTCATATTAGTGGCCAACAGTAACATCTCTTAAAGCCAAATTTCACTGACAGATCATCTGTCACCATTTCTCTTAAAGCATCTTATTTATGCCCACACCAAGTTTGCTTCTGGAATTAGCACCTTTTCTTGCTGTTGCTTTTTTTTTTCTTACTTGCCTATTTCTGGTATTTTTTTCCCAGTGACATTTTTCTCTTTTTACTTCCCATCTAAGCCACACTCATTCTTTTCTGACTCTCCAGATTCTCACACCTTCGCCGCCTCCCACTCTGGCAGATGCTGGGTAGAAGAAATTCAGTGTAAAAAAGTAGGCTGGCATTCTCAGCAGTTCTGCCCTTTAGTATCAAGATATTCCTTGCTAAATCAAAGTGGGGCAATACTATCATTTTGAATTTTAAATAATCTTTTTTTCCCCTTGCAATCACATAGTTTATTATACAAAGAACTAAAAAATGAAATTAGACTAAATATTCCTGAATGGAAACATTCACCTCCTAGCCCTCCTCCCATTCTTATTCCAAATCTTCAGATTCTTCAGAGGTGATTACCAACTACACATACATACTTTTGTACAGGGCTCTTGGAAAGGGAATGTAGGAAAGACTAAACTGAATTGTCTGTACTGGAGGGAAAAAAAAAGTAAACAAGGGAAGATGGTCAGGGGTTTCTCTTGACTGATTCAGATTCATGACCCAAAAGAAAAATCATTTTGTTCAGCTGACCAGGCCAAAGAAAATTACAGATTTTGAGAGTTGGAAGGGACTTTAGTGGCTACATAGTCCAACACATAGACAGAAGGAATTCTCAATAAGTAATCCTTATAGCAGCACTATTCTAATGAGGATAGGTAATATTTTATCTGTGAAAGGCTGTAAACCCTAAAAGACATTTGCAGTTGAATTACATTTATAGTTGGCTAATAGTTTACTAGAATGGCAGGCTGCCAATTTACCAGGTGAAGTTGGATTTGAATATAAAATACAGGATGATTCCTTGGAAAAGATGGCCCTTGAATATTTAACTTACCATGGACTGAAGTAGTACTCCTTCAGCCCCCAAGATCCGGACTTGGTTCAAGTGTGTTAAATAGGCCAAAAGTTCAAAGGTACCCCAGTTTATGAAATCCTGATTTCTTATTTCTTGTATCTAAAGAACTAAAATGAGAAAAGCTTCATATTTTCAAATAACTCTGGGGTCCTGCTGTTAAAGTGGGTGGATTAAAAGTAAAACAGTCAAATACTGCATAGGGAGTTGATAGTGATAAAGTATGCTTCGTGACGAACTGCTTACAGGTATTAATATGTACTTGAATCATTTACTATTAGTTAATTTATCAATGAAACTATTAACTGAAATCAACTAGGATCCCTAGGTACCTAACTTGATTAGTTTTTCTCTGCTTTAAATGTTGTATAATCTTTAAAGGAGCTTCACATGAAATTAACAGTGAATAAGAATCATTGTCACAGACGGTGAACACTATCAGTGGCATAGTTTTATCATAGTATCTAAGTGCAGCTTTAATATTTTTCAAACCAAAAGAACCTTAATGGAATTTATTGCTGATAAGTGGCTCGAGTCTACGCAAAGGAAGACTGCTTTTTCTAAAGATAATTTAACATTGAGGAATGCATTACTGAGGGAAGTTTTAGAGATTTTTGAAGTACAGCAAATCTTTTTTTCCTGGATAACTTAAGTTTATGGCAAGGATGAGGACCTCATGTCTTTTGTTAAGTTCCTTTGTGAAGTTCCATGATTCTTAGAGAAGTGAAAATACTTTTGCACTAAAACATATAGGAGTTCCCTTTTCTACAAGACAGTACTTCTAAATCTGACCATCTATCTTATGAATGTGTGCAGTTGTTCACAAATATGACTAGGGAAGATAACAGATAGTATAGAAAATTCATTACGAAACGCATTTCTGTTATTAGTGCATTAGATACATTTATCTTCACTTGAAGACTAGATTGGAAGTTCCAGAGAATCAGGATAATTTTTTATTCTATTTTTTTTTTTTAAACCCTTTGTTCATAGCAGGCACTAAATATTTGTTGAATGAATGGACAACATATATTCTAAGAGACAAAGTAAACTAATACAGGTACACCCTGACACCTTTGTCCGGATAGGATGCTTGCTTACATAAAAAGGACTGGCAAAACGGTTACCTGAAATGGTGGTGGTAAATTTACCCCAGTTAGTATTTTGCAATCGTTATAGGTGGTTAGGAGCCATATATGCTGAGCTGGAAGAAACCTCAATGCAATGCGGTCTAGCCTTCTCATTATACAGATAGAGAATCTGAGGCTTAGACCAATTTGCTCCCATCTTCCATCCAAGTGTTCTCTCTCTCCCAAATCATTTTTGCCTTCTCCCTTCCCCACTATATTGATTGAAAGATGGGCTTATTAGTCAAGTCTAGTTGCATCAGTACAAAGGCAGGACTAACTCCATGATGGTCAAGGAGGGGAATGCTAGTAGAGTTCTGTCCTGAACTGAAGATATTTATCTCTGGAATCCATATATTGTTGGCAACCCTATAGGAGAATTATACTTAAAATAATGACATCTCTAATAGAAGGTTTGTGTAATGAGAACAGAAAATCCCAGGGATTCCTTCTTAAAATGCTTAAGACTTAACATTGAATTCTATCCAGTTTGTTTTTGTTCTGTATAAAATTCTTGATATATACTGTGTTTCTGTGGCAAACTATTGACTATGTCCTTTTTGTAGAGGAAAGGAGATACTAAATTATAAAGTAAATTTATCAAACATTTGAGTTCCTGCTATAGGCAAAATATGATAGCTTCTTTAACCCTAGACAGACAGGGGGTAAGGGGGGGGGAATGATTGGGTAATCCATACCCTGTGCTGGGATCTCAGAAATTACTCTATGTCCCTGTGAATCATTTCCTCAGGCCCAGAGAACAATAATAATTCAAAGAGGTAGATGAGCAAGGCAAATTCTCCTGGGCTACAGTAATTATTTGTATGCATGTTTTTCCTCTGTGTGAAATCAGAAATTCCTCGAGGGCAAGATCTGACTTTTTCTTCATTTGAATAGCCAATGCATAGCATAATCACTAGCTTACACTCATATACTCAGTGGATTTGTGGCCTCATCAAGTACATCACAGGCGTCAGTCCCTGACATCCTACCCAATTCATCCATGGCCTCCTATAAGTCTGCCATAGGGTATCCAAACAACACATCTTATTTTCTTTCGACATCTTCAAGGTACCAGTAGAATACATAGTCTGTCTACATGCAGCGTGTATGTCTTACTGTGTCCCTGTGACCAATCCATCTATCTTTTTCAACCATACATTATTTTTGACAATGTTCTTTGAGTCTTTGTAGTTCATTATGGGGTGCGTCCTGCTCACACCCACTGCACACCCCTTGCTTTTTGAGTGATACTTATTTTTTTAGTTCTTCAGAGACTAGAGCTCCATGCTGGGACTTGTGGCAGATGGGACAGAAGTTTCTCGAATATAAGGACTGTTTCATTTTACCTTTTTATCCCCTGCACCTAATACAGGGCCTAGTATGCAGTAGTCACTTAATAAATATTAACTTATTGATTTATATAACAATATTCGTAGAGTATTGGTGTTGAAAAGCCTTGCTTATGATAGGTATGTAGTAAATATTTTTAAAATTGACATGAATGAATGGGAATTGACAGGAAGGATTAGTGAAAGATATAAAGGAAGAGTAGAGAATTTCTTTACTAGCTATCTGGTATGAAGGAAAAGAAGTATAAGATGAATTAGTCTTTTAAATGAGTATAAATTATAAGGAGGCAGCTTTCAACTCATTGTTATACGTAAAATTTCCCAATAATTAGAGCTATCAAAAAGTAGAATGGATTTCCATATTTAGTGGTGAATTCTCTATCACTAGAATGGTACAAATAGAAGCTGGGGTGGATATTTGTCAAGGATACTGAAATTCTACACAACATTCATGTTATCTTCTGTTTCTTACCACTAAATAAGCAGTTGCCTCTAAGAAGAAGCTTCTTTTTACATCATAAACCTTGCCACACTGTTTCTTCATTAGTTAAAATCTCTTGTTGGATTTAGGTGCTTGATAGTTCAGGGAGAGACCTTGCTGGACTTTAATAGAAAACCGAATGTGTCACTTTCAAGTTTTGAGCGTCTCTTGTGTCATAGGACCCTAGCTTGTCAAATTTGTTGCCTTGTTGTTCTTGAATATTTGTTTATTTTACCAATCTGATCTTCCTTCCCTTTTGTTTGTGAATGTCAGCCAACACATCTCCTTTAAAATAACAGGAGAGTGCCTTTCCCACTTGACATATTTAACTCCTAACAAAATAAACTTATTTTGGCTTACAGTTTTTCATTTGTATTGAGTAAATGACCAGATCTTTATCTTGGGAAATAGTTAGCTTATGCTAATGATTGCAGACTGGAAAATGTGTCAATAGTGACTTGCTATCATTAAAATGGTTGGGACAAGAAATAATCTTATCTTAGGTTTATTTAATCCTAGTTAAGAACAAGCTCTTTGGTACTGTTGGTACATCAGATAGAAAAGAACTATTATATTCACCATATAAGCTTAATATCCCTTATGTTTAAAAAAATCACCTCAGTTCTTCCATTGTTTTAGGATAATTGGTTTTACTAAAATATGAAAATTTTCAAATATGATTTTATGTTCAGAGACTATTAAAATAGTTTCTGTATTTTGCCTTATATCTACCAACTTAAACATTTTTAGATATCTAACAGCTAGCTGTCTGCCTTGCACCTATTTGAGAGAACTTTTCAGTTATACTGCTGTTTTCGAGTTAGAAATCTTTAAAAGAATTAAAAGCCTTTTGAATGGCTCTTTTCCAACCTTCTGTATTCCCAGGCAGCACTGAGGAGCAAATCAAGCCAAGATATCAAGTACCCTCCCATTTTTTTCCCCTTTTAAATACTAAAGAATAAAGAATCAAAGTATACCTAGGCTTTGTATTGTATATTACTTAGCTCCCTTTGTGATCCTTAAAAAGTGAGATTCCTAAAGTATTTTTTCTCTTTTCTCCATATTGTAATGTAAATACTTCATCGTCCTTTAGCCCTTTATAGTTCCTCAAATATATTTACCTTTCTGGGTTTCTCTTGCCTTCTGTGTTTTCCTTTTAGATTTTAATTTCAGCTTGTGGCTTTCCATCAAGAATGCTTGACAATTCTCACTTCTATCAATAATATCCTCTTACAGGACTATATTTAACCAAGTTATACTTGGGTGTAAGCCTTTATCTTTGGCTTTTTGGAATATGGTATTGCAGCATTCTCTCTTCTTTATGGTTGTTGGTAGCAGAGTTTTATGTGGTTCCGATTGGTTTCTCCATACGTGACATTTTTCTTGCTCAGAGTTTTTTTGCTTTGACTTGGAAACTCTGGGTTTTGCCTGTGACGTTTCCGGCTGTTTTCTGGGGTTTTTCCCCGCTTGTCTACAGTTGATTGCTAAATTCTTTCTGTTCTCACTTTGCCCTGTGATTCAATACATACAGGTGGTTGTTTTTTTAAATATATCTTTGGGTTTTGTTTGGTTATGGCTTTCAAGAAGTCCAGTCAAGACTACATTATCTGTCCTCAACCTGTTTTCCAAGTTAGTTTATTTTCTTTTCTGATTTTTTCTTCCAAGGCCTCTTTAGGTTTCATTTCACTTTTTTTCTTTGTTTCATTTGTTCTGTATAGTCTTGTAATCCTTGTAACTAAGCCATTTTTTTCTCTCAGAAATTCTGCTTGTATTTGTAGTTAATCTTTTCATCTGGGTTAACCTTTTGATCATCTCTTAAACCATAATATTTCTTCATTGAGGTTAATTTTTTCTTTTGTTTACTTACATTTTATAGCCTCAGTTCTTATATTGAAATTTTGTGCTCGGTCACTTGGGGCTTTGGTCCTGGCACCTCTGTAATCTGGACGCCTCTGCTATTCTGAATGTGGTGGCTGTTACTGGACACTTCTCTTTGCCTTACTCACTGACTTTTCCTTCAGTTTACTGACAGTTTAGTTCAAATGTTGGCCTCTTTCTCCTTGCAGAATCCTTAACTGAGAGTTGTTTTCATCCCTTGCTGTGACCCTGAGTAGAAAGTTGTAACAACAATGTCGCTTGCAGCTGCTGTGGGGGCATAAGACCAATAACACCAGCACACAGAAGGGCTGCTAGCATAAATTCTTTGATCTTTTCTAAAGGAAAGCAACTTTAAAAGGGTCAACAATCTCACTTTAATCGTGTGTGTGTGTGCGTGTGTGCGTGTGTGTGTTTTCAGGGGAAAAGTCAATCCCCTGAACATCAGAGAAAATACAAACAGAAATTACAAGCAGAAATTATATAAACAGAACAAATACAAACAGGAAAGACCAACAGACCAGGCTTCCAACTGTCTGACAAAAAGCAATACATACATAGTTACCAGAGAGAGAAGCACTAACATCTGATTTTTTCAAAGGGGGGGGGAGCTCCTTAACAGCTGTGCAGAGTCTCATCTAGCTACATCACAGGAACGCTCTTCTCATGAGTGAGCCCCAAAGCAAGATGCTAACTTTCAAGTATATATACACTTCTTCAGAGTCAGAGGGCATCACAATCCTCGTGACTCAGGTCATGTGACTTAGGTTTCCATGTGACTTAAACAGGTTACGTGGGCCTATTACTGGACATGAAAGATCTTCCAATTAAGCAAAAAGACATTGACAGTACAGGAGTTGGAGTATCATGCTGGTCTCAGGCCTTCTGCTAGATCCCTTGGTGCAAATGCCAACGCTGTGACTTGGCGTTATCACTTACCATGCCTTGCAGTCCTCTTGAGTAGGCCACAGGCTGTGTTTGTCTCCTTGGAGTAACCATTGATTGTCTCTTGCTTCTGTTCTGACAAGCCAGAGCTGAGATTTTGTTTCAGTCTTGCTTACTAGTGTTCTCATTACCTTATGAGGCTGCCCTGACAGGTTTGGTTAGAAAATGTGGTCACCACGGTAGTCAATTTTAGAGAAAAATGTTAGCAGTTAGGCATTTTCCTGCCAAAGTAAATTTGTCCATGCTAGATTTTAAACACAGAATAATGGAAATGAATCCCATTCAGTTTTTTTTCATTAATGATTTATATAGTACATTAAAGCTTATGAATATTTTTAAAAGTTTACCATTTGTATAGCATGTTAAAGTTTACAAATATTTTATTCACAACTTTGTGAGGCAGATACTTTAAGATTTTTTGCATTTTACAAGTGAGAAAAATAAGGCTTAGTATGAAATTGACCAACTTACCCACAGATAGGCAACCAGGTAAGCAAGAAGTATGAGCACTGATACATGAGGCTAGGCCTTCTGATGCTCATTCTGAGTCAAGTATTCTGTCCACCTCATCATATGTTTTATCTTTTGATAGCATTCTTCTTTTTTTGGAAGGGGATAGTGTTTTTGAATCTAAATTTTTGAGAAAGATTTAACTTACTAATAATTCTTGTTATATTTTCTACTTCTCCAGGTTGTATAAGTTAAAATGAACAAATTGCGGCAAAGTTTTAGGAGAAAGAAAGATGTCTACGTTCCTGAGGCTAGTCGTCCACATCAATGGCAAACAGATGAAGAGGGTGTTCGTACTGGAAAATGTAGTTTTCCAGTTAAGGTAAGAATCACTGTTATGGTAGAGCCTATTTTATTGTCAAAGCTATCTGGAAAACTACTTGTATGTGAGATGCAAATGAGATGAAAAATAAGATAAAATCAGGTATTTATTTAATATCTGAGACAGTATGTGAGATATGCAGGTTGGGTCTCTATCTTCTAAGTTCAGTATTCATAGGTGAATCTCAGGAGGAGAGGAGTCATTAGGTTGCTTAAGGAGGGGCAAACTAGCCTAGGTCTGAAATGGAAAAGGTCAGACTCCTCTGCTAATCAGTTAGGCCTTGTAAGAAGTCCTGCATTTCTAGCCTGGGTGAGATGGGGAGACTCAGTCTTTAAAAAAGGGGGGGGAGAGTTACTTTAAGGTTTGTTTTAGCTCTGACATCATATGAATTTGTTTACTTCCTAAAGTAGAAGAGTAGATTGCAGGGCAGCTAAGTGGCACAGTGAGTAGAGCACCAGCCCTGGAGTCAGGAGGACCTGAGTTCAAATCCGGCCTCAGACATTTGATACACTTATTAGTTGGGCAAATCACTTAACCCCAATTGCCTTCCTTTCTCCCCTCCGAAAAAAACAAACAAACAAAAAAATAGAAAAGTAGATTGATAGGTTTTAGAGAGAAGGATTAAAACAAAAAGGATTTTCTCATTAACCCTGTGGTTTGTTCTAAATGCATTCACAAACTTTGTTTTGTTTTTAAATTTTTTTTATTAAGTACCAGTAATTTGGAAATTTGTTGTTCAGATATTCTCTGTGCTAATCATTTTGTGGTGGAAGTAAATGTAGTCTTTAGCTTTAAAGACCTTCTTGATCAAACAGAAATTAAACCTCATCAGTTAACATTGATTTAGTTTTGAAGTTTCTGTTAAAGTTGTTTATATCTACTAGTTGTCCTTCATTTAAGTCAAATCAAGTTCCTTTAAGAAGGATTCGTGGTTTAAAATTAAAGTGATCGGTTAAATCTTTTGTATTGATTTATATACATTCTAACAAGTGATACAACATTGTGTAATTGTGACTCTTTCATTTTCTGGTTAACTGTCTCTTAAAATATTCAGAATAAGGTTTCAGAAATTTTTAAAAAATCTATTTCATATTAGATAAATAAATATTATTTGTCGGGTAGGCAATCCATCAGTAGTTATATCTTGAGTAGGTGCTAGAGTTGAGTATGATGAAAAGGAGAAGAAATTAGACTGCATAGAGTTTGTTTTTTTAATAGCAGTATTTCCCATGTAATGCTGTAGAACAGGAATCAGGAATGAGAGGAATTATGTACAGAAAATGAGGTGTGACAGATAGATAATGCAAATGTTTTACACTGATATATGCAGACTGTGAAAATAATCAAGGGAAAGTGTCCTGCATCCTAAGTGAAGCCTTTGTGCAAAGACATGGATGGGAATCACACTGGATAATGTAATGAGGTGGTGATCTACTGTTGTAGAGCAAGTACCTATGGTAATGAGATCATGGATTTTGTATTAGATATTACAATATACGTGTTAAGTGAATAGCTTCTTTTTTTCCTTCCATTCATTTTCTATAGATCTAGTTGATCTAAACTTAATTTGTGAAGAATTTTTTAGTAGAAAGATACTTCTGGACTACTAAGATTCTAACTGAAATCTAGAGCAGTACATGGGAATAAGGAAGCCACAACTTATTTTCTGAGAACTAATCACCTGCTGTAATACTGGTACATTAAAAATATTTGGCTCAAGGATTAAGTAAAATATAGTCTAACATAAGTATTAGTTATGTTTATAAATTGGCCCAGTTATTTTAGCACACTATTTAAAAGTTTTGAAAGATAGAATTCAGGCATTTACAGAGAGTGAATGGATTGCATAGCATTCTGAAGTCAAATGTTTCTAAGGATCTGTTTAGAAATATGTAATTTTAGTTGTTTAATGTGAGGCAGAATATAATGTACTGTTTTCTTTCTAAAGAAAACTGAACCAGGGGAGCTGGGCTTCATAAAGAGGAAATGAACATTATAAACTGGAGATAGCTTACTGATTTAGAGACAGTCTTAGTTAATTGTCCTCTCGAATCTCTGGGTATTGCTTTTATCAAAATAATTCTGAACCCGAAATAACATATTCTTTCACAGATCTGAAATAGATTTATGCTGAATATACCTGGGTCAATGGTAGCTTGCTTTTTATCACTTCTAGAAATTCAGAATTCCAATTCCTTTCTAGCCTTTACTTAAAGTCTGTTTAGTGAGTGAGGTACTTATTGTAAGTTAGAATTAGTTTGCTTGAGAATTAGATTTGACTTAGGATGAGTTGGGAAGATTGATCTGCAGTTATCCCCAGCAAGTCCAATTCGGCCTTCCTTGAAGTCGAGGTCAAAGTGTAGCTTCATGAGGCAGAGGGTGTGGTGAGTCTGAAGGTTTATGAAAAGGGTGCCATTTCAGGTTTAACATTTCAGTGGGTTTGAACTTTTAAAACTTCACTGGTCCAGACCATTACATTTGTAACTGGGATAGACCTGTTATATCTTCTAAAGGTTGAGGGACAAATCTATATCTGTATAAGCATTTGCTTGGGTGTATATGCTTTGTAATAGAACTGCTTTTAATCTGTTTTTAGGTGATTTAGAAGCAGAACATAATAAAATTGTCAGCGCCAAAAAATATCTGGCAGTTTTATTTTGCATTACTATTTGAAGCATTGTGGGTTAGTAATTATATATACCAACTAAACCACTGGGTAAATCACTTCTGGGCTGCAGAAGTATCTCTTCTAATATTTGGCATAGATTGTAAGAGAACGTGAAACTAATCTTTGCTGTGCGCTTTGGCATTCTAGTGATTAGATGTGGAAAAGACTGAGTATTAGAGTAATATAGTAAGTAGTTAAACAGGTTCAGATTTTTGGTATGTTCACAGAGCTTATGTCTGCATGCTTTTCTACAGATTAGCATTATAGTGGCAACTCTTATTTTCAGAGATAAAGAATTATGTTATAATTGAAATAATATCTACCCTAGGACTTATGTTTGAATTATCAATTCATTTATACTAAGATTCTTCCTATATTTGACCACTCATTTTAATTTGATACTAGTTTTTGTTGCCTATTAAGGTACTAGGAATAATGCAAGACCAATTGAATTGTGATCAGTAAAGGTTTTTGATCATATGATTGTATGTAATGATAGGTTAATATGAACGCTATTGAAAAGATTGTGGAGGTCAGATTTATCTTCAGATTTTGTGAAAATCAGGCTTATGAGTTAATTAAAATACAGTCTGACATAAGTATTTGTTATATTTGTAACTTGGTCCGGTTCTTTTAGCACACTATTAAATGAAGTGGTAATTATTTGCTTTGTCGGTTCAGAACTATACAAAACATGTCACCTAATATTTAGTAGTTGCTAGGAAGCATTCCAGCGTGATTAAATAGGGTTAACCAGTTGGAAAGTTGAATGTATGAGCAGTAAAAGTACATACTTGTTCTGCATTTTAGGCCAAATCTTACCCTTTTGAGTGACCTGCCAGATGGCATTTGGGGACCAGACCTTTAAAAGATTAAGAATGCCATTGTGTGTGTTACACAAAATAGTCTGTTTGTAATAGACATCCAAAAACCATGCAGCCAAGAACATTCAAAACAGAGCTCAGACCAATTTCACTATTAAGCTAACGCACACCAAAAATGCTTTATTCAGTGGTCTAACATATGTGCTCAACATATTTTGGTGCAAAATGTTGATAATAGGTCTTATTTTACTTGAGTTTTCTCCCCTGAAAACTGCTTATACACATAGCATGTTTTCTTATCTCCATAGCATTTTTTATAACATGCATTGAGTGCATACTTTATGAAAACATAAGAATGGAACAGACAGGCTTTCATAGTGTCTTTCATTTCTGTTATTTTTATTGGTACACTGGAGTACTGCAGAGTGGTTAGCTGGTTGGGCTTGGAATCAGGTGACATGAGTTTATATCCCACCTCTGAGATTTACTGATCGTGTGATTATGGAGAAGCCACTTAACTTCTCTGAGGCTGTTGTGAAGAAAGTGCTATACAAACCTTAAGACATTATACACATGGGTTATTATTATTTATAGTAGCACAACTAAGAAGGATAGAGAATAGAAATTCTACTTTTTTTTTTTTTTTTACTGTTTGAGGACATTTGATTAGGAAGAACAAAATAAAGCCTTTGAAGGCAGTCTTATCTGAAGACAAGGCTATTAGATTTATATAAGACTCCATGATAATGTGACCATGAAGATAACTTTGTTTAGTAGTATGTGGGTCAAAAGACCACTGACTCAAGTTAAAAAAAAAAAAGAGGTATCTCGGTTTCTCAAGGCAGAAAAAAACTAGAAGCTTTATTTGATTGGTCTCTTGGGCATCTCTCACTACCAGGGCAGAGATAGCAGTGAAGAAGACAAGCAGGGAGATATATACCCTTGTACAAACAATTCTAA
>CM053624.1:162480637-162494912 GCA_028646595.1 Phalanger gymnotis
CATATGATTTTACAGGAAAATGAAACTTTGTCCCGGTGAGGTTCACATCCTAACTAAATTTGTACTATCTCTATTTGAATATTCCTTGCCTGAGTTATTCATAGGGAAGCTTTCACAATCTTGTATTCTACTCACAGTTGAGGTGACATCTATAAATCTAAAGAAGGGGGAGAAATAAATTCCTAAAGGCTAAATAATCAGATTCCCACAGACTCATTTATCCCATTTCCCTTTTCTCTAGATGTTGATTCTCAAACATTTTAGATACAAATATATATATACACACATATTCCCTGTGAAGCCTTCACACTTTTCTCTCACTACCTCACACAGTAGTCCACTGACTTAAACAAGCTGAACATGGAGCATTAAATGTATTAAACATCAAAATATATATTTGCCCAAAATGTCTTAACAGCTTCATGAAAAATGCCCTGCATATGTATCCAAAGAAAAGAAACATTTTCTATCAGTGGAAAAGTTCTAAAATTTCTACCAACAGCCAACATGCAACCACAGGCGCATTTTATCAGTCAGAATTCTGAGAGCCTTCTCAGCAAAATCCTAAGTTATATGGAAGAGATTAATCGAATCATCCATGTTGGACAAACAATGGATAAAAGACATGTCTTGTCCAGATTATCGTCCTGGTCTAGTTGGTAGTCTTAAATGGACTAGACAACGTAATATCTTGTACAGTGCAATAAGAGTGTATTTTAACCTTGTACGTTTCAAGTTATAAACTAGTCCTTGGTGCTATCAATTCAAAAGTTAGTATTTTCAAATACAATACCGAACAAAACTGTAACAGCTGTATAACATCCATATTTATAGAATTATGGTAAGAGAAATCTTAATGATCACCCAATTGAAGCTTATCATACAAATAAAGAAACTGAGCTGATGAAGTCATTTGCCCAGAGTGACATAGAGCTTAGTAGCAGAGCTGGGCCTAGAACTCAGGTTTCTTTACTCTTGGTTGGGCGCTTTTTCTTTTGTACCTTATTATTTCATTATCTTCCCCTCAAATTTGTGCATGGCATGGAGATGGGTGTGGGTTGAACAGGGTCAGGGGGAGAAAATGTATGTCTCCAGGGAATGGGAACTTTGAATGTATTTCATTAGTAGAGAGAATATGAAAGTATGAACCTAAAGTACAGGGAATGCTTTTTTTTCCTCTTTGATCTGCTAGATCCTTGAGGTCAGGAGCTGGGTGTGAGCAAAAGTTTAGCAACAGTTAGTTGTAATTAGTACATTAGTGCAAAGTATGTTGCACTCAGTGGTTCTCAGTAAAATACTTTTTTTTTTTAAATGAACTGCCTTATACCTAGAAAATGTTTCTACAATCCAAAAATTTTTGACCTAGTCACTGTTTTCTTAGGTGGTCTAATTTTTGTATTGGTAGATAGAATATGATCTTGTTTTAAGGAAAAGTTGGAGACCTTAGTTGAGAATTTTTACTATACTGTGAGTACAGTTTATTTTCTGCTTTTATTGTCATTTTCTGCTGAGCAGCATTTGGCCAAGCCACATATTCGCTTTTTATAAAAATGAGTTATAAATGTTTAGTGCTAGAAAAAGGACTTTAGAGATCATCTGTGCCAGCCCCTACCTTTTGGAGATGCCCAAGGTTCCAGTGTGACAGACCTATGTGACTGGAACCCAGGCCTTCTGATTCTCACTCCACTGCATTGTTCCCTTTCTTGGTGGATCAGTGATTTTAACAGTGAGGGCACTCGTTCCACCAATATGGATAGGAACCCCTTAAAACTCTGTGCTTCATCTATGAGGATAATTGTTGCTTATGTGCCAGTATCTCTTGCATAGGATGAAAAGATAGATCAGTTCTGGGAAGAACTTGTTAAGGTCCAATAAATCACTCAGTGACTTTATTATGAAGGTGTATATGTGGGGACCGGCAGCAAAAAAAAATAGGTTGCAAAATGTGGTTTGGAATTAGGAAGTGAAAGATCAAAGGATTGTGCAGTTTTCAGAACCTTATGCTTGCACATATAAGTATTTTCTTCAAGAAAAGTCAGAAAACATTGGACATGGTAATACCAAACAGTGTGTCATAAAAAATGAACTTGGCAGTATTTTAACAGACAAAAAATGACTTATGTATTACTTATCGATTCATTTATGAATCCCCTTTTTGTGACAGACAGACCATCAACTAGTTAAACCAAAGGTCAAAATGCGCATCAGATTAGGAGACAAGACAGTAGGGACAAGTAGACACTTAACGTACTTACAGTCAAACAAACCCAATTTATTCAAATATGCTATTAATGCTGAAAAATGAGAAATGAACAGAGGAAAAGATGTTGGTTCTAATGATCGTAATTTGTCCAGTTTATACAGTTTAAAGAAGTTTATCCAATGTAAAGCAGTCATCACAGCAAGGAAAACAGAAACCAGAAACTACCTTAGCCAGTAAATAATCATTTCCAACCTGAGAGATGTGGCAGCCTAGGACCATTTGAAATATAAACTCATTTGCAGAACATTTCCAGGAATGATGATGGAAGCATTATTATCTCAAAAAGCAGTGAATGTTGATAGGGAATATAAATCTGCAAAAAAAAGCTTCACATGAGATCCAACTAAATCAGTCTTTGTTGAAACATGATTCTTCCCTCTGCTAAATTTGAGTATCCACCAAGAATCAGTAGCAGTGAAGGGCTGTACAGTTTCTCAGGATATTCCTATCAAGCATCTATTTTTTTAATTAGTCCCTCCCATTGGTGACATCCTCGCATTGTTATCATGCTCCCATGATCTGTTCTCTCCACACTTGGAACTGGGCTCCAGCCTTGCTTTTTCCTTCTACTTTACAGCTAGAAGCCAGATTTTCTGGCTTTCTACCCTTTCATAAGAGACCTCCAAGAAAGCAACTTTTTACTCTGGCCAGCTTTTAACCTACTACACCAATGTATTGAATGTCAGCGCCAGATATTTTAGTACTGTGGGCATGAGCCACATTTCTTGTTTCCCAGCACCAATCAGAAGAAATGTTGGAAGCTGAATAAAGAGAAGATTCTGAGCCCATTATACCAGGTATCATTACTCAAACCAATCTTGGCCTTTTCTGATTAACTTTCAATCTGTCTATTCCCACCCATTCTTGTCACCTTTGTGGACAACTGCTTTTAAACCACCCTGACCCTACCCTGACCCTTTAGCCAAACTGTTCAACATCTGAGCATCTCTTCCCTACATCCTACCCCTTCTGCTCAGAGAACAGGAGTCAAGCCAGTAAAAGTGGAAGTGGTAAGCATGTCAGAGGAAGTTTGAGATGCCATCTGAGATGCTCCACCCCGTTCCCTTTATGTGGACTTGAATGGGTGAGAGGTATCAAAACTTTAATCAGTACAGGTAAGCTACAGGGAAGTCATACCTTTTCTTTTTGTTTTGTTTTTTTGAGGGGAAAAGGCAGGGCAGTTGGGGTTAAGTGACTTGCCCAAAGTCACACAGCTGGTAAGTGTCAAGTGTCTGAGGCCAGGTTTGAACTTAGGTCCTCCTGACTCCAGGGCCGGTGTTCTACTCACTGGGCCACCTAGCTACCCTGATGCCTTTTCTTTTTGACTTTTTTTTTTTAATGGCAATGAAGTCACTTATTAAAATGAGTTTAAATCATTTGACTCTTGGTGCTGACTTGATGCATGGAAAAGATACCTAATATAAGTAAGCTATAAAGACCTCATCTTTTCTTCTCTTTTAGTAAAATATTTTTAAACATATAAAACAACATTATCTTAGGGTTATGGATTTAGAGCTGAAAAGAACCTCAGAAGATGTCTAGTCCAATCTGTATATTTTACACGTGAGAAAAACAGAGAGGCTTATAGAGTTAAGTGACTTATCCAAGATCATACAGGTAATGTCAGAGCAAGGATTTAAACCCAGGTCTTATAATGGCACATTTAATCCTGTTTTCATTGTACCATGCTTGCGGCCGGGAACCGTGGCGGGGGAGGGGGATGGTGGCAAGGAGCCTGTGTCCTGTAGACTCAAGGATTAAGACTTTGATTTGGGTACAAATGACAACTTAAACACTAGGTGTGACTGATGTGTGAACTTTGGCCTTAGGGCCCATAGTGGGAAGGCCAAATTTATAATCTCAAATATAATCATGTATATGTTTGAATGGTTCTAAATTGCAAGGTATGAGAGATTCTCTAAGTAGAAAGCAACAAAATATTTATTTAGGCCCCACCACAGCAGATCCGCGAACCAGCCTCCCCATTCTGACATCTTGACAAAAAGACTCCAGGCCCAATAAGTCTGCCTCACAAGAGTAACCAGGAGGCCACAGAAAAACAAGATAGTATTTAGCCAAGTCATATTTACTGGCCTCAGGTCCTTGCTCGCACTCCTGACACGGGTCATCTCTGCTTCCGAAGCTTCCTGCTTCCGCTGTAGTTGTCTCTTGGCTTGCCTTTCCTTGCAGCTGAGCCTCTGGCGTTCTCAAGCCCCACCTCAACCACCAGAGACCATTGGTTCTCCAGTTGGCCCCTCTTAAGTCATTAATCTACACCCACACAGGTTTCACACTGATAGGGCTTTGGGCCTGGGGCTTAGCACTTAACAGCTGAAAGTACTTTCACTCAAAGTAAACAAAAGCCAAACTCCTGAAGTGCTAAGGAGCCCATTTTGCCTTACCAACACTGGGCCAGAGAAAGGTTTCTAATAATGTTACAGTTTAAAAACTAAGTTTGTATGATATAGATCTCGAAGTGGTATTTAATCAAGTAATGACCATAGTCTTGGTTTGGACAGTAGAGGAGATTTTTCTTTTGTTTGGGTGGAAATAGGGATAAGATTAGGGACTATACCAGTGATGTCAGTGATAGGGAAGTTCCAGATTAGGAAAACCCTACCAATACAGGTTGGTAGAGGTTTGATGATTCCCTGGAGATATACATTCACATCTGCCCTGGAACTAAGGATTCTACTCAGTCCGCCTGAGAAACTTTATGCCCTCGTCACCTTGCTGTAGTGATACAGCTGACATCCTGGAGAGGAATCATCAGGATAGATTACCTCAGCACTGAACACACCAGTTGAGTTCCAGAAACATTAATAGCAATCAGAGAACTCCACCCCAGCCCTCTGAATATGAGAGGAAATTCCAAGAAATACTGAGGTTCCCATCACAAGGCCCTGACAGTAAGGCACCTCTGACCTTTAGTCACAACAGTACTCTCCATGTGGAGTCAGGAAGCCTGATAGCAACCAGATACTATCCTCTCCCTCTCTTCCATAGTCCTCTGTACTCAAGAAATTGTCCCAAGAAATGCAACATTTGTGAAGTGTTTTGCAAACCTTAAAGTGCTGTATAAATATTAGCTACCAATATCAAATTATTTAATTATTAGTAAATATTATTGAGCAGTAGAGGTTTATACTACTTGTGTTTTCATGAAGATAGAAGAGTGGCAACTTGAATTCAGAGCAGTTTCTAGACCATGTTTCCTGAACAGTACAGAGCAATAGCAAGATTTTCTTGACACTTACGGTGGTTGTAGTGTGGGTCAGGGTAGGGGTGGGGAGGGAATGTTGGTGTTGTACATAGAAAGTTAAAATCTACCCTTTATAGCCAGATGATCAATCCTAAAAGATACTACCTTGTTGACTACATAGATGTGAACTTTTCCTTTGCTGTGGCACTGTTGTCCCTCCTTAAAAATGGTCATAAAAATTCCCAGATACAGGAATAGGACTTAAGGCTTCACTAGACCCCCAAGATTTTTAGCTCTGAAGATCCAGCTTAGCAATGTTGTTATTTTTGAAGAACATGTGGGATCAAGGTTCTGTGTCACATTGTGGGTGAGCGGCAGCAGTTCTTCACTGTGGATCAGAACCCGTCCAGATCATTTTATTTTGCCGAACAATGACCATTTCTATGCAGCATTAGATTATTTATTGGTGTAGATTTACCTCTCTGATTGCTGTCACACTGCATATGGAGAGGCACAGCTACCCATATTTCTGACAGTTATCGGTCACTAGCGTACTTAAAGGATCTATCTCTACTTCAGGAATTTTTCTTTTATAGATTCATGTTGGGTATGATGTGAGTTTCTAGCAGCCCCCAAGGAGATAAGAGTGTGAGGGTTGGAAACTTGGTGACAGTTATTATATAGATGTTTTCTTCTGAAGAAACACCACAAGTATAAGGGTGTCTGATCTGAATGTGAATATTGAATAAGATGGCAGACAATTACTTATCTAGGAACCATTTAAAGAGTATGACACTACTGGAAATTAGGTTGTAGATCATTGTGAATGCATGCATGAGACAGGTATGCATATCCCAAATTACATTATGTTGTACATAAGTATGTCTTACTGGGAGGGGAAATTTAAAAGTGTGAACTGGGCAGAACAGTTTGTAGAAATAGTTATAACTGCCATATTTTAAAAGTTCACATTTATTGCACATGCTTCAAAATCTCAGGGAAGACTCTTCATGCTGTAGCAGCTGTTAACCTGAGAAAATGGAATTGGAGATCATGACTCAGGTGGGGAAACAAACTCGTGTGTGTGTGTGTGTGTGTGTGTGTGTGTGTGTGCGCGTGTGTGTGTAGGTAGAAATCAGATCTGTGAACATCTGCTTCCTTGAGTCCAATTTTTTTGCAGGTGAAGCTACTCTGGATGGCAGAATTTTCAGGGAGAAAGGTTGGTTAATTCCCACATTTTCTTGACTGTGACCCAGGTTCAGGATTATAGTGGGTCCTAAAGTTTTTAAATTTAAAATATTAGGGACCTGATCAGATGGTACCCAGTGAATGGGCTGGGCTGGTGGACTAGTATGAGATAAACAGAAGTGATGTGTTAGATATAGAGCACTGGATCTGGAGTCGGAAAGATCTGAGTTTACATCTGATCTCAGTCCCTGGTCAAGTCACTTCATGTCAGTCTACTTCAGTTTCCTCATCTGCAAAATGGTGATAATGTTAGCCCCTACCTCTTGGGGTTATTATGAGAACCAAATGAGCAAACCTTTTTTTTTTACCATTCACTTAAAAACTTTTGAGTTCTAAATTTTCTCTCTCTCTAGCTCTTCCCTTACTCATTGAGAAGGCAAGCAATCTGGTACCCATTATACATGTGAGGTCATGTAAAACCTATTTTCATATTAGCCATGTTCTACCCCCCTAAAAAAAAAGGAAAGAAAAAAATCCTGTCTGTACTTTAGAGGTAGATACTATTTTTCATCATGAGCCCTTTGGAATTGTCTTGGATCATCATGTTGGTGAATGTGCTTTGCAAACTTTAAAGTGCTATATAAATCTAGCTGTAACACAAGCGTGGCATGCATATCTTGGAAAACAGTCTCGTACTCTGTAGTTCTCTGAAATCATAGCTACGGCCTAGGAGGATAGTCCAGGAGACTCACAAGATGGTATTGTTGTCATGGATCAAGTAGCCGTAACTCAGAATGATTCTAACATAGATCCAGAGTGTGGCTGTGTCACCGCATTTCAGTTGTCTGTCAGCTCCTTCCAATACCACATGTTTATGTCTGTCTGTGTGCCCTGGTAAATGTTCAGATTTTTTTTTTTTAACTCGAAGGTTAAGTGATGCTACTATTACTTGCTGATTATCACCAGCAGGAGAAGTGATTCTCCCTAGCTCCCATTCTGTGGTCGATGTTTACTTTTTACTGTGAAGAGATTTCCATAGGGCATGCTTGCCAAGATGTAGAATTAGATGCAGGGCCTTAATTTGTGGATACTCCTTTAAAAAAAAACCTAATTAATTAATTACTTTTTTGTTTTCAGAATTCACTTTTATAAGATTTTGAGTTCTAAATTTTTTCCCCTTCCTCCATTTCCCCCTCCCCGAGAGGGCATGCAATCTGTTATAAGCTATACATGTACAATCATATTAAACATATTGTAGATACTCTTGTTGTAGTTGACAGTTCACCTGTCAGCTTGCCTTTGAGTTTCATAGTTGTCTTTTCTGTGGTTGTGCCATCTGTTACTGGAAAAAGGGAAAGATCCATCTTTCTGACCAGTATTACTTTTAGAAGTGTTTGTCATAATACTGGTGAAGATTAGGAAACTAATGCACTATCGGTGGACTTGTGAACTAGCCCAACCGTTCTGGAGAACGATTTGGAACTACACCAAAAGGCTATAAAACTGTGTATAACCTTTGATCCAGCAATACCACTTCTAGATCTCTATTTCAAAGAGATCATAGTAAAGGGAAAAGGAACCATTCGTACAAAAATATTTAGAGCAGCTCTTTTTGTAGTCGCAAAGAATTGGAAATCAAGGGGATGCCCATCAATGGGGGAATGGCTGAACAAGTTGTGGTGTATGATTGTGATGTACTACTGTTGTGCTACAAGAAATGATGAGGGGATTGGTTTCAGAAAAACCTGGGAAGACTTATGAACTGATGCAAAGTGAAGTGTGCAGAACCAGGAGAACATTGTACACAATAAGAATAATGTTATAAAGATGATCGACTGTGAAAGACTTAGCTGTTCTGATCAAGATAGCGATCCAAGACAGTTCTGAAGGACTCATGATGAAAAATGCTATTCCACCTCCAGAGAGAGAACTGACAAACTCTGAATGCAAATTGAAGCATACTTAACTTCCTTTATTTTTCTTCTTTTTATTTTTGTGTGCTTTCTTTTGCAGCATGGCTAATATGGAAATGTGTTTCGCACAGCTTCATGTGTATAATCGATATCAAATTGCTTGCCTTCTCATGAAAAGGAGAGGGGCAGGAGGGAGGGAGAAAATTTGGAACTCAAAATTTTTTAAAATGAATGTTAAAATTATTTTTACACGTAACTGAGAAATATTTAACAAAATAAATAAAAATATATTGCAAGGGGGAAGGAGCCTTTGTCATGAGACTATTCCAATTACACTCTCTTAAGAGCCAAAGTTTTAAAGTTGAGGGTTATTTGGGAACACATGGCAAAAAGAGGTGTCAAGAGATCCTTTGCCTCAGGCGTTCTGTGGAGCCGTCTGGGCTCCTAGAAACCTTGAAATACTCTTTTGGAAAAGATGATAGAGTGGAGTCTCACAAATACTATGTATGCATCATTATGTATTGTATTCCACAACACGGGTAGCATCATCAACTTACACAAATCTGGAATTTTCTAGAAGGTTACCGATTATTATCACTAGCATTTATATGGTGCTTTAAGGTTTGCAAAGTACTTTACAAGTATAACTTAATTTCGTCTTTAAAACTGGGAGGTAAGTGCTTTTATTACCCTTATTTTATGGATGAGGAAATGGGAGACATAGTTCAAATGCCTTGCCCATGGTTATATAGTATAATTCCTGATTCCATGTCTAGTACTCTGAACTGCTGTGCCACCTACTCGCCTTCTGGGATCATATTTATTTACTTACACCTACATCAGAAACAGAATGTTTCTGGTTTTCCAAAATGTGTTTAAGATGCTAAGTCAAGAGCTATGATATACAGAAGGTTCCTGTAGCAAAGGGAGTGTAAAGTTCAGTCCTGAACATATTCATACAAAACAGCCTGGGAGGGAGATTACAACATTGTTTTTTAATGAGTTGTGGTTGTAGGGGAGATGGGGAATGGGAGATGGGCTTTATTAAGCACCTGCTGAGTGCCAATCTCATTTGATCCTCAAAATAACCCTGAGAGGTACTTGGTTTTCTTAATCCCCAATTTACAGTTAAAGAAACTGAGGCTGACAGAGGTACAGTGACTTGGCCAGCTTTCCATAGCTAGTAAGTGTCTGAGGTAGGATTTGAACTTAAGTCTTCCTGACTCAAGGCCCAGTGCTCTATAAACTGTGCCTCCAGCTGCCTCATCTGGGTATAGCTTGACCAGTAGACCCACCATTTCAGCTCACTATTTGAAAAAATCCTCCCAGTTTTTTCAAGTATGTCTTCTCACCTTCGTATAAGGTCTTTTATTGGGACTTCATAGATGATGATGTAGCTTTTGTTTGTTAAAAATATGCCAAGGATCAATACTTTATGCAGGGCACCTAGAACACAGTCATGGCTTGCTTTCCTGAACTTCGCTAGAACTTTACACACTTATTGTTTACAGGAACACTGTCTCCATGATTTTTTTCCCTAGCCTAGAGGACAAATGATTAGTTCCCTGCTCCTCACCCCACTCCCCCAAAATATAGGATATTACCTAAGTAAGCTAACCAGTAAACTGCTAGTAGAGAAGCATATTAAAGATGGTCTCCCTTGAGCCAAAATCATGTGGTTCTAAGACTTTGAGTGGAAAGATTCTATTTAAGTCCAAGAAGATTCCATAGACTGTTGAGGATAGCAAAGAGATCAGTATAGACTGCTTAGAGAGGGTTGATATTTGACTGAGGAATGAGATCTAATGCAGATTGCAGTATAGAACAATGAGAGCGACAGGGGTAACTAGCTGATAGACCAAGCCATTGACAGGCATAGCATGTGGGCTTCAACAGCCTGAAGGTTTTAAAAACTCTTTCTACCAAACCCTTTGATGGGCAGTGACAGTATCCAATTTTATATAGATCCTGGTAGGGCCACCTAGTTCAGGGTAAAGCTATTTTGAGGAGGAAAAGCTAATTAAGAAAGAGGAATAAGAATATCTTGGATTCTTGAGAACATTGGTGTCATTCGTGGTAGCCTCTGAATTGTGAGTCACGGTGGTTAGCATGCTTTCCGTACCGGTTTTGGCAAGAATATAAGTGGAATAGGAATGATAGAGAAAATGAGAGCTATAGAAGAATTGAAAGGGGAATTAACAGATTGGTACAAAAGGTATAAAAGCTTACCCAAGCAACAAACTGGACCAAATTGAAGCCAATGACTCCATAAAACAGGTAGTTTCTTTGAATATTCCGTTAACAGCTGACCCAGAGTTAACCAGAAGAATAGCAAAAGTTGAGAGTGATGCACTTAACACCCAGTCTTTTTAGGAGCTTCTGCTTTCTTTTTAAAACAAATGTCTGTGAAGGGGGAGCCAAGATGGGGGAGCAGCAGGAATAAGGATAATGAGCTCCCCCATTAAAACTTCCAAACAGATCTAGAAAGCACACCAAACCAAATCTTGATGGGGGAGAAAGAAGAGAGAATATCACAGTGAGTCATTTTTCCAACCCAGATTCCCCAGATAGAGAAATACAGAGCAGTCTATGGATACTGGGGATGGGATTTGCCAAGAAGAGACTATGTAGAGCCCTCTAGTTCAAGGAGAATCCTGTACACCAGGGCAAAAGAAGGTTCTAGACTTGACTTCACACAGAATGTATGAATAGGGGCCAGCTGGCATCTGGTTCATCCAGGGTGGACTGAGGAGGGAACTTGTGGCCAGAGGTAGCATTCTGTAGTAAGCAGTGGTCAAGGGTTCTGAGCTGTGTACAGAGAGGAGCAAGTTCAGAAGTAAAGTAGCAGCAGTGTGGTTTAAACCCCAGAAGAAGATTGGGGTCCCAGTTCTCTTCTACTCCTATCTGTAGCCTACAGAGGAATAAGCAGTGTAAGAATCCCAGGCCAAAGACAAGTTTACAGTTCTCTCTCTCTGAGGCAGCAGTATCTCAGCTTGTTGATAGTGGTTGAATTCAGAAGCAGTCTCCTGTTTCTCAGATCTAAACTCAGGTCAAAAACTTGCAGAACTTTGACCAAGGGGACAGTGATCACACTTTGCCCAGGATCAGATTTTGGGAGCATTGAGCTTTCCAGTTCCCCCAGCCAGAGGTTTCCTTGAGAATCTGGAATAACACAAAATATACTATCTCCAAGAAAACACCAGTAGGACCAACCAAAACATTCCCCTTCAGATTTGCACAGGGCCTGGCCCTAACATCAAGTCCAAAGCAAGAGGTTTTTGTGTTTTTTTTAGTTTATAATTTTTTTACAAGTTGTTTTTGTTGTTGTCCTTAGTTCTTGAAGAGGACCAAAATGACATCAGTATGTTAGAGTCGAGTTTCAGTGTGTCCAGCTGTGGCTGATCAGACCAATATGAATTTGGAATGTTCTACCACAGGTTAGACTCATAGTCCATGTAAACATTTGCGGGAGATTCTCTAAATTTGCGTTTTTGTTGAGCTGTTTCAATTCTGCTTTGCTCATAGAGCACAGCACCTTCTCTGATGTGGGCACACTATGCTGGGCGTTTCTGTGCCAGTGTCTCCTATGTGACACAGTCAAATTCCAAAGTTCTTAAGAGAGACCTTGAGATTGTCCTTGTATCACTTCCTCTGATCGCCACGTGAATGTTTGCCCTGTGTGAGTTGTCCATAAAATAGTCTTTTGGCAAGCATACGTTTTGCATTTGACAGTGTGGCCAGCCCATTGGAGTTGTGCTCTCTGAAGCAGAATTTGAATACTTGGCAATTTAGTTCAAGTAAGGACCCCAGTGTCTGGTACCGTATCCTGCCAGGTGATCATAAGACAAAATTCAAATGGAAATGATTCAGTTTCCTGGCATGGTGCTGATATACTGTCCAGGTTTCACAGGCATACAACAAAGGTCTGTAGACCGTCAGTTTGGTAGTCAGTCTAACACCTCTTCTTTCCTATACTTTCCTTTGGAGTCTCCCAAACACTGAGCTAGCTCTGGCAATGGGTGCGTCAACCTCATTATCAATACGTACATCCCAAGGTAAGTGAACTTATCCACAGCACTCACAACTTCTGTGTTTGCTGTAACCGATGGTTCCACTTATGGATGGTGTGGTGGTGGCTGATGGAGCACCTGTGTTGTCTTGGTGTTAGTTGTTAGGCCAAAATTAGCCCAAGCAGCAGGGAATTAATCCATACTTTGTTGCATCTCGGCTTCAGATTGAGTGCACAATTATCTGTAAACAGAAAATCACGCACCAGCACTCCCTCCACTTTGATCTTGGCTTACTTTAGCCTTTTCAAGTTGAAGAATTTACTATCAGTGCAATAGCTGACCTTGATGTCATGTTCATCCTCATTGAAAGCATTTAACAATGTGGCTGAAAAGCATGGGAGCAAGCACACAGCCTTGTTTCACTCCACTTGTGACTGGGAAAGCATGAGAGCATTGTCCTTTATGTAGAACCCAGGCAAGCAGGCTGTAATTAAATTGACATACGATGTTGATGAACTTCTGGGCAAATTTTGACATAATTTTCCATAAGCCCTCATGATTAACAGTATGAAAGGCCTTGTTCAGATATACAAACATTGTATACAAACCGCTCTTCTGCTCCTGGCATTTCTCCTGGAGTTTCAGGCAGCAAACACCATATCAAGTGTTCCTCGTCCCTTTCTGAAGCCACACTGGCTCTCAGATAGATGATCATCTTCCAGGTGAAGGATCAGCCTATTTTTTTAAAAAAAATTTTAATTTTTTTTTTTAGGGGGGAAGGCAGGGCAATTGAGGTTAAGTGACTTGCCCAAAGTCATACAGCTAGTAAATGTGTTACGTGTCTGAGGCCAATTTGATTTGATTTGAACTCAGGTCCTCCTGACTCTAGGGCTGGTGCTCTACTCACTGCACCACATAGCTGCCCCAAGGATCAGCCTGTTAAAGAGTACTCTGGCAAGAATTACAAGTGAAATAAGAATGATAGAGAAAATGAGAGCTACAGAAGAAATGAAAGGGGAATTAACAGATTGGTACGAGAGGTACAAAAGCTTACCCAAGCAACAAACTGGACCAAATTGAAGCCAATGACTCCATAAAATAGCAAGAAATAAGAAAACAAAGTCAAAGGACTAAACAAATAGAAGAAAATATAATGTGTCTCATAACAAAGACAAAATAGATCTAGGAGAAAAATTTTTAAAATTATTCAATTGCTTGAAAACCATGACTAGAAAAAGAGCCTAGACATTATTTCTTTTTTTTTTTTGGTTTAAATTTATTTAATATATTTAGTTTTCAGCATTGATTTTCACAAGAGTTTGAATTACAAATTTTCTCCCTATTTCTACCTCCCCCTCCCCCCACTCCACGATGGCATATATTCTGGTTGCCCTGTTCCCTAGTCAGCCCTCTTTTCTGTCACCCTACTCCCCTCCCATCCCCTTTTCCCTTCCTTTCTTGTAGGGCAAGATAAATTTCTATGCCCCATTGCCTGTGTATCTTATTTTCTAGTTGCATGCAGAAACTTTTTTTTGTTTTGGAATATCTGTTTTTAAAACTTTGAGTTCCAAATTCTCTCCCCTCTTCCCTTCCCACCCACCCTCCCTAAGAAGTCAAGCAATTCAGCATGGGCCACATGCGTATCATTATGTATAACCCTTCCACAATACTCATGTTGTGAAAGACTAACTATATTTTG
>CM053624.1:162495412-162524936 GCA_028646595.1 Phalanger gymnotis
GGAAAAGGAGGCCCAAAAGACCACTGAAGAATATACTACCTTCAAAATTAGACTGGAGCAAGTGGAAGCTAGTGACTTGATGAGAAATCAAGATATTGTAAAACAGAACCAAAGGAATGAAAAAATGCAAGACAATGTGAAATATCTCATTGGAAAAACCACTAACCTGGAAAATAGATCCAGGAGAGAGAATTTAAAAATTATTGGACTACCTGAAAGCCATGATCAAAAAAAGAGCCTAGATATCATCTTTCAAGAAATTATCAAGCAGAACTACCCTGATATTCTAGAGCCACAGGGCAAAATAGAAATTGAAAGAATCCACAGATCACCTCCTCAAATAGATCCCAAAAAGAAAACTCCTAGGAATATTGTCGCCAAATTCCAGAGTTCCCACACCAAGGAGAAAATACTGCAAGCAGCCAGCAAGAAACACTTTGAGTGTTGTGGAAACACAATCAGATTAACTCAAGATCTAGCAGCTTCTACATTAGGAGATTGGAATACGATATTCCAGAGCTCAATGGAGCTAGGATTAAAACCAAGAATCACCTACCCAGCAAAACTGAGTATCATGCTCCAAGGCAAAATATGGACTTTCAATAAAATAGAGGACTTTCAAGCTTTCTTAGTGAAAAGACCAGAGCTGAATAGAAAATTTGACTTTCAAACACAACAATCAAGAGAAATATGAAAAGGTAATCAAGAAAAAGAAATTGCAAGGGACTTACTAAAGTTGAACTGTTATGTTTACATTCCTACATGGAAAGATGATGTGTATAATTCATGAGACCTCAGTATTAGGGTAGCTGAAGGGAATATGCATATATATATGTATATATGTGTATATATATGTATATGTGAGTGTGTATGTATTTATATATGTATGTGTATATATATGTGTGTGTGTGTATATATATACATACATATATATATATATATAGAGAGAGAGAGAGAGAGAGAGAGAGAGAGAGAGAGGCAGGCACAGAGTGAGTTGAAGATCAAGGAAAGATATCTAAAAGAAATAAAATCAAATTAAGGGATGAGAGAGGAATATATTGAGAGGGAGATAGGGAGAGATAGAATAGGGTAAATTATCTTGCATAAAAGTGGCAAGAAAAAGCAATTCTGTAGGTAGAGAAGAAAAGGCAGGTGAAGGGGAATGAGCGAATCTTGTGCTCATCAGATTTGACCTGAAGAAGGAATACCATACATACTCAACTGGGTATCTTACCCCATAGGAAAGAAGGAGGAAGAAGATCAAATAAAGGGGGGAGAATGATAGAAAGGAGGGCAGATGGGGGTGGAGGTAATCAAAAGCAAGCACTTTCGAAAAGGGACAGAGTCAAGGGAGAAAATCCAATAAAAGGGGATAGGTTAGGAAGAAGCAAAATACAGTTAGTCTTTCACAACATGAGTATTGTGGAAGGGTTATACATAATGATACGCATGTGGCCTATGTTGAATTGCTTGACTTCTTGGGGAGGGTGGGTGGGAAGGGAGGAAGGGAGAGAATTTGGAACTCAAAAGTTTTAAAAACAGATGTTCCAAAACAAACAAACAAAAAACAGTTTTTGCATGCAACTAGAAAATAAGATACAAAGGCAATGGGGCATAGAAATTTGTCTTGCCCTACAGGAAAGCAGGGGAAAAGGGGGTGGGAGGGGAGTGGGGTGACAGAGGGGAGGGCTGACTGGGGAACAGGGCAACCAGAATATACGCCATCATGGAGTGGAGGGGGAGGGTAGAAATTGGGAGAAAATTAGTAATTCAAACTCCTGTGAAACTCAATGCTGAAAACTAAATATATTAAATAAAATTTTTTTTTTAAAAAAAAAGTATATTCCTTTTTATCCCCATTCAGTTTTCTCCAGAGGTCTATCATATCTGCCTTTTCTAAAATTCTATTCACCTCCTTAACTTCTTTCCTGTTTATTTTGAGGTTAGATTTATCAAGTTCAGAGAGGGGGAGTCTGAGGTCCCCCACTAATATAGTTTTGCTGTCTATTTCTTCCTTTAACTCCCTTAACTTCTCCTCTAAGAATTTGCATGCCATACCACTTGGTGCATATATATTAAATAATGATGTAGCTTCATTGTTTATGGTACCTTTTAGCAGGATATAGTGTCCTTCCTTATCTCTTTTGGTTAGATCTATGTTTGCTTTTGCTTTGTCTAAGATTAGGATTGCCACCCCTGCTTTTTTTACTTTAGCTCGAAGCATTATGTATTCTGCTTCAGCCTTTTACCTTTACCCTGTGTGTATCCCCCTGTTTCACATGTGTTTCTTGTAAACAGAATATTGTGGGATTATGGTTTTTAATCCATTCTGCTATCTGCTTCCATTTTATGGGAGAGTTCATCCCATTCATATTCACAGTTATGATTACTGTCTGTGTCCTTTTCTCCATCCTATTTTCCCCTTGTTTATGCTTTTATTTCTCCCTTCCACTCCTCAAGAGTTTTGCTCTTGACCACTGCCTTCCTCAGTTTACCCTCCCTCTTGATTCTCCTCCCTTATCTTACCGTTTTCCACTTGCTACTTCTTCCTTCCCTTCTGACCACCCCCCTCCCTATTTTTCCCCTTTCCCCTCCCACTGCCTGTGAGACAAGTTTGATTTCTATACTTATCATGGTATGTTATTCCCTTCTTGAACCAAATCTGATGAGAGTAAAGCTGAAATGCTGTTCTTCTCCCTCCCTTCTTTCCCTCGACTATAATATGTTTTTGTGCCTCTTCATATGATGTAATTTACCTTTTTCTGCTACCTCCTTACCTCTTCTCCCAGAACCATCGCTTTCTGTCTCTTAATTATATTTTTTATCATATCAGTTATTTTATACTGACACCCACAGTCTATGTATATCCCTTTCAGTTGTCATAACTGTATTATTCTCAAGATTAACATATGTATAAAACATATAAAACAATAATCATATAAAGATATAGCTAATTAGCCTTATTGATTAACTAGGTTCTTCTCCCCTCCCCCATTTTACCTTTTTATGTCTCTCTTGAGTTTTGTGTTTGAAGATCAAATTTTCCATTGAGCTCTGGACTTTTCATCAGGAGGTCTGGAATTCCCTTATTTCATTGAATGTCCATCTCCTTGCCTGAAAAATTATGTTCAGTTTTGCTGGGTAGTTGATCCTTGGTTGTAGTCCAAGCTCCTTTGCCTTTCAGAATATCATATTCCAGTTTCTCCTGTCATTTAATGTAGAAGCTAAAAGATCCTGTGTGATCCTCACTATAGTTCTGTGATATTTGAATTTTTTTCTTTCTAGTTGCTTGCAGTATTTTCTCCTTGACCTGATGGTTCTGGAATTTGGCTATAATATTTCTTGGAGTTTTCAATTTGGGATCTCTTCGAGGGGGTGAATAGTGGATTCTTTTGATGACGATGTTACCCTCTGGTTCTAGAACCTCAGGGAAGTTTTCCTTAAGTATCTTGAAAGATACTCCAGGCTCCTTTTTTCATCATGGCTTTCAGGTAGAACAATAGTTCTTAGATTATCTCTCCTGGATCTTATTTCCAGGTCAGTTGTTTTTCCAATCAGATGTTTCATGTTTTCTTTTTTTTTTTTTTTTTTTTTATTCTTTACATTGTGTTTGACTGATTCTTGATTTATCATGGAGTCATTAGCTTCTACTTGACCAATTCTAATTTTTAGTGTCTTGTTTTCTTTCCCTTAGCTTCTCTGTCTCCTTTTCCATTTGGTTGATTTTACTTTTCAGTGAGCTATTTTCTCCATTTACATTCTGATTTTCCTTAACCATTTTGCCGATTTTACTTTTTAAAGATTTGATTTCATCGGTGAATTTTTTTTCCATTTTTTCTATTTTTTCTTTTACGTTTCTAATTTGGTTTTTAAAGTCCTCCTTGAGTTCTTCCAGGAATGCTTTTTGGTCTGGAGACCAGTTCACTTTTCCTTTTGAGGTTTCAGATGTGGGTATAGTGTCCATGCTGTCCTCTTCTGAATTGGTATTTTGATCTTCCCTGTCTCCATATTAGGAATCAGTGGTCTTTGAAAGCTTCTTAGTGTGCTTTTTCATGTTTTTTTTTTCTCCTGGTTTCTAAAGTGAATGTCTGCTTCTGGGGCTCAGGGAGCTCTGTCCCAAGTTTCTTGTGTTGGGATCTGGCTCTGTGTATTATGGCCTCTGGTTTCCTAAGGTATGGAGGAGAGGTGGTCGGGCTGCTGGGAGTCTCCTCTTCCCTGGGACTGAATAGTCTCAGCTGCTACTCAGCATGAGTAGTCTCAGCTGTTGTCTGTGCTGGTGTCTGCCACTTCCCCTGGCTGTGCAAAATCAGATCTGGGGTCCTGGTGTTGACATTTGTTAGCTCCACTCCCTGAGGCTCAGTTACTCTCGTTGTTGTACTGAAGTGAGGGCTGCTGGGACACCTCTCTTTCTGCACTCGTCTCCTTCCGCCACCACAAGAAGGGCCTTCTTCCCAGCTTCTCTTGCTACTAAAGCCCCCATTCTCATTCCCGTGTTTCTCCTATGTGGGTATTCTCTGGGTTCATTCAATGGAGGTATCAGAGCCATTTTACCTGGCCATCATGGCTCCCAGAAGTTTGAGAAGGCAGGTTTCAAACCTTTAGACTGTGGGTTGGAGGCTTCCAGGCTAGCTGCTCCCGCAGTCTGCACTGGTGTCTGCCGTAGCTCTGACAGACCCCCGTCCTGGGCTGAGAGGCCTGAGGCTCTATAGTGGCTGTAGCTGGTACTTCTGCCCTGGGCCTGTTCCTGCTCCAGCATTTTGCTCGCCCAGCATTCTCCCAGACCAGAATGCTGGCTGGATTCCTCTGCTGTTCCCGGTTGGTTTGATCTGGTTCGTTTCCACATGCCTGGTGCTCCAGTCCGTCTCAGTATACTAGTAGCTTCTAACTCTCTCAAATCTGCTCAGATTCACTTTTTTAGACGTATGTGACAGAATTTGTGAGAGAGCTCCAGTAGTTCCTTCTTTTCACAGTGCCATCTTGGCTCTGCCCCATGCAGAATACTTTTAAGCACCAGTGAGTAATCCAGTTTAACTGGCATGCAGAGTGCCTATGGAAAGAATTAGTTGAAATGATATTTTGGAGAGCTTTGAATGCCAGCTGAGGAAGTTGTTAGTTGGTAGTGAGTAGCCAATGGAGATTTTTTTAGTAGGAGAGTCACTTGATTTCTATGCTGTGAAGGAAATTGAATCTAGGTCAGTTCATATCCTAGAATCTGTGATG
The DNA here is from genome assembly GCA_028646595.1 of Phalanger gymnotis. Classification (NCBI taxonomy): domain Eukaryota; kingdom Metazoa; phylum Chordata; class Mammalia; order Diprotodontia; family Phalangeridae; genus Phalanger; species Phalanger gymnotis. The sequence goes on from CM053624.1 coordinate 162,500,633, forward strand.
TCCTGTAAGAACTAATAGAATTTCAGCAGGTAGGTGGTGCAATGGTTAGAAGAGTACATGCCCTGGAGTCAGGAGGACCTGAGTTCAAATTCGGCTTCAGACCTTTGACACTTATTAACTGTGTGACCCTGGGCAAGTCACTTAACCCAGATTGCCTGAGAAAAACAAAAAACCTAATAGAATTTCCCAGAAAGTTTTAAAAGACTGAAGTTTTCCCCCACTTCTTTGAATTTTCTACCTGCTTCATTCTTTCTGATTTTTTTTTTTTATATACTTCAGTTTCATTTCCTTTTCAATAATGGCTTTCCCAACTTTCTTTTTATTATTCTGTCCTCTGCCTTTTGCAACATGAAAAGAATTCCTGAATGACTCATTTGTACATAGCTTCTTTTATCTTGGTGTGGAAGCCACATTTTTAAAATCAGGACAAGTAACCAGCCACTAGAAATTTTGGCTGCTAAGTTTTGTTTTTTTTTTGGAGTGGGGAAAGCAAGGCAGTTGGGGTTAAGTGACTTGTCCAAGGTCACACAGCTAGTAAGTGTGTCAAGTGTCTGCTGAGGCCAGGTTTGAACTCAGGTCCTCCTGACTCCAGGGCTAGTGCTCTACTCACTGCACCACATAGCTGCCTTGCCTTTTTTTTTTTAAATAAATTGTCACAAAAAGGGTCATTTAGCCTCTGTTTGTAAATTGATTCTCTCTCTCTAACTACAGCCCCAAATGTCATGTAGCCCTGAAGTGATTTCTTGTAAGTATCCAGTTTTATGAGGAGAGCCTTTTCCTGCCCTAACCATGGCCATCTTGATAAAACACTGAAGCAATTTTCTGTTGGTGAATTTGTGAGAGAGGGTGGAATGTCCTCTTTATTACATGGGCACAGGAGAGAGTAAATTGCTCCCTTTTTCTCTTCCTTTTGAAGAGTAGTTTATTCATTCTTCAGAAGCTGCTGGGTAACTGACAAAAGATAAATTAATTAAATCATACTTAAAACTATCCCAGTATCACACAAAGACAACATCTGCATAAAAAGAACTGACCTAGTGAATAAAACAGGAGACTAAAATGGGGTAGATTTCTTTCTTTGACCCCATATCTTACTGTAGAGTAGTCTTCATTGGCTCACTCTTGCCTTTAGAATATCTTATATACCTTTTCAGGATGGTGTCTGGCTCCGTCTTAACCTTTTCAGTCTTGTTTCATGATATTTCCCTTCACAGGCTAAACTGAACTATTAGCTCTTTCCCAAATTTTGCTATCCCTCATGAGGGGAATGCATTCCTTTACCATTGCTGCTGCCTCTCAGAATCCTTATCTGACTTCATGTGCCACTTCTCCCATGATCTTCCCAGTTGTTAATGTGCTATCCCTCCTCGAATTAGCTCCTGTTGAAGGAGTTGTCTGAACAGACTCACAATTTCTCAAAATGCTTGGGGCCAGAAAAAGCCTTACTTGTTGGAGACTGTTCTCTGGACTTCATTTCATAGAAGGCCTTGCATGAGCCCATTCCCTGCTTAGTAATATGTCTAAGTATAGACTTTGAGTGAAGAGAATTTGCTCTATATATATTTTTTTAATGTAAAAGGGCCTGGAGGAGAGCCTGGCATGGCATTGGTGGCAAGAGATGGCATCAGCCAGATACAGTGGTGGAATGTTGAATTCCTGCATCCAACCTCCTGGGAATAGGCCTGAGGTGTACAGGACAGTGTTATGTTCTTGGATCTAGCCTCCTCAACAGACAAGGAGAAACCACGTGGTCCCTGAGCTAGAGGAGCAGCAAAGGACTGAGCCATGATATGTAGGGACACACCTGGACACCTCCCTCCAACCCCTATCACATATACATGTTACTATTAGTTATACAGCCTGTGATAGTCCAGCGAGAAGGGCATTGACTCTTTAAATTTCTAAGTATTTTCTTTGGAGGGGAGCTTCAGCCACAAGGTGGTGCTATAAATCTGGAGGACTCTACATTTGAGGGGGGTGAAGAAGTCTGGGAAGGGGCTCACAAAAAAGGAGGGAAGGAAAATTGCATTGACTATTTATAGGCTTAGGTTTAAGTCATGTTCGCATGACTTATGGGATGAAATCAATGCTGACTTATTCTCTATAGCTATAGATAGAAAATTTTCAAGGATCATCAGTATATAGTGTTATCTTGAATCAAGGGCATCTTCAATGAGGATATTAACAAAGAGGCCTTGTGGTTTTCAGGAGTGGACCACATCTTTGCCATCACTTAGTTAACTGAAAGATGTAGAGAATATAAGATCCCCTTATGCTTATTGTTTGTTGATTATTTTTTTTAAAAAGTTGATTACATAGTACGAAGCCCCATATTACGGGTTCTTTTTCAACAAGTTGTCTTTCATACATCAAAATCATTCAAGATTCTTTCACAAATGTAATGGAAGTAACCTTGCTCAATGACCCTTTGATCCTAAACAAAAGGTATGGCATAAAACAGGGAGAGGGGAGGGTGTTCACCAAAGATATTGATCACTGTGACAGAAGTCACCTGAAGCTTCCCATTAAAGCAGAGCCTATATTTTTAATATCAACATTCTCCTGGCATTGTTATTTGGCATTGAGCTCTGGAATATAACAGTATCTAAAGAATTAAAATGGAGGGCATGTGGTGGGTGTAAGCCCATTATATAACATGAAATAAATGAGCAACTTCAAGATGTTAACAAAGACCATAGGAAACAAACAACAGGAAGTGAAGATGGGCTGGTCATATAGTAAAGATAATGATTGACAGATGGACAGTCAAAGTGTTTTCCATTGGTATTCCCTCTGTCAGGAGAAGGTGAGGAAGGACTCTAGCACATTGGGTAGATAGACCCCTTGTGGAACACTCAGGAGGACATATATGAGTTGCATAGTTAGATAAGCAGGCATGGATGGGTTGTAATCTGCAATGTGGAAAGACCTTCCAAACTGATGAAATGGATTCATTGGTGTATTTGAATATTGCTAGCCTAATCCCATGCATAGGAGAGAAGGTGGAGACTGAAGTCCTTTTTTATCTTTTATGTAATGACCTAGACATGAACCAAATTCTAAAGTTGGTCCCTCTCCCTCTCCCATCTTTGGCACAAGCCAAAAAAATGACTCATGGAAAGGCTTCCCCCCCCCCCCAAAAAAAAAAAAAAATTGGGCCTAATCTGTGTAAACTTAGAGCTTGGAGTTTGGGATCATAGAGTATTTGGGGATGATATTTCTCATAGCCAATGACTCAGATGACTTGGTGTGACCTACCTCACAATTCAAGATGTAGCCATTTCTGCTTGTAGAAGTAAGGCCAAGCTAAGGATCAAAGCTCCTGTGTGGTGTTGCATTTAGTACTGAAAATGCCAGTTTGCCCTCTGTCCCCATTGCTCACCCCGCCCTATTTTGGAAGATTCTCTTCTCAACTTGAAGAAGCACATGTATTAAGTAAGGTGTTTTGTAATCCCCTTCTCATCTGTTGAGTTAATTTTTTTTTGAAGTAGATTATAATTGCATGGAGGAATGTGTGAATGAATCAGTAAATAAGATTTATTTTCCATTTATCCTTATCTGAGTATCTGTAGTTATCGGTGTAGAGTAGGATATGCTCCTTGAGATCAGGGACTGTTTTGATTTTTTTTTTGTCATCAATTTCCAATCCAGTACCTTGTATGTAATAAATGTTTGTTAAATTGAATTTAACCACTTTAATCTCTGTTTTCCATCAGAAAATCAATAACCATTTGTGCTTTCTGTCTCCAGCAAGGATATGATAAGAGCAAACGCATATGTTGGAATATTTTGTATTCATGAAACTTCTTCGGAAAAGAATTCTTATACACATTTTTTTTTAATGTGAATCCCTGTTTTCCTTCTTTTTACTATATCTCCTTTTTGTGTTATATTCAGCTTGGACAAGAATTACTGGCTTAGTCTCATTTACCAGTTAGGAAGAACAGTGCCTTGTTGTTTGAGTTTATGGTACTGCTAATAAATACTTAATTACATATGTTATTCATATACCACTCTTGGCTTTTAAGAACTATCAAAAAAACTTTTTAAAAAAGTTAGTTGATTGATAGGTAGAATGTGTCGATACAGGTTGTATACCTCGCTCTGTTGGTGGGTGTGTGTGTGTGTGTGTGTGTGTGTGTGTGTTTAAATTCCTGTACCTTCTTTCTAGCTGAAGGGCACAGCTGTGTAATTGTTTTAATTAGTAACTACATGACTGATTGACATCTAGCTAAGTCAGCAGATTAGCCTTTTCTGGAGTTGGGGAAGGGAACTATCAGTGTATTTCATGTATCCTCAATGTCCTATTCATTAAATGAGTGAAGGCTATATAGGAAACAGCTGCTGAGATTTGTGTATGGGATGGTAGGAAGCAGTGAGCCTGGTGTGGAGATTTAAAATTTTTTAAACTCCTACTGAAAATCCAAGCATGTGACATCTTCAGAAGAAATAAGGAAAAGCTTTAGAAAAGAGATCAGTCCAATCAGCAGTGGAACATGTGGCAGCCTTGTTTAACCTGAATAGCTTCTCTTCTTTTTCTAGCAAGGGGCAAGTTGCCAAGCACAAGGACTAAATAAATAGGCTTAATCTAATTGGGTCTGTAGAGGAGAAAACACTTGGCCTCTTCTGTTATGAAAGAGACATGCACAAAGTCAGCATTCCTTGAGCTGTTAAAGCATCATTATATAGAACAGAAAATCTGTTTTCTTGGAAATGCAATAATGGACACAGGATTGGTTCAAGTGGTCTAGAAATTTAGACTTGTGACGTGCAGGCCTACCATATGCATGTAGCATTTAAACAAAAACTAGTTTCTCCCCATACCTCACAAGAACTTTATTTATCATTTTTATTATTTACCTCTTTTCCTTCTACCAAACCTTTTTTCTTTTTTGTGGATATTTTACAACTGAAATAGAGTGTGATGGGAAGAATGGGATGGGGCCCTATCACAGAATTTCAGAACATGAAAGGACCTCAGCAGCTACCCAGTCTTACCATACCTAAAAAGTGACCCCAATACAGCAAGGTCTTCTAGCATGTGTTTGAAGGAAGAGAAGGAAGGGTATGCACAGAAAGGAAACATGGCTCCTTCCAAGGCAGTCACCCTACTTGTGCATAGCTGCCTTCAGAGGAAGGTGTTCTTGACATCAAGCCTAGGATTGTGTTTTTGCAACTTAAATCTATTCCGTATATCTGAGGATAAACTGAAATTGATAAAATCCAAGTCTTTTTATTTTCTTTCTCCCGGCTAAGAATCCCAAGCTTTTTCAAATACTCCTCATGACCAGGGCATATATGTTATAGAATTGAAACTTCCATGTAGAAATCTGGAGATTGGATATTATTAGCCCCAGCTCCATCATGTTAGATGTATACATGCCTTTGTATTAACTTCGCTAAAACTCTTCGTGATCCTATTTGGGGTTTTCTTGGCAAAGATACTGGAGTGGTTTGCCATTTCCTTCTCCAGTTTATTTTGCAGATGAGGAAACTGAGGCAAACAAGGTTACATGACTTGCCCAGGGTCACACAGCTACTAATGTCTAAGATCAGATTTGAACTCGGATCTTCCTGACTCTAGGGACCGTCTCTTGTGCCACCTAACTGCCCCTGGGCTGTCTGTACATCTGTAAAATGAGGGAGTTGAACTGGATGATGTCCCCAAGGACCTTTACAGCATGCAGTAATCTTATAATGTTATTTAGTAGTTGATCTCAGCCCCTCATTGTACCCTATTTCCTTTATTTGAGTGACACTTTTGCTCTAAAGTCACCTCTTAATTGTCGGATCCATTGTTTTTTCCCCCCATTCTTCATCCTCTGCAATCTTTCTGCAACAGTTAACACTACCCTACTTACCTTCTGAAAATTCTTTCTTCCCTTGACAGTCATAACATTACTTAGAATTTCTTTCCTACTTGTTTGGCCTTTCCTTCTTGATCTACTTTTGTGGTTTATCATCTTCCTCCTGCTGACTAAAAGCCCTCATCCCTTTTTGACTCCTTCTTTACTGTTTCTTTAGATAATCTGATCCATTCTCATGGCTTCAAATGTTGCACCGATAGAATTGATTCCCAAATCATTTTATCACTATATTCTCCGTCTCTTTCCTGATCCTCTGTGTTGCGTCGACCATTGTCAGTTGGACTTTTCTATCTGGAGAAGTCCCGCCAGCCTGTCAAACCACATGTCCCAGCTAAACTGGCCCCTACTCACAACGTCTCTATTGCTATTGAAGAGACCATCATCTTCCCAGTCACCTAGGTTGAAATTTAAGCTCTCAGTGACATCATCATCATCAAGGATTTACAAAGCACTGTGTGCCATGTACTATGCTAAGCATTGTGAATACAAAAGAAAAAGTGAAACATTCTGTACCTTCAAGGACCCAATGGGGAGGTAGGTTACATGTACATATATAGGTAGATACAAGATATGTACAAAATAGATGTAAATACAAGGTAAATTTAGATGGGAAAGCACTAACAGCCAGGGCTGGGGCTAGAGGTGAAGACTGAAAAAGTTTCCTGCAGAAGGTGGTATCTGAGCAGAGTTCTTGAAGCCCAGGGATTCTTAGAGCCAAAGGTGAGAAGGGAGAACATTTCAGAACAGCCAATGGAAAAGCATAGAAATTGGAAATAGTATGTCAGTATGGCTAAACTGTAGAGTATAAGGAGGGGGAGTAACATGTAAGAAGACTGGTCACAAAGGAAGGAACCGGATTGTGAACAGCTTTAAATCTCAAATAGATGAGTTTATATTTGATCCTAGAAGTAATATGGAACTGCTGGAGTTTATCGAAGAAGGAGGTAGGGATAACTTCACCAGACCCATTCTTTAGAAAACTCGTGTTGCTGATTGCTTGTGGCCTGCGTGAGGCACCCGCCACACTTCCTGAATGCAGCCAAACCAGATTAAAATGTAATTGGGAAATATTTAACAAAATAAATAAAAATAAAGTAAAAGATAGATGATATTTTGAAGCTAAGTGAATATGCAGCCATCAGGAATCCTAATGGGTAGATCATTGGCCCTCATTTGACATCACTGTCCTTTAGTAATAGGGAAGTTTAGAGGAAAGGTAGATTTGGGGAAAAGATGGATGAGTTCTGTTTTGAACATTTTTAAATTGAGTTGCTTATGAGACCTCTACTTTGAAATGCCGTGTGTGTGTGTGTGTGTGTGTGTGTGTGTGTGTGTGTGTGTGCGTGTATTCATTCCATTTATATTGTTGTTGTAATTGTATGTATTATTTTCTTGGTTACTTGACTTTGTATCAGTTGTGAGGGATGATTCTTTGGGTGGGGGAGAGGAGTATATTTTGAAATGAAGGTGATGGTAAAGATAAGAGATAGTGATAAACATTTAAAATGTTATTTTTAAAAATAGCCTGTTATAAAATCACACTGAAAATTTATGGATCTTTTTAAAATCACATATTCAAAGGGAAAATGTTCTGATAAAACTTTGAGATATTTCCAAAATAAAATTGCCATCTGAAAATAGTAGTCCTGAATATGTAATCGAATATACTGTAGAAAAAGAAAAAATTTTGGTAAATCTTACACATTTAATGCTTTTTCTCTTCCGGGTCTTTTGAAAGAAGTTTTGACCAGCTATCAGCCAAAACAGTAAATATTCAGCGAGAAGTTCAGAACATGGTTTTTAAAATTCGTTGTTGATAGGTACCTTTCCTCATAGGTGCCATCCAATGGATTGAAGATGTGACCCTAGATCTTTTATTTCCTGTGAATAATTAATTACACTGAAAAGAATGCTGTACTGGGAGTCTGGAGATTTGTATTCTGGTGACAGTGTTGCTATAACCTCAGACAAATCTCTTCATTTATGTGGACCCCAGTTTCCTCATTTTTGAAATGAAGGTGCTAGCCCAGGTGATCCTCTGGGCATCCCTTTAGTTTTAAAAACTTCATTACACTTGCCATTTGAGATGTACAAACTCAATGCTTTAGGTATAAAGAGGAGGGAGGAATCACTTCTGGCCATTGTGATCAGGAAAGACTTCATGAAAAAGGTGTCATTTGAATTGACTGTTGAAGGATAGGTGGATATAAGTGAGGAGAGAGAACATACCTGTTGTCAGTCGCTACACCCTGCACCCAGCAGTGCATGCCATCCTCACTTCCACCTCTTGGAAATCACTAGTTTCCTGTAAGGGTTAACTCGGAAGTCTGTATAGAAACTTTTCCTTTACCCAACAGTTACAAGTTGCCTTCTGTTTACTTTTGTGGGACAAAGTGGCAATGACTTGCCTTGAAGGCAGCGACTGTTTTGATTTTGTCCATATCCAGTGCCTAGCACAATACCTTGTACATGATAGGTGTTTAATAAATATTTAATGAATTGTGTTTAGTTTAATCCATAGATTGTGGAGAGCCATTGAAGGTATTGGAGCAAATTGAGAGATATAATCCAGATGGTGCTTTGGAAGATTAATCTAGTGTCAGAATAGATGATAGATTGCAGGGGGAAGAGTGTGAAGTCAAGGAGGGATTCTTTAATGCCCCTGGCATTCTGTGATGAGAAATTGAACTAGCTTAGCCTTGGCTTCAAGAAGAAAGGAAGGGTCACCAATATGTGACAAGAGTGTGAATACTGGAAGAAGTAAAAAAGCGCCTAAGAGATTTTGAGTCTTAAGTGACTGGAAATAGCTAACCAAAGTATGTTTCCATAATAGTTCATTTTTTCCTGGTGTAACACTTGCTAACACTTTCCTTCTCTTTACAGTACCTAGGCCATGTAGAAGTTGACGAATCAAGAGGAATGCACATTTGTGAAGATGCTGTAAAGAGACTGAAAGCTGTATGTATATTTGTTTGTCAACATGTTAGTATGCTGTTGTTTGTTTGTCTGAAAATTGTTACCCATATATAACTAAAGCAATTCAGTGTCATACTTAGTGCTCACTTATTTCCTTTAAGGAGAAATGTGGGTTTGCTAATACAGACCACCTGTGGTGGTCACTGATCCACACTGCAACCTCTTAATTTGACACATATTCCAGTGGAAATTATTTTTCCAGTCTATGCTGCATTTTTTGGGAATCAAAGTAAGTCAGGTGGGGTAGCTAGGTGGTACAGTGGTTAGAGCACTGGTCCTGGAATCAGGAGGACCTGAGTTCAAATGCAGCCTCTGGCACTTACTAGGTGTGGGGGACTCTGGATAAGTCACTTAACCCCAAATGCCTCCCAAAAAAGGCCCAAACCCAAAAAACAAAATAATTCAGGAAACATTTCTTGAGTGCCTGTCGTTTTGGGGGTTTGGTAAACAAGAGATATGTTACTATTTGAGGAGAAACATCGTGGCAGAGCAGATAGTGAGCAGAGGATAGAGACAGCCAGCCTTGAAGTCAGGAAAGTCAAGGATTTGAGTCTTGCTTCTGACTGTGTGACTTTTGGCTGTGTGGCCCTAGGCAAGACATTTAACCTCCCTTCGTCCCTGAAAACTCTACTTTTTGAAGTTGCAAAATACTTGCGGATCAGCTTTGGTGTAATGGGAGTTTCTTCACTGGGAGTCTCGTATACCAAGGAAATCTCAAATCTACGTGAGAGGCTACCTCACCTGCTGGAAAAAGTCCTCCATTTGGAGTCAGAACATCTAGGTTTAAATCTCCATCTCTGCTACTTTCTGCTTGTATAACCTTAAACAAGCCCCTTCCCTTCTCTAGCCTGTTTCCTTGTGTGTAAAAGGAGGATTGGACACAATTTCCTCTGAGATTCTTCTACTTCTAGATCAGTGACCCAGTTTTAAAGTCCCTTCCAGCTTTAAATCCTCTGACCCTATAGATACTCCCAATTAGAGGGCATATATTCCAGAACAAGATGAAAATCTACCTCATTTTTATCTCCATCTCTACTTCCAGAGTATGTGTGTATATGTGTGTGTGTACACAGACATGTACATGTATGTATATACATGTGTATGTGTGCGTGTTTACACAAATACATACTTTTCCTAGGTCTTCCCCAATATAACTCAATTCAATGCTCTAAAGTCTGCTACCTTTTATATACAAAATGAAGACCCTTTTCCAGGATGGAGTATTCATTTTGCCTGAGTTTCATGTCAGGTGTGTATAAGTCTATTTGAGAAAAGTGGTTTTTTTTTGTTTTGTTTTGTTTTTTTGGTTCTGTTTTGTTTTAAAGAATAAAATATCAAGCAACACAGGTTCTAAATTCTATGAGGTTTAGATAACACTTTGAATTTTCTACTGTTGGATAGATAAGAAGATTGTTGAATCATCTGATACCTGTCTCCCTCTGGGTGAATGAATTACTCCCTTTCTCCAACATGCTCTTTAACAATTCCTGCACAAGCTTACTTCTGCATGCCAAATTTATCCTTATCCCAAAGAGCATTAAAGACCTATTGCTTTGGGTTTGTCAATGAAAGGCTGCCATAAGGATGGCTTCTAATGACTGCTTTTTCTAATAGTGCTTGGTAATTCAAACTTTTCTTCTAAAGTGCATTCTGGATAATGTTTTGTCTGAATATTCAAGAACCATTGAGATAGTGACGAAGCAACCAACTCAGGTCAAGGTAGACATTATATGTAAAGGAACCCAGATGGTTCAATTTGGAGGAAAGGAATGCCCTTAAAATAATACATTGTGGTATCTAAAGAACTATAATGCCATCTATACATTTACTTTTTCTACTTCTTTCCACTCTCCCAACAGTGGATACTTAATCCTGAATGCTTTTTGGTTGATAGAAGCTCTTCTGTGTCTATTTGTATTACAGAGTACTTTAAAATTAACCAGTAAAATATGCCATATATCATAGGGTCATTTTGAGGGGACCATTGTCAAAGTCTCCTTACAAAGTACTTTGCTATTTCACAGATTTATACACCTGTACACTTAATTAGTGACACCTAGTATCTCCCTCATTATCATGGAGAAAGCCTAGACTCATTGTTACCTTTATCTGGTACCAACTTTATATTGACTTATTATCTGTTCAAATATGGTTCCTGCAGTGCAAGGTCTTGGCATTTCATTAGGTGAGAAAGCTGACTTGAGATTTGCTCATGACCTCTTTCAGGCTGCTTGGGGAACTATACAAAAGAACTGTCGTAAGAGGTGAACTTATCAAAAAAAACTGCATTTTATTCATCTTTTAGTTCTTCCAAAGTTGAAAATATCAAGTCCCACTTATAAGGAAAAACAAAACCAAGCCCTCTCTCTCTAAAATCACGGGACACAGAATGAGCTGGGATGGACGAGGGCAGAAGTCTGGGAGGGGAGATGGCAAGCAAAAACTCCTCCCCAAATACTTAAAAACAAAAAAAAATCCAACCTGTTCAACAGAAACTGTGATAAATACAGGACAATGCAAGACAAGTAAAAATGAACAGTGGGGGAAAAAATAAAATTAAGCAGCATGAAATATTTTTTAAAGTATTTACAATTTTAAGCAGTTTTTAGAGGTTATCTAATGGCAGCATATTCCACATTCCATCCATTTTCTACTCATGATAATGGGGCTTATTTCTATTCTTTTGGCACATTTAACTGTGGTCTCTAGATGTCCCATTTTCATTTGAATGTACTCACCAATTAAGCATCACCTAAGAATTTCATTTTTCATGTCTGCTTCAACTGGTTGAGAGTAGGAATAAGAATTCATTCTGTTTTTGATTATTAGTTCTCCTGAATAATTATGGGAAAAATTTGAAGCATTGATAATACATCGGACAGTTCAAAAATTACCCAGATATTAAGGCTGTTACCAAAATTTCATTACCCAAAAAAAGCATATATAGTTTTTTGAAATCTAAATGTTGCTTATATTCACTCCTAGAACTGAAAAAAGTTGGAAGTTGATATTCCTAAGGCATGCAATTTCAGTCTAGTGTTTTTATTTAAATTGTAAAAAGGAAAAGCAATAAAAGCATCTTTCTGTGTACTTCAAATTCAGTAGCCCTACCCTCTTGTTGCACTAAAACTTATGTCTTATCCAAGGAGTAGCAGGAAGGTGTCACATTTTTTTTTTTATTATAGAGACCTAAAAATTCCAAGGACTTCGTGAAAGATGATTTTGAAATTTGTTCAGAGAATGCTTAACAATAGGGCTTGAGTAGTTTAATGTGCCATCTCAGAGAGACTCAAAGCAAGCGCACTGCTGTATATAGAAGAACAAAATTTAGAGTTTGTTAGTGGCAGTGATGATTCTTTGATATGCCTTGGAAGTAGTGTGTTGTTTTTACGATTATGTTTTTTCTTTTGTTGTAAATTGTTGAAAGACTGATGATCTTTTGAATAACTAATTTTTGTTTGTTGGCTAGTTTTCTTTGGGGGAGGTAGTAATATTTAGATCTCTTGGGGTTTTGTTCTTGATACCAGAAAGATTATTTGAGGCCATAAGACTTATTTGTACCATGACATTCTGATGAATGTTTATGTTGACCGGATATGGTAAAGAAATTATTAGTTTTACCTATACCAGGGAATATTACAAACTCATTGCATGTTCAATTCAAAAATATTCCTTTGTTTTTCTAGATCTGCAAAGAGATTGGTGTCTATGTTGGTAGTAACTTCACCAGATCTAATCTTTTCTTCTTTAGAAAAGCTTGGCTATTTTGGCCTCTCTCTCTGGGAAAATGAGAATGCCTTTGTAGGAAGCCCATCTGGAATTCAATTCTCTCCCTTTTCCCTCCTTTTCCCATCTCCTTCCCTCTTTCACCCCCTCTCTTCTTTTCTTTCCTCCTCCCATCGTCCTTTTTTCTCTTTCCTACTTTACTTTTCTTCCTTCTTTTTCCTTTTCAGACTTTTTTAAAATTTGAAACATAAGGTGTGAAGGCAAGGAGGATGATCCCTCAACCCCAATTTAACTACCCTTATACTAGAACAAACCAGTCAAAGGCTCTCAGCACGTTTTAGGATCAAGTATCTACATTTATGGAAGGTGCTCTGTAACCTCATGAAGTTGATTGGAGCATTCATCAGATTGATCAGAGATCCCCCCAATCAATCCCCCTTTTTAAATAGAATTGAATTATTGATAATTTTCCTATATTTAAGTAGAAGCATCTTCTACCTCCCACCCTTCTCCCAAGTATCCTTTCCATAGAATATCATGTTGAAAGGCCAGCAGAATTTTCAAAAATTCTCAGTCTTTGGAATTCTGTGGTACCCAATTCATATTGGCCCATATATAAGTTGATGATTTTTTTTCTTTGAAATCTTTCCTGTGTGCAATTTGTATTTGCCTTTCCCCCCTCTACCAAGACATTTATTTGACAAAAATGATATGAAATGGCCATCTGGCCTTTTTTTATACTTGCTGTTTATTTTTTATCTGGCTGCTAATTGGATATAAAATAATCTTTGCCTTAACTGAGTATATTATTCCATACTACTCAAGAATTTTATAAACAAGACTTTTTCTAGAAGAACTTGAAACCAGGCTGCTGTAGAAAGAAAGAATTTGGAGACACACAATCTGTTCCATCAAGGGCTTTTATTATTCCAAACGCTATGTCTTTAGTGTTTTTCATAAATAATGAAGTTTCCACTTAGACTTTGCTGTAAAAATACAGGTAGTGCTGGAGAATAAGCCTACAGAATGAGGTTTGTGCTAAGGTAATAACAAGTCTTTGAAACTTGAGTTTAAAATTTTGAAGAATTAAGTAGCGGTGACGCACCAAAAATCTGATAGAAAAATGAATTTCATATAGCTCAATGACCTTGGAATGATGTGATTCTTGAATTAAAAAGAAATTTAGCATTGTGATGCTGTTTGAATTTTGGAGGAAATTTAAAAAGCAACAAGAAATCTCACTTTCTCGTTCTTTCCCCACACTTAGTCTCAAGTAATCCCTTCTACTTTTAAAGTAATTTTAATATAATTTAGGAAATATTTGTGCACAGACATATAAACTATATAATAACTGCTGTTAATTTGCAACATCTTTAATCCATGATAACCAGTTTACACTGTAATGTTATTCAAGATGCAAATAAGATGGTTAGCAACATTGCCAAATTAGCCCCAACAACATTAATTTCCCTCAGTATAATTGTACTTGTCATCCAATTTATAACGTTGTTCTAGGGAAATAAGGTATTCTCCCCCCACCCAATTTATTTTGCTGTTTTGCCTGATATAATGTTTTTGTGGAACCAATAGGTCTCATTACTTAGAACTGGTGATAATTCTCCAGTGCAAAGTAACTAGAACTAGAATGGGATCTACTTTGAAAATCAAAAAATCCAATTAGATAAATAATTTATTATAACTGACTTTAAATACCTGAATATGTGTATCACCAACTTTGGGAAGCCTTTATTTCTTGTATATCACATTTGTATTTTGCTATGTTTTCAATTTATCATGCAATATACAGATGTTCAGGATTTCCTCAGGATTAATTGGCAATGGATTGATGACAGAAATGTCTGTTGTCCATCTAGTGTTCTTATGATATTTCTCAGAATTCATTTAATTGGAATAAAAGGTTGCAGTTTTCTAAGCAATTTCTTAAAAGATAAACCTGAGCTTTATATATCTCTTGACTCTGATGTAAAACACATTTAAAAAGGAAAGTCTTTTTTCCACGTTTGTATGTGTTGCTCCCTCTTCGTTTTGGTTTTAGATTAGCTTCATTGTTTCTAATATGTTCGGTTTTTTAAAAACTTAACTATTTGATATATTTGTTTTAATATATGTTCTTGTTTTAGCAGGTAAAAGAATCATAATTTAATTGTTATTAGAGCATTAGAAGTATTCACTAAACTATTAACTTGTAATATTTTTAAAAATTCATTTTGCATGTCAGCTCTTCCATTAACATTTGGGATCTTTTTAAAGAAAGAAAAAAATATTCTTCACGTTTAACAAGCGCTTTGCTGAAAACCAAATTAATTAACTGACAGTTTCCCTTCTTTCCCTTCCACAAGAATGAGGTAGCCACTGGCGAATCTCTTAGCTTTTGCTGCAACTTTGAGGGCTGGTGGTTACTTAAAAGTTTAACAAAACCACAATCACTGAACTTGGCAGTAGAGATGGGCTCTTTTTCACTTGTACATGAATTTCCTTTTGATTACTTCAGTTTAACAAATATTTATTAAGCTCCTGATATGTGCAAGGTTCTGGAGAGACAAGAAAAAAAAGTGAATATCACCTGTCCTCAAGGAATTTACATTCATTCCAAGTTCAAAATAACCCACTGTACTCTAGGATGTTATTTATGGCCTAGAAACATGTTGGGTTTTTTTTCCTAAGAAAATTTTCCATTGTTTATGATCAATTGTCTGGATTTACATACCTAAAACTTTCCCTTAAGGATTTAGTCAATATATTTTTGTATTATAAGTGTCTATTTCTCTAACAGAATTCTTAGCTTTTTTTTTTATGTCATAGACATTTTTTTGGATGTCTAAGACCCCTTTTCAGAATGATGTTTTTAGATGCATAAATTAGAATACATAGAATTACAAAGGAAACAGTTATATTGAAATAAAGTTGTCAGAATATTTATTAAAACAAGTTCATGGACTTCGTGTTAAGAACCCATGCTTTATAAGTAGATCCAGTGCTAAAAACAAATAAATGCAAAGACCTTGAGGTACAGTGTGACAAAACCCAGGAAATACAAACTGAAACCTGAAGCTCTCCAGCCCCAGGCTCTTCAGGTTTTTGATTTGACAAGTTGGTAGCATTACACTAACTGGACTTAAATATTGACTCAAGTTTAATTACACATTTTTTTCTTTATCAAAGGTTAAACTTTTAATGAATTATAGTATATCTGTTTTGTTAAGCATTTAGTAAATTATAATTTCAACCTTTATAACAGTGGTCAGTTTTTATAATTTTGTAAAAATTTGTACTTGAATTGTAGCTACCAACCTGTCTTTTGCCCAAGCCTTTCTAGAAAATAGTAGCTTTATAAAGGGGCAGGGGAGAATTCCTTCATTCCCTAAATCTAGATTAAGGTCCACTGACTTGGTTGATTCCCAGATTAATCTGTCCTCCTGACACCAGTTGTACCAAATGCAGTGGCTTGATGCTCTCTGCAGGTGGTTGAGGCAAAGTCCATCTGTTCTTTTTCCAAATACGCTCATGTATGCTGTCTGTATTTAAAAGAAGCAGCTCTTGATGTGCAAGCAAATGGAATTCCATGGACTTCCTAAAGATCTTTGGAACTGGGCTATTGCTACTTCTTTAAATGTGGCCCACAAATTTTTTCTTATCTAGTATGGAGAGCTCTATCAATTTACAATTTGGGAAAGACAACAATATGAATTAAGGATTTAGCCTTGATACATATTCAGTTTTTTTAAAAAATGCCTTGAGGTATTTTAAGTGTAATTGTGGATCTTCCTCCTTGGAGATGGCCTTGTCAGTTGATATCTTCCATGGTGGTGCTTTGCCAGTTGTAAAGGGAGGCAAGTTTTGGGAACCATCCTTCTCTCATAAAAGGATTCTATAGTTGTTCAGAAGTTCAAAATGTAAATTTCATCGGACTGAAGAGTCCTAAAACTTCTCTGCTGCCAAATTTAGAGGATTACTGTATTAAGAGAAATGAATGGGATCACAGAACAAAATGCCAAACTAACCACTCTGCATGGGTGCGGATCTGAAGTTAATAGTTTCTTCTCATCCTTCTTTTCACCAACTTTGGGGCTGTGTGATGCTTTTTTCTTTGTTTTCATGGGCCTTTCCTCTTTCCCTGTCACTCCCTGTATGGATAACTCTAAAACTCTTCCTCCCTCCCCTCCCCTCTTTGTCCCTTCCCTAACTTTTGTATGTGCTTGTGGGTTTGAAACCCTGGGACATTTGTAGCCTCGTACAATAATAGCGCTCGACTTGTCCCTCCTGTTCCTCCAGGAAAGGAAGTTCTTCAAAGGCTTCTTTGGAAAAGTAAGTTTGATGCCCTGTTTGTGCTTGTTGTATAAGGAGTTACACCCCTGGTTTAGCGCTGCATCTCTATATATGTATCATGTGTCAGTTTTATAAAATTTATGGTAACTTTGGTGTCAGTATTTTACTACTCACTAATCAATCCAAGGATTGACTTGGACAGTGTGTGTGGACTGAAAAATAGGCCTCAAGTAATGTATGTCAGTTGATGTCCAAGATAATCAAATATTCCCAGTAGAGCCCAGGAAATGATTTTAAAGTTTTGATCACTCACCTCAAGACTAAGTTGTCAAAGGATCTTGATGAGGGGCTTGAACTAGAGTGACCCCCACTATCCCTTCCAGGTCTAAATTTATAATCCTCTGTTCCCTGCCCACAGTATCAATCATAAACTAACAAAACTAGAGCTTCTGTTTAATGTTCAATATTGGAAAAGAAGCAGAGAAGAAACTTCAAATTCAAGTGAAAATGAGCTCTCTCCCAGATTTTGTCATCATAAATTCAAAACTACTTCCTTTAAACCACATTCAGCCAAAATTAAAATGAAGTGTAGAATTCTGGGAGTTTAAAAGCATTCTCCCCAGGAAGCCTGCCAATGTTTTAACATTGTTACCCAAGAAAAATAAGTTTAATCATGGCTCATCATGATGCCTGTCATTTATATTGTGTCCTTTATGAGGACCTCTCCAAAGACATAACTGTGTAATGCTCATTCTTCCTTCTAAGGACTGAGAATATGTAATCAGTCAGCAGATTCATTTGTAGAAGAATAGCATTCCATAGCATATGGGTAAGTTTCTACTGTTTTATTTACAAGACTAATCATTTACTTTTGCCAGAGTAGATCTTGAGTAGATCATAAAACATTTCAGAAAAAAATATGTCATTTGATCTGAATATAAATTTTTAGAATCATTTTAATATGTTGATGTTTTTTACCTAGTTAAGGTCACTTTTACATTGGCTTAATCAGAATTGATTTTAAGAAATTTGACTTGTGAGATACAGTTCAATTTTTGCTGGCATTTCGAAAAGAAAGGTCAAATAGTTTGTCTTTGTCTGTCTATAGGAAATTTTTAGCAAGTAGCTTGAGTATCAGACGTATTAACTGTTCCTTAGTTCATGAGAAGCATCAATGGAGCAGTGAGGTGGCATGGCGGATAGAGTGCCAGGCCTGGAGTCAGGAAAACTCATCTTCCTTAATTAAAGTCTGGCTTCAAACACCTGTGTGACCCTGAGCAAGTTAACCCTGTTTGCCTCAGTTTCCTCATCTGTAAAGTGAGCTGGAGAAGGAAATGGCAAACTGCTCCAGTATCTTTGCCATGGAAACCCCAAATAGGGTCATAAAGAGTTGGATACAACCGAAAGATCAACAGCGAAGTTTCAAGACATCCATGTTTGGAGGGGATCTGAAACATTCGACATCTTTTTGATTCATCAAGCATTTTATTCAGTCCCTGTGAAGTCCAGTGCCAGGATGATAGGCTCTAGATATATAAAGTTTTAAAAAACCAACCAAACCTAGCCCTCAAGGACCTTAATTTTGTTGGGAGATAAAAGGCATACCCAATGGTAAATAGTGTCATAGAAAGCTTTTCCAGCTTTTCAATATTCTTTTCAAAATGTAGCTCCTAAAAGCAGTACTAATTTGCCACAGTACACATACAGTTCGCCACTTCTAACTTCTTACACTTATCTTCAAATAAAATTGGATGGCATGGGTAAGAATAGGGATTACATATACATTGGTATTTCCGTCATTTGGCCAGCAGACATTTATGAAATCCTTACTGTATGCAAGCACCATGCTCATCAGTGGGAATACAAAGAAAAGCATACATTCTTGTGGGAGAGAAAACATGTAACATTTAAATAATTAGGCACATAGAGAATATATATTGAGGAAGTGGAAGGTAATCTGAAACAAGAAGGCATTGGGAGTTGGGGAAACCTGAAAAGGCCTCCTATAGAAGGTAAACCTTGAATTGTATCTTGAAGACAGAAATTCTCTAAAAGGCAAAAATCAGAGCATTCCAGGCATGGAGATGGCACGCCCTGTTTGAGAACCCGCAAAGAGGCCAGTATTGCTGCGTCACAGAGGACGTTGAAGAATGTGTAAGGTATAAGACTAGAGAGGCAGGAAGAGCTTTAAGTGCCGAACCAGTGATTGATCTTATAGGACCAACGAAATCAAGGATGTGAACGCTCTTTATGTTTTGCAGATCGCTTAACAAATGTAAGCAATTGTTATTCTCTTTATTTACAACGTGGCCGGTGACCGTCTGACCCGTGGTAGAAGCATCTAAGTGGTTCAGTGGATAAAGCACTGGGCTTGGAATCAGGAAGACTCTTCTTTGTGAGTTCAAATTTGGCCTCATGCTTCCTAGCTATGTGACCCTGGGCAAGTCATTTAATCCTATTTGACTCAGTTTCTTGTCTATAATATGAGTTGGAGAAGAAAATGGCAAACTACTCCAATATCTTTGCCCAGAAAACCCCAAATGGGGTCACAAAGAGTCAGAGGTGACAGAAACAATTCAACAAAAAAATCATGATTGTAGATATAGTATATTAAAGTATTTTATTGCAAGTTTTTATTGCATTGTACTACCTGGTCATATGTTGTGACTAGAAAGGGGCGGGCACAGATGAAACCATATTTGTATCACTTCTATAAAGCTAATTTGCAGTGGTTTTCTGTAAAGTAAGACTCAGAAAATACATTTCAACCACACAGATTTCCAAGAACTCACTTTTTCAACTTTTTGACATTAAAATTAATGTCATTTTTCTAAAAAATGTTCATCCCTAATAAATATGTCTCTCCTAGCAGTTAAATAACCATGCTAATATTTACTAGATAGAGCTATTTACAATTTGGGTGAAATCTTGGAACACTGCTCTTGAGGATGTTTTCAACAGAGCTTTTCTAAAAGAAATTCTCATAATTTTTTGGGAAAAAAATAATAAATTTTTCAAGTTTTTTTCCCCTTGCTCTAGTAAATAAGTGTATCTTTGTTTTATGGCAAGGCATGAAGGTTTGCATCTAAAGTTTTTAAACAATAATCATCATGGTTAAGAAGTAGACTGCTGAAAAAGAACACCCAAATTCTAAAGATCTTTGGATCACGTATATATTGATGAGAGCTGGCAATGAATAGGGCTTTATAATGTATGCCAAGGATGGCTGAATTGCATTAATTAATTATAGGAACTGCAGCCCCTAGTAGTTCAAAAATTATACTCTGAAGGTATTAAAATTACAAAGGCATAGATAGAAGCACCTTTTTATAAATAGGAATGAGTCAGAAGTTTTGAACTATTTATCCTGTTCCTGACTTAATTTAGCTAGGAGTCCTAGCCCGGCCTCCTAGCCCTACCTAGTCCTGCTTTCTCTTGTTCCTAAGGATAAAGTTGATATTATAAGTTCCAGCAGGGTGACATAAATGAATTTAGGTTTTGCCATAGAGCTGTGGTGTATTCTTCTATCTGTGATAAGATTATATTTCTAAACCTATTTCAGAAGTTGATAAAATTCCAAATCTAAGGCTCAACGAATTATTTTTTTCCCTTTTTTTGTATGCCTAGCACTTAGCATAGTGCATGGAACGCCATAGGCACTCAATAAATGTTTAGTGACTGATTCCAAGCCCTCTGCAGTCCAGCTTAATAAGATTTTGCTGAATACATCATTTAGCCATACTATCTGTAGCATCAACACCATTCCTAATCTTGGCCTTCTAGACATTGTCATATGCAGGTTAAATCTGACAGCCTAAGATAGATGCATGCACATTTGCACAGACACACAGTCACACTCATATAAACACAAATTACTGCAAAATAGGCACAGTGTGCATTTAACTTGAAGTATATTTTTAATAGATTTTGTTCATTTGAATACTCTAGCTAAAAGTCCTACTCTGATTCCCTATTGGTCTCAGACGTTTACTAGCTGTGTGACCCTGGGAAAGTCACCTAACCTCTGTTTGCCTCACTTCCCATATCTGTAAAATGGAGATAAAAATAGCACCTACCTCCCAGAATTGTTGTGAGGATAAAATGGGATAGGAAGCATAGGAAGCATTATACGAATGTTAGCTATTACCTTTTATTACTGTAGCACAGAGTGACACTGGGTACTCAAAGGCTGTGTCAGTACAATACAAGCTAAAAAAGGCTTTGATAGACAAATGCTTGTTGTCCAAGGAATGATCTAACCAAGTTTGGAGAGGTTCATCACCACGTTGGCATCAAAATGATGAACTTTGGAGCCACAGCAACTCTCAAAGACCATCTGCTATGTTACAGAACAGTTGTGGCCTACATTTTTACTTTCTCTATACCAATGATATCACAGATGCTTGTAGTACTGGAATAGCTGAATTATAACATTTTCTCAGTATCATTTATATCTTGTGGGAAAGAACAGAAAAATAAAATTCCTTGTTCTAGGTCAGTTTTTTAAATTTTATTTTATTTTTAATTTATGGAATAAAACAAGCATTTCCGTAACACAGAGTGTTTTAAACCCAACTACCTATATAACCGCTGCATTAAAAAACATTTATTCCTGGCTTTCTTAACAGTTCAGGACAAAGTCAACAGTAAGAAGCTAAGTCCTCCAGCCGCTTTATTTTAATTTTTGTTTCCAGTAAAATCTGAAAACTGTATTATAAACCAAGAGAAACTCCATTTCCTATCCTTTAGGTTTTCCATTCTTAGGGAGTCTTAGAATTTATCCAGTCTGAGATCAGTGTGTATGCTTCAGTGACTTCAATAAAGCTTTGCTGTGTACTTTAACATGTCTAAAATACAGTAAGTGGAGGAATGTTCAGTGTGTCTCCGTGATCATTTTATTACAAGTCACCAAGCCTTAGTGTAAAAGGCACCAAAATAATTGACTCGAGTTTTTTATGTTCTATTTTGTTAGCTCGGGCTAATGTCATGCCAAACATTGTTTTGTTCAAATCATTGTCTCTGTAGAGTTTTGTGGCTATCGCCACTAATAGGGAATAGAACATTTCGAAATAGCACGTGATGTTATTTTAGTATTATGAAGTGGAAGGTGTTTTTTTTTAAGTAATTCTGTAGTTTTTCTTTTAAAAGATCTTCATCTTCAGATTCCAAGGTATAAATGTTTTGTGAAGTGCCTAGCAACATACATTCTTAAATCAGATTTCCAAGATTATACTTTAGGTCACTTAAATGTATCATTTTCTATGGTGAGAAGCCTATAGTTCATTGGGGCTTAAAATGTGTCATAGTAACTTGTAACATGTTCATCTTTAAAATGAAAATACTTCCTTTATCAAAAATGCTTGGCCTGTATCAAAAGAACGATGCTAACTTCTAATCCTTCAATTAGAGAAATACTGCACAATACATTTCTTATTTGGTGCATATGTCACTCAAGTTTGCTTGTTTCCAGTGACTATATATGTAGTAGTTTCTGCAGGCATCATTTGGAATTAATAGAGTCTCTGTATTTCTAAAGCAACTTGGAAAGGATGAGCTAAAAGTTTTCTTCATAAACAGGCTGAAGAATCATTCTTTTCCAGGAACACACCTACCTGTGAGGTGCTCAATATGAATCCAACCTTTTTGTTACAATGTGGTTGGTGAACCATGGAATCCTCCAGAGAATAGTGCTATTTTCTCTCTAGGGAAGGGCAGAAACTCAGACATTTCACATTAAAAATCCAGTGAGTGATGTGGCAGAGTGTAGACTTGGGAAAATAGATTTTCCAATTCCTCTTAGTACCATTGCTTTTTATATATGTCAGAACATATATTCCAAAGAATAAAACAAAAACAAGAACCCAGAAAGAACATATCTAATAAAATACAAAAAAGATTAGCGTCATACAGGAAAGGGTGTGGGAATTAAAATAGCAAAGAGGAAAAGGGAGGGGATGCCAGATACTCCCTCATTTAGGGAAAAAGAACCAAGTCCATTCCCTAGTAGATAAGTGGTCAAAGGATGTGAACAAATGGTTTTCAAAAAAAGAATTACAAACTATAAATTACCCCGTGAAAACATGCTTCAAGTCACTGATGGTAAGGAAAATGCAAAATAAAAACAGCTCCAAGATTTCACTTCACTCCATGCAAATGAAAAAAGATGGGAATATCCAGTTTTAGAGGGGCTGTGGGAAGACAGGCACACTAATGCCCTATGGTGGAGCTTTGAGGTAGTCTAGCTGGATTCATTTTGGAATTATGCTATAAAAGTGACTAAACTATCTATGCCCTTTGATCCATCAATCTGTCATTATTGGATGAGTATTACAAGAAAGTAAAAGTCAAAAACGTCCAATATAAACCAAAAATATTGCACACTCTGGTAGTAAACAAATGAAAACAAAGAGGAGACCCATCAAGAGGGAGATGGCTGAAAAAACTGCAGTATAAAAATGTAATATTGTAGTTGTACAATAAGAAATGATAACTATTAGGAATGTAGAAAAACAGAGGGGCGGAGCCAAAATGGCAGCTGGAAAACAGGGACTAGCGTGAGCTCCCCACCAATTCCCTCCAAAAACCTATGAACTGCAGAACCCACAAGGTAGCAGAGGGAAGCAGGGCTCTAGCCCAGGACAGCCTGGATAGTCTCTCGGTAAGGTCTATCCTGCACAGAGCTGGGAGCAGAGCCCAGCATGGGCGGCACACACCAACCAGACCAGGAGCCAGACGGAGCGTGCCCTAGCCCCCTGAATCAGTGAGCTGTGGCAGTTACCAGACTTCTCAACCCACAAACACCAAGGACAACAGAGTAGGTTAGTGGGAGAAGCTGCTGGGGACTGGGATAGAGTTTGTGGTTTGGCCACCACCCTGGGGGCAGCGGAGGTGGGGCAGCTACAGAACTACAGCTGCAGTTGCTTCCTGCCCCAGGCCCACCTGGTGGGAGGAATTAAGTGGAGGATCAGAGCAGGAGTGAAGAGCCTACTGAAGACCTAAGTCCAGTCCAGGTTGGGGGTTCTTGGGGAAAGAGGAGTGCTGGTGAGGCAGAGCTGGCGCATTCCCCCCAAGCGTGGAACATAGAACTCTTTATAAGTAGTCACACCCCACTGAAAAACTCAAAGGTCAAGTGAGTTGGCTGGGAACATGGCCAGGCAGCAAAAACGGACTTAGATTCAGTCTCAGACTTTGGAATCCTTCTTTGGTGACAAAGAAGACCAAAACATACAGCCAGAAGAAGTCAACAAAGTCAAAGAGCCTACATCAAAAGCCTCCAAGAAAAACATGAACTGGTCTCAGGCCATGGCAGAGCTCAAAAAGGATTTGGAAAAGCAAGTTACAGAAGTAGAGGAAAAATTGGGAAGAGAAATGAGAAGGATGAGAGAAAACCATGAAAAACTAGTCAATGACTAGTGAGCCACTGACCAATGAGCCACAGAGCAAAATAA
>CM053624.1:162525436-162543062 GCA_028646595.1 Phalanger gymnotis
TTCGAAAAGGGACAGGGTCAAGGGAGAAAATTCAGTGAAGGGGGATCGGTTAGGAAGAAGCAAAATATAGTTAGTCTTTCACAACATGAGTATTGTGGAAGGGTTATACATGATGATATGCATGTGGCCCATGTTGAATTGCTGGACTTCTTAGGGAGGGTGGGTGGGGAGGGAAGAGGGGAGAGAATTTGGAACTCAAAGTTTTAAAAAATAGATGTTCAAAAACAAAAAAGTTTTTGCAGGCAACAAGAAAATAAGATACACAGGCAATGGGGCAGAGAAATTTATCTTGCCCTATAAGAAAGAAAGGGAAAAGGGGATGGGAGGGTAGTGGGGTGACCGATGGGAGGGCAAACTGGGGAACGGGGCAACCAGAATATACGCCATCTTGGAGTGGGGGGGGTAGAAATGGGGAGAAAATTTGTAATTCAAACTCCTGTGAAAATCAATGCTGAAAACTAAATATATTAAATAAAATTTATAAAACAATAAAAAAAAGGAATGCAGAGAAACATAAAGAAGTTCATATGAACTGATGCAAAGGGATATGGAGAATCAAAAGAAGACTTAACAGTGACTACAGCAAAGTAGATGAGAAGCTCACTAAAAGAAAATTACATTCTTGGATCATGGAAAAACCTAGCAAAGATCCTGCAGAACAGATAAGGAAATAGATCTCATCCCTCACTTCAAGGAATGAAAAGCTAGTAGGGCCGACTCTTGTCAGCTATGGGCTCTTTGTGTGTTCAGTCTGAAGGGAGCATGGGAAAGGACTATGATGTAAAGATTAAGCACCAGTGAAACACATTTTAAGAAAAAGAACCAAGAGGTTGCCAGAGACAGCAATCCAGAGCTTGCCATAAGGAGTTAATTAGGATAGACCTTAAACCCCAGTGAACAATAGTCCTCCCTTCACCTTAGGCATGAAGAAAGTATAAATATAGTGAAAGAAGTCCTTTATCTCATAGCTCTGGAGAAAATTCTGAAAAGTTATCTTTTTAAATTGCACTGTTATAGTCTCAGACTCTTCAAGAGTTGTAATATTCCTTTTCCTGTCAGAAATCTTTATTGAGGATGCCAGATAAAACTGAAGATTTCATTTCATGTCTTGTAGTAGAGATGTGATTTCCATTGGTTCCCTTCATCTAGGATTGCTCCCTCTTTGGTTCTTCAAAAAATCTTCCTCAGATCCTGAGTTTGAGGAACAGTATGATAATTCTGCACATCACATTCTTGCCATTTCATCATGAGTTCACCTTTTACAGATAGAATAAGGATGGTTTCTTTTGTACCTTCTGGATTAGGGATGCTTCATTGTGGGGTCCAGTGTTTCAACAATCTGGCTAGCAGCCCAACAACAAGAGTGCTGCAAGCCTAGGTTCTTTTAATCTGCTTTGCTAAGGAAAGCAACATTAAGGGGTTAACAAGCTTACTTTAATTCAGCATACAAAAACCATTTACTTAGTTCAGGGGAAAAAGCTAGCACCCTGACCTTTGGAACACATACAAACAAATTATAAACATCGACAGACAGACCAAATACAATTCATTCATAGTTACCAACATCTAGGTTGAGCCTCTGAGCTCATAACAAGGGCTGGCCCAGAGTCATGCGCGCCACCATGGCTGTGATTAAGAGCTCCGAAAAAGAGAAAGCCCTGATTTTGTATCTTTTTCAGGGTCAAAGGTGAGTCACACATGCGAATCACCCACGTGGTCTAAAGCCTCTGATGTCCCAAACATGTCACTCAAACTCATGTGTAAATTAGGCCCTCCCCTGAGGCAAGGAGGTCACCAAGGTCTCCCAAATCTAATCAAGGAAACATAGGCCAAACTCTTCAAGGGCACTTGGTTGAACTGAATGCTAAGAGCCCATTTTCTTTGCTAACATATCCAGTCATTATCAAGTTGGTGAACTTGTATTCCTGTGTTAGAAAATGATGTTTCCAGATGTATTGTCATCACTTTATGTGTTTTGGAGGTAAAAACAAAACAAAACCTGAGTTCTTTTCTCATAGTGTACACTTGCCTTAGTTTGAGACTAGAGACATTTGCAAAGCTTTCCCTTTGCCTCATAGACTGCAGTTGCCTCTCTGCTCTGATGGCCAGTTGATATGCTACAGCTGTGGTTTCCTAGCATTTCGTAACTGTTCCACATAGTTTGACATTGTGCCCCTTTGTTTGTAAGGCAAGTTTTTTTTTTTTTTAACGTCTGCCCTATTAGTTTGTGGTTGCCCCCATTTTAGGGCAGTAATCAGGATATCCTGGAATTTTGTGGGTACTTTCAGTTCAAGCCACCCTTGTGGCTTCTTTACCAGTTTAGAATGAATATCAGTACCTAATTGGTAGTCTGAGTAATACGGTCATTTAAACCTCTTCTCTCCATTTTATGTAAAAGATAGCTCGTAGGTAAACTGATCATGAAAAAGAATTCAGTGATCTCATTCAAATAAGATTTTCTTTCTCAAAAGCAACACATTCAGAGTTCAGAGGAACCTCAGAGCCCATCTAGACCCACCCCTAACTGAATCCTTTCTTATAGCATCCCTGACAAGCAGTCATCCAAACTCTTCTTGAAGACTTCCAATGACAGGGAACTCACTCCCTGATGAGACAGCCGCATTACACTTTTGGGCAGTTTTGATTGTTAGGATGGTCCGTTTTGCTTGAAGGGAAACTAAATCTACTCTCTCATTTCTACCCATGTACCTAGTTCTTCCCTCTCGGGCCTGAAAGAACAATTTTCATTCCTCTAACATTTGACAATCCCTTTAAAAATTTGAAGCCACCTGTTATGTCTTCTCTAAGTTAGTATTTAGGTTAAACAACTCCAGTCTTCCTTGGATCTTCCTAGGGCATGTTCTCCAGTTCCTGCACTATTCTCATCACTCCAGGCTATCACTATCCTGCTGAAATGTGGCAGCCAGAGCTAGTGAAGGTACTCTACATACATGATCTGATCAGGGCCATCATGTCCCTTGTTCGAGTGGCTCTTCTCTCATCGCAGCCAAAGACGACATTAGCTTCTGACTTCTGTGTCACACTGTGCACTCATACAGTCCACCAAAATCCATGGCCCTATTTAGCACAAACTCTGTTCATTGTGCCTTCCCCATCTTGTTTTTTATTCCCATTAAATTTCATCTTATTAGATTTGGTCCATTGTTCTAACTGGTAGAGTTTTCTGGGTCTTTTAAAACCCTAAAACTTGTCATTCAGTGAGTTTGCTCTCCCTGTCCAAAGAACGAGTTCTGAAACTTGCCCCTGCCATTTAGTAGCTGTGTATGATGAGTTAGTCAGTTCATCTCTCGCGAATGCAGTTTTCCTCATCTATAATAGGGTGATAATCATATTCAGGCAGCCTACCTTACAAGATTGTTGTGAGGAAAGTGCTTTGTAAAACTTTAAAGTACTATATAAATGTGAGCAGTGATTATAATTGTACCTGAAATATGTCCCAGGTGTGTGCTCATCAGTTTATATTATTATTTAAAAGGAAAAACAACTAGAAGCCAGCCCATTGACATAGAATTCCTCTGGTGGGTTTTTTTTAAACTTTTTGAATGGGGCATAACTGAAACATGTAACATAATTTCATACCAGAAGCAACAGACTATAAAAGAGATATGAAAAGGAAAGGATACCGATCTTTTATTATCACCACGGCTAATCCAAAACTCTTTTATTTCAAATTCTTTATTAGGGAAAAAAATAATCCTACAAGCCTGGGATTAATTTGCTACATACAACTCCCTCTCTGAAGCCAATAATTCTCTGACCTGACCTTCTAGCAGCTATTTTGTATTCCTTCCTGATACTCATATTGAAACCAAATTTTATTCCTGTTCATAAAATTACCAATGAATTTCTCATAGGTTCAGGACATGTTTTATTTGTGAATTGTATATATTCTTTTCTCTGTTCAAGATTAACTCTAGTTAAGCAACTTATTGATTTGGCATTTTACAATAAATCTGGCACTTACTTTTACTTACTCTAGCGTCATATTATTTAAACCGTCAGTTGACTGCTTCTTTTAAGCAGACAGTACTATTGGCTAAGGTAGAAAATAATTTAAAAAGCCAAATATTAAAGCATTTGGCAAGGGGAAAAAAAGCATACACATTCACAATTCACAACAAACTGAATTCTATTACCAGTCATTGACCCACAGATTGACATGATGGCTTGACAAATGAAATTTGGTGGTTCAAGCTCTGAATCAATCAAAGCAAGGCCTTTCCATTCCATGAAGACCATATTTTACAGAATAATTTCCTTTATATTGTGAATCTATAGTCTTTCTTACTTTTATTGACTCTAATCAGTGTTAACTCCACCTACAGCTTTGATATAATTGGTAAAGTAGAAAGTGTTGAGACAGTGGTTTAAAATAATTCTTAATGTCTCACTTCTACATTTCTGCTTGCCACATTTCTGTCTTACCAATACTTATGGTGTCAAGTGTTCTAAAAAAAAATATATGTTTATACCATTAAGTCTTTGCAAAGTCTTCATTCCAAATGCAAAACTGTTATATTGATACTTGGACACTTTCCCCCTGGATCCTTTAATCTTACTCCCTCTGTATTGGTCACTTTTAGAAAAGCCTTGCTTATGACTATGAAATGAAATACTGTCTTTTCATGACATAGCATAAATTATAAGTCAAGAAGTCAAGGAGTATAAGTCAAATCATGGAGTCAAGAAGACTCCTCTTTCTGAGTTCAGACCTGGCCTCAGACTGTTACTAGCTGTGTGACCCTTGGCAAGTCATTTAATCTTGTTTGCCTTGGTTTCCTTGTCTGTAAAATGAGCTGGAGAAGGAAATAGCAAACTACTCCAGTATCTTTGCCAAGAAAACCCCCAATGGGGTCATGGAGAGTCAGACATGACTGAAAAACAACTGAAAATAAATTATAAAACTATGTTTCACTAACTTGAGTTTGAGAATGATTGAAGCACTGGCTTTGATCCGTTGCTTATGAGATACAATGCTTAGGAATCATTGACTGATAAGCCAGTTCAGACCTCGAAGATCTAAATATGATCAGAGATCCTGTTTGTCCAAAACAAAACTGGGCCCAGCTATAGGACAAAACATCTAGGTGAGATAGCAGTTACTAGGCAGACTATAGTGACTGAATGAGAATTTAAGAACAGGACTGAACAAGAAAAATTCCATGAAATTTTTATGATATTGTGGCAGACGGAGCCCTTTATTGACAAAGGAATAGAACTATGGAAAAGGTTTATTCAGAAAGCACATAAGTGTGTTCCCCATAAAATAAGTAACATTTCTAAGATAACCTAGTAATGACATAAAGGGCTATGTTTAGGGCCACATTCCCTCCATATACGGGGAAGCCTCAGAGTGTTATCTGAGTAGAGATTGGTTTTATGCCACTCTATTCTCTTTTAGAGGCTGCAGTCTAACTGTTTAAGGTTTCTCTTCTTGTCCTTGTAACAGTATCCTTATATGAAGTTGACCTACTACATTTCTAGTCACCATTTGATATTATTTTGTTTGTACCCCTTAAAGCAGGTAAGAAAAAAAGCCATTAAAATGACATTGCAAACTCTCCCATTGCCTTTCTTTCAGAGAAATATGCCAGCCTATTCTTGAGTGTGTCTCTGTACCCCCAAACCTAATTTTTCTTGCAGCAAAAACATTAAATTCATATTGTATTAAAGATACATTTCAGACAGCTGTTTTCAAATTGATCCTCTTGAACCACTAGTTGTCATTACCTATTTGATGCTCAATTGAAAATGGACAAACGCTTCTGTGCTAATCTTGAAAAAATTAACAATTATTAGCGCTTTTACTGGCAAAATGAAAATGTTGACCTGGTTGTCCTCTTCTAGCACTAAATCTATGATGCTGTAATAAAAAAAACACATTAACTGTTCTTGGGCTTACAGTGCTGACTTAAAATGATGCTGTGATACTGCCACACACACTGGAGGAATTAGGGGTTGTGGGACTGGTCAGTGCCCAAATTTAGGCCTGGTATGTTACTACCTATTCCGTTTAAATACATTTTTAGAAGCTACTTGTGGTGTAACTCCTTATGTACTTAATGTGTATCTTACTCTTGTTTTTTCTTGGTTGATGTTTGGAAATGGGTGAAGAATCTAACCTTGAGTTCTTTGCCCTTGACTGAATGTGATAACCTGGTTTTGATTCCACCTGTCCCCTCCCCTCTTTACTTAATTTCATCTTATTGTTTTGCATTGTGTTTCTAAATTACTGGCTTTGGCTTGGTTTTCCCTGAATGTTTTTGCAGTCTGGTTTGAGTATCTGGCTTTGGGCATCCCTCCTGAACTTCGACTCCATCTGCACTTATTGTTGTGGTTCTTGGAAAGCACAGCTGGTTTTTTTTTTTCCTCAGGAAGGTGACACTGTTTGTTAATATTTTATATGTGTATATGTCTTTCTCTTGTCTTCTCTTGAAAGACTGGAAAGAAGGCCGTGAAAGCAGTCCTGTGGGTTTCAGCAGATGGGCTCCGAGTTGTGGATGAAAAAACTAAGGTTAGATTTGTCTGGACTTAATTGTAATCATTTGTGTGTTGTGTGTTTTCCGTAGTGATCAGGTCTAATTTCATTAAGCTATTGTAGTCACTGTACATCCTTCCGTTTTGTCCAAAGTGCAGCCTTCTGAGGGACTTTTAGCATGCATGAAGCCAATTTAGTTACTCATTACCCCCTTAAAGAGGAAATTTTCTCAATAGTACACTTCTGGCTTGTTTCACATGACAGAGCATGTTTGCTCCGTTCAACATTAGCATTTAATGTTAAAATCTGGATCTTTTTTGTTCCTATATGTAACAAAGCTGTTATCTACCAGAGGTTTTGCTTGAATTATGACTAACCATGTCTGAACCTGTCTTTCCTTCCTGAACAATATGTTTTGAAAAGTGATATTTAAATTGATTAACCTGCTTTTTCACCAGAAGCCCCTATTCAGACTAATCTCGTGAACCTGGAGGTTGGTTCATTTGATAAACATTTGTTTAGGTTCTATAAATTATGTAAGTACTCTGGGCAGCATTCACTATGTCAGAGATAGTAATCCCACAGGACTGGGCTTAACCTTGACATTATGTGGCTGTAGGTATGGAGGATAGGAATTGTTATAAAGATACAAAAAATCTTGAATAAAAATCTCCCAAGAAAATGGCCAAAGGCCAGGAATTTCTTACCTTAAACATAACCTCTGCAATTAATTAAACTGAAAAATTACCTTTTTTCTGGAAGAAAGGGAAGAAAGCTGAAGAGCACATTTTACCACAAGGCTTAACTTGCCTAATTTGGTTGATTATTTAAAATTTTTATGACCAAAACTGTAGTAATTTTGTCACTTTTGAGGAGTTTCACTCTCTCCCCCATATTACAATTAAAAATAAAGAGTAGCCTTAGAAATATATGGTTGCCAGCATTAGCATTCATTTTGTTTGGTTTTTAGGTAATAATGTGGGTATTTTTTCTTTCCTTCATCCTAGAGGAACACTGCCTCTCTTGGAGTGGTAGAATACATTGCTTTACAGTTGGGGATGTGATGCTGCTCCCTGGTGGCCCTATACAACATTACCAGTGGTTTTGCTCAGACAATAAATGCAATTACATTGGTATTGGTGTCAATGTCTATACCAAAAGAAAGAACTATTTTCACAAGCTGTCATGAGACTATCTCACTCAAATAATGAATGGATATAGTTCTAGACTTCATGTTTGCTTTTAAGGTATTTCTCCTTGAAGTACATTTTTTAGGAAGCCATTTGATGATGTGTTCCTTATAGAATTCATTGAATGTTTTAGTCTGTGGAAAATTTGTTAAAACAGTCATGGAAATTAAAAATTCAAGTTCCTAAGAGAAAGAAAAGGGGAAAATCAAGATCCAAAGTACAGTGCACATCAGGGAGACAGACAGTTCAAGGAAACTTTGGGATCATGTGGT
This sequence comes from Phalanger gymnotis, assembly GCA_028646595.1. Classification (NCBI taxonomy): domain Eukaryota; kingdom Metazoa; phylum Chordata; class Mammalia; order Diprotodontia; family Phalangeridae; genus Phalanger; species Phalanger gymnotis. The sequence goes on from CM053624.1 coordinate 162,533,398, forward strand.
GCTCAAGAAAGAACATTGAAAATTTGCAGTTCAACACTGAGTCTGAATCCCACATCTACCTCTTTGTGCCTGTGTCACCTTGGGCAAGACATGGAACCTTTATAAGGGGGCTGGACCTTGAAGGTCCTGTCTGCCTCTAAATTTGTGTTCCAAGACTTTCCACCAAACCTGAGAATCCAGGGCAAGAAGATGAATCCAATAAATGTACAGAATGAGATCCTAAAGTCAAGAAAACTAAAGCAATAAGAGATAAGAAAGGCAACCGACCAATCCACAAGCATTAAAATGTGGCATAGTAGATAGAGAACTGGCCTTGAAGCCCAGAACACATGGGTTCAAGTCCTGCCTCAAAATGTGACCTGGTATAAGTGGCTTAACTTCTCAGTTCTCTAGGTAAAACTATAAATTGAGGAGGTGCCAACCTGCATTGCTAGAGGGAGTTTCCTTATCCAGGAATTCTCAGACCCCAAGTCGGTACTTGGCTTCTTCTATGTGCCAGGTACTAGGGTTCAGCTAGGGTTACAAAAAGAAAAATGAAATGATTCTTGCCCTCAAGTTACTTGCAGTCTGTTGGGGAAGAAAATATGTTCACAAATGAATGTGTATAAAATAAATACAAAGTAAATTGGAGAGCACTAGTAGAAACTGGAGGGATTAGAGAGGGCTTCATGTGGAAAGGTAGCTTTTTGAGCAGTTTGAAGGAAACAGTGGATTCTAAGAAGCGGTGTAGTGAGTGCATTCCAGGCATGGGAGACTGGCTGGTGCAAGGGCACAGGGATAGAGATGAATTGTTGTGTTTGAGAGACAGCAAAACTTGGCTCTTATTATGTTTGTAGACAGCAGTGGAGGAACTAGTCAATAGGGAGAGACTGACCATGGGGATGGGGTGGAAGTAGGGATGATTATGGGCTCAATCTGCTTAGAGAAGATGAGAGGAAATGGCATCAAAGGAACATGTGGAAAGATTGCCCTTGGCAAAAAGAAGCATCACTTCTTAATCAGAGACTGTAATAAAGGAGAAGAAAATGGAGGATGAAAAGGCATTTCAAAATGTAGACCAAAAAAAAAAAAAAGAAAGGAGATTAATAATAAATGATGTCTTATTTTATCAGTGTGAGGAGGTATGGTCTTCACTTGAGAGCAGGGGGTAAGGGAAGTGTATGGAAATCTTGAAGAGATGAGAAAGTTTGAACAATCTTTTGAACTCTGTAATGGAAAAGTAGTGAATTTTTTTTAAGTTCTACTCTTAAAGAGCACAAGCTCTAAGGTTATATATGGTAAGCAAGCCTGCCAAGCCAAGAATGAAATTCATTTTTTTCTTTGAAATCTAGGAAGGAAGGGGGAAATGTTATATAAATTGACTTTCGTTAACATTTTTTATTTTTTATCAAACAACTTTTATCATAAAATTATAATGATAGTAGTTTAAACCATTTCACCAAACTCTAGTCTTCTACAAGACATCTCTAGGGTCCCTTGAGTGTGATGTCAAAGCAGACATTCTTTTGGTTTATGTCTGTCATATCACCTTTCCTTCCACCCCAGCACTTCAAGTATTAAAATTCCAGATCATGGAAAACAATACAAGAAAGTTTCATGAGCTCAGCATTTTAAAAACACTATTTTAGGTCATACTGTCAGATATCTGACTAGAATATCACTCTCAAAATAAAGTTGTTAATAGCTTAACATCAATTTATGAACCCATGGAAATCATCACTAACAAAAACTGGAGAAAGAGAAATTCAATTTATAGTCACAACAAAATGTTTCAAATAATCGGGTAATAACTTACCAAGACAAGTATAAGTCCGACATAAAGATAACTCTAAGACAACTTTAAGAGAAATAAAGGAAAAATGAAATAATTGGAGATATGTTAAATGACAGAAATCAATTACATTCTAGATTACAGAAAAATTGGAAATCTTTTATAAATAAGATCAAAAAGCCATCCATTTTGCATGGTATATATAGTTGAATTTCCTGATCCTTCCTGGTTTTTTTTTTTTTAATCTTCTTTCTTGAAGCAGTGAGCTGACTCAGATGATCTCTTAAAATCTCTTATAGTTCTATAATCTCTTTATTTTAATATGTGTTCAATGTATATATAAGATGTTCTAAAATGCAGTTTTAAACTTAATATTAATAATAATAGCTTTAATAACTTAAAATTCATTAAGATTTGTGGGACACCATGTATTTGTACACACATGTATATGGATATAAATGTATACAAAATACAGATTGGGGTACCCACCTTTGTTGGGTCATGGACTACTTTGGCAATGTGGTAAAGTGTATGGGACAGATATCTCAGAATAATCTTTTTAAATGCACAAAATAAAATACATAAAATTACAAAAGAACTACATTAAATTGAAATGAAGATGTACTTTTTACCCCATCCAAACTCTTGGAACCTCTGAAATCTATCCATGGACCCAGATTAAAAACCCCTGGTCTAGATAACAAAGCTGTGACCCATAAATGTTTATATTTTGTTTTTATATCATTGTCATTTTAAAGTAATTAGTTTTATTTATATAGATACTAAATATAAGCTATATGTAGACACATACGAACAAGTTGGATAATGTTAATCTGATGCTTACAAAAATTTCATAATTTCTCCCTGTGATGTTCTTGTCCTACCTTTCATATACCCCAGAAAATGAATGTCTCCTTTCCTTTGGCTGGGTAGGTAGTAGGTAGCTGGATTTCTGAGCACATTTGCTTTACTCCATATTAGAGTAAGACACAAATGTTTTAGACCTTTGAATTTGAGTATTCTAAAATGAATAAAGCCTTTCTTTCCTTGTGCTTCAATTTCCTAGGACCTCATAGTTGACCAGACAATAGAGAAAGTTTCTTTCTGTGCTCCAGACAGGAACTTTGACAGGGCTTTCTCTTACATTTGTCGGGATGGCACTACACGACGCTGGATTTGCCATTGCTTTATGGCTGTTAAGGACACGGTAAGTTTGTGGCAGCCTGATTTTTAATAATTCCATCCAGAAACTGGGCTTTCTCCAAATTTGCTTAGTCATGAATTTCCCTCCCAAAAACACAGGTAAGAAACTAGATGTTACAGCAGCTACCAACAATAACAGTGTCCAAGCATAACTTTCTTCCCATTTGCTCATCAAGTTACCTTCAAATAACACGGCAACACATTGAGTAAAGTGAAAAGTAGACATTCAGTATTAGTCTACGGTCACCAAGGATTAGTTAATGTGCTCATGGTTGTGTACATCTCTTTTTGTAAGTGCCTTCTTTTATACACACACACACACACACATATATTTTTATGAATTACATATTATTTTATTTTCAAATCCAAATTCTCTCCCTTTTCTTCTCCTCCCTCCCCACCCTAAGGTGAGAGAAATAAAACCAATTACAAATATGTATAGACATAAAAAACAAATTTCTGCATTAACCATGCCCTAACACTCCCAAAAACAAGCAAGAAAAGGAAAGAAATAGAATAAAATATGTTTCGATCTGTACTTAATCAGGTGTCTTTCTGTAGGTGGATAACATGTTTCCTCCTGAGTCTTTTTTGGAATTGTGGTTGGTCATTGTGTTGATCCAAGTCTTTCAAAGTTAATTAGCTTTACAGTATTGCTATCCTTATATAAATTGTTCTTTTGGTTTTGCTCACTTCACTTTGCATCAGTTCATACAAGTCTTCACAGGTTTTTCTGTAAGCATCCCCTTCATCATTTCTTACAGTAATGTGTGTATCTTTAAATTTGAAGTAGATCATTATTAGAATTTCAGTTTTCTTAAACTTGAATAAAAGTTGGTAAACCTGTCTAGGAGCTACTTTGATGAAATTAATAGCAGTTGTAAACACTGTATATAAACTGGCAAAAAAAAAAGCCCTCAAAGGGACCAAAGGATTGAGGTGGTACTTATTTTGTAATAATTAGTGAACCTTTTCTAACTTGATGTTCTCATACCTCATCATAGCATAGAAGTGACATGACCCTTGGCTCCTGAAGACTAGGGTAATGGAAGCTTATAAGCTGGAAAGGCTTTAAGTATAAGCCTAGCTATGTGTAGAAAGGCTCATCATCAGAAAGTTGGCTCCAAGATAACAAACTATTTTGGCCAAACCAGCTGATGAGGACTGTCTGTTAAGAAACAAAAGTTTGCATCAGTGCATCTATTTGCATTTATAATCAAATCACAAATCTCTTGAGGTACTGAACCAAATAAGTAGAAATGCCAAAAGCTTCCAGGGAGATTCTGGTGCAATAAGCCTGAAGGAGATTTTCATTTCTGTTTTTATGACCAAGCATTGATTTAGAAATGCAAATTTGCGAATGGCTAAAACTATTATTAAAGGAAGGCGGTTCCTCTTGCAAAATTATCATTTTTTAAGGAACTTCTTCCTGGTTTGAGTTCTATCATTTAGCAGAAGTTAAAGTCAAAGTTCAGATTTTCAAAAATCTAAATAGTAAAGAAACAGTCTGACAATTTGTGAAGTCCAACTGGAAAGTAATGTAGCTACCAGAGCCCAGCCTGGGAGGGAAAATGCTTCTGCTCCTCTGGAACTACATAGCTCACGCCATTGGGCCAAACCCAAGGATAATGTGGGAATGGAGGGACAACATGCTCCTTCCTCATCTTAGACTCCACAGAAAGCTCAACACTTATTCGTTTTTTCATTTTGTCTAGACTTTCAAAAGCTTAAAAAGCTTGAGGGCTAGGATTATCCCACTTTAATTTTAGAACAGTTTTGTCTCAGTGTCTTTCAAAGTTTCTTTGATTTTTCTAGGAGGCTTTTTCTGATTTTAAAACTTTGGAACTCCCACAATACTCTTTGGTATAAATAGTAATTCAGCTGTATTCACATGTGATGCAATTCCCAGAATCCCTCAAATGTTTTGACCTTTTGCTCTTTATTATTAGCTGGGTGACTGGGGTGATTCACTTGACTGTCAAATGTCCCGGGCAACTCTCTGAGCTACAAACAAGTTGCTCATCTGCATGGTTGATAGAGTTTCCAGAATGGGAGCTCCCTACACTAATGAAATACTGGATTCTGTCCCCCCCCCCCCCAAAAAAAACCTCACCAGCCAAACAAACAAATACTAAATACGAATGCTATATTATACCTCCTTAGCAGATGAATCATTTTGTTGAAGGGATAGAAGAAAATTTAATCAGATTCAGTCAGTATCATTCTTTAGCTAGGGAGCTGAAGGACAGTTAATAAGCATTGCAACTCTTCTTAGGGACAATAGGAAGTTTAGAGCAGTAATCATGTTGTAATATCTAATACTATGAAATCCATTAAAACTTCTGTCATTGCTTGACCTTTTGTGTATTTAGAGGGGGAAGCTGCTCACATCTATAATAAATAGCCTCTGGGAAGGACCCTCTGCCTACAAACATCTTCCTCATTATTGCTGGTGCCTGAAATGGTCCTGTGTCTTCTACATATTAGCCAAATAATTCTGAATAGGTCATGTGGCCTTTGGGAGCCTTGCTTTCCTCTTTTACAAAATGCAAGGTGTGCTAGATGATTTTAAGGCCACTTCCTACTGTAACAGTCTGTGTTTCTGTGAAAATCACTTAACAGGAGACAGAGCATGACATTCCTGGAATACATTAACTGGAATTCATAAAGTTGTGTGGTTATAATTACAAAAATATACTAATTTTATATTACTACTAAGTACATAAAAATCTGTCTTAGTACTGATTACTGGGAGCTCTAATGCTCCCAGACCTTGCTCCATCCACCCTATAAGCTCTTGAGGTAAGGAGGATGTTGAAAGTCCCAGGCCCTACCTAGTCCAGAGAAGTTGGCAGCAGACAAACACTAAATAGAACTTTGACCACCCATTTCACCTGCCCCACCCTCAGGCAGACCAGAAAGCAGTTGAGTAATCAAAAGCCCAGCATCCCTGGCTTTGACCTTGATACTCACCCTATGGAGACTGTTAATATTGCAGGCATAAATGTAATGAAGGAGCCCAGCTCTCTCACATACACTCCAACAGATATCTAAAGAGCATCACAGATGAAATAACAAGAAAGAAAAACAAAGACCAGGAGCAGTGAAACTCCTCTTTCCAGTGTATAAGTGCACAAAAAAGAAGGCTGGAAGAGGGGACGCATGAGGAGAGTGAACTCAAGCTCCACTACAGGAAATGGTTTATGAGTCATCAGAATCCCTAACAAACATGACCAAACACAGGGTATTCTTGTTTCAAGGAAAATGCCCAGATCTGTTAGAATCAGAAGGTCAAGTTACAAAAAAGAAAAATTCAGCAGTCACCTCCTAAAAGAAATCCCTAACCAAAAAACACCCAGAAATGTCATATCCAAAATCTAGAGCTTCCAAGTCAAAGAAAAAAAAAATACAAGCAGCCAGAAAGATTGCAGGTACCAAGAAACCACAGTCAAGATTGCATAAAACTTTATGATAATTACATTTGAGAAAAGAAAATCTTGGAATACAGAATTCCAAAAAGCAGATGAAAACTGCTTTTACAAATGAGAAACTCTGAAATATTGAGCACAAGTCTAAAGCAGAAATATGGAGTTTTAATAGACTAGAGGACTTTCAGGCATTCCCAGTGAAAAGACTAGAATTATTTACAATCTTTCAGCTGTAAGCATGAGTCAAGAGAAACCTTGAAAAAGTAGTATATGTGAGCATCAGCTTCCATGAATTCAGCAAGGATGTCTACTGTCAACACTAGTCTTTCATATAGTTTTAGAAATGTTTACTGTAACAATTAGATAAGAAAAAAAGTTGAGGAAATAAACATAGGCAAAGAGAAAACAAATATCGCTTTTGTAGACAGACATGATATTTTAGTGAACCCTAAAAATTAAAGTTGACTAAATTAACTTTAGTTAAAGTGGCAGAATATAAAATACATCTACAAAAAAATCATCAGTCTTTTTATTATTGCCAACAAAATTTAGCAGGCAGAGATTCCTGTCAAAAGAACCAATGGAAACATAAGATGTCTGAGTGTAAAACATGTAGGAATTTTATGAATAACATCACAAAAAAGTCTTTATAGAACTCAAGCAAATTATTGGAGAAATATTGGATCTACATTGCCTTTGCCTATCTCCACTTCCTTTCCTGTCTCTCATTCCTCAATGCTAAGCAGTCTGGCTTCTGACCTAGTCATTCAATTGAAACCATCTTCTCCAAAGTTACCAGTGGTCTCTTAATTATTAAACCTGATTGTCTTTTTCTCTGTTCTCATTCTTCTTGACTTCTGTTGCATTTGAAACTCACCTTTTTTTTTCTGTATATTCTATCATCTCTGGTTTTTGTGACACTGATTTCTCTTGGTTCTCCTACCTATGTGACCACTCCTCAGATTATACTTATTTGATATAAGGGAAGGCTTTTATGGAATGGGTTAGGGTTATGAGAGGAAGTGGAGGATAGTGACACTCCTCCAAAAACAGGATAGAAAGAAAGAAGCGTTAGTGAAACATTTTCAAAAATACAGAAAAGAGCAGAAGGAATTTCAGAAAGGGACAGAATCAGAATTATTTTGGCTCTTCTGTGAGAAAACAAGCTCTGTGTAGTAGAGATTCAATGTGGTATACAAACCTTTTTCTCTTCTTTGTGTAAGAAAATGTTTATGTTAATTGACAAGTTCATAATAACAAAGGATATTTTAAAAAATACTTTTTTTTAGTTACTCAACATAAGTGACCAGTTATCAGATAATTTCCCAAAAGCAGGTTTTAATGTGGGAAAACAAGATAGATTGGACAGTATGTGAGATCACTAAGCTCCCATTATATAGTTTTGACTCAGTGAAGAGACTTGATTATGACATACAATCAAGTTTTTATTTTTATATGTGCTAATGGAGAGAGCAAGAGCATTGATCCTTAAAAACTTTATAATGGTATGGCTGTGTGTGTGTGTGTGTGTGTGTGTGTGTGTGTGTGTGTGTGTGTGACTTTGGAATTGATTTTTGAAGTTGGGCTTGACTAGGTTTCTCATGAATGAGAGAATGCATGGTATAATAAAAAAGGGTACATTAGGAATTTAGGAGATAAAGGTTGTAATCTCAACTCTGTTACTAACTAGCTGAGTAACTTGAGGCAAGTAATTTAAGCTTCCTGGGCCTCCATTTTCTTATCAGTAGAAAGAAGAAGACTGAGACTAGTTCCAGAGTTCTTTGGCCCTCTAATATTTTTCCTACTGTGGGTGTTTTGTTTTCCCTTTAGGATCAACTTTACTTTCAGTTATTGTAATATATAACTTTTTTTCTGAAGTCATTAAATTTCTGGTATCAACATGTACTGGGTTCCTGCAATTTGTATTATATTTTCTGCCATTTACAGTAGTTTCTTAAAAGTTCCTTAGTAATATCCCCATTGTTGTACCTATTCCATTTGAAGAATCCCGTCTGGAAAAAAAAAAAAAAGAATCTGTCTGGGGACTTGAGTGTGCCTTTAATGAAGCTTCCACAAAACCAACATTAAAAAGTGAAAATCGAGGCGGGGAGCCAAGATGGCGGCTAGAAAGCAGGGACTAGCGTGAGCTCCCCACCAGGTCCCTCCAAAAACCTATAAAAAAATGGCTCTGAACCAATTCTAGAACTGCAGAACCCACAAAATAGCACAGGGAAGCAGGGCTCCAGCCCAGGACAGCCTGGATGGTCTCTGGGTAAGATGTATGCCGCATGGAGCTGGGAGCAAAGGGGAGGGGAGCTGAATGGAGCAGAGCCCAGAGTGGGTGGCGTGGACCAACCACACTGGGAGCCCGGCGGAGAGTGCCCTAGCAGCATGAATTAGTGAGCTGTTGCATTTACCAGACCACTCAACCCACAAACACCAAAAACAACAGAGAAGGTTAGTGGGAAAAGCTGCTGGGGACTGGGAGTTTGCGGTTCGGCCACCACCCCAGGGGCAGTGGAGGTGGGGCAGCTACAGAACTACAGCTGCAGTTGCTTCTGGCCCCAGGCCCACCTGGTGGGAGGAATTAAGTGGCTGATCAGAGCAGGAGTGCAGAGCCTGCTGAAGATCTAAACTCAGTCCGGGTAGGGGGTTCTTGGGGAAGGAGAAGTGCTGGTGTGGCAGTGTATCCGCCCAATCGTGGAACATAGAACTCTTTAGTCTATAAGCAGTCATATCCCACTGAAAAACTCAAAGGTCAAGTAAGTTGGCTGGGAACATGGCCCGGCAGCGAAAACACACCCAGATTCAGTCTCAGACTCTGGAATCCTTCTTTGGTGGCAAAGAAGACCAAAACATATACTCAGAAGAAGTCAACAAAGTCATAGAGTCTCCAACAAAAGCCTCCAAGAAAAACATGAACTGGTCTCAGGCCATAGAAGAGCTCTAAAAGGATTTGGAAAAGCAAGTTAGAGAAGTAGAGGAAAAAATGGGAAGAGAAATGAGAAGGATGAGAGAAAACCATGAAAAACAAGTCAATGACTTGCTAAAGGAGACCCAAAAAATACTGAAAAGTATACTGAAGAAAACAACACCTAACACCAAATAGACTAACTCAAATGGCAACAGAGCTCCAAAAAGCCAATGAGGAGAAGAATGCCCTGAAAGGCAGAATTTAGCCAAATGGAAAAGGAGGTCCAAAGCACCACTGAAGAAAATACTAGCTTAAAAATTAGATTAGAGCAAGTGGAAGCTAGTGACTT
>CM053624.1:162543562-162573854 GCA_028646595.1 Phalanger gymnotis
GTAGTCCAATAATTTTAAAATTCTCTCTCCTGGATCTATTTTCCAGGTCAGTGTTTTTTCCAATGAGATGTGTCACCTTGTCTTCCATTTTTTCATTCCTTTGGTTCTGTTTGATAATATCTTGATTTATCATCAAGTCACTAGCTTCCACTTGCTCCAATCTAATTTTTAAGGTAGTATTTTCTTCAGTGGTCTTTTGGACCTCCTTTTCCATTTGGCTAATTCTGCCTTTCAAGGCATTCTTCTCCCCATTGGCTTTTTGGAGCTCTTTTGCCATTTGAGTTAGTCTATTTTTTAAGGTGTTATTTTCTTCAGTATTTTTTTGGGTCTCCTTTAGCAAGTCATTGATTTGTTTTTCATGGTTTTCTCTCATTCTTCTCATTTCTCTTCCCAATTTTTCTTCTACTTCTCTAACTTGCTTTTCCAAATCCTTTTTGAGTTCTTCCATGGCCTAAGACCATTTCATGTTTTTCTTGGAGGATTTTGATGCAGGCTCTTTGACTTTGTTAATTTCTTCTGGCTGTATGTTTTGGTCTTCTTTGTCACCAAAAAAAGGTTCCGAAGTCTGAGTCTGGATCTGAGTCCATTTTTGCTGCTTGGTCATGTTCCCAGCCAAGTACTTGACCCTTGAGTTTTTGTCAAGGTATGACTGCTTGTAGAATATAGAGTACTTTGTCCCAAGCTTGAGGGGCTGCACTGTTTTTTTTCAGAGCCATTTCTACACAGCTAGCTCTGCCACACCAGCACTCCTCCTTTCCCAAGAACCACCATCCTGGACCTGACTCAGATCTTAATCAGGGTCTGCACTCCTGCTCTGATCCACCACTTAATTCCTCCCACCAGGTGGGCCTGGGGCTGGAAGCAACTGCAGCTGTAGTTCTGTCCTCAGAGCTGCACCACCTCCACTGCCTCTGGGGCAGTGGTTGAACTGAGAACTCCTTTCACTCTGTCTCTGCAGTTTTTTCCCACTAACCTCTGTTGTCTTTGGTGTTTGTGGGTTGAGAAGTCTGGTAACTGCCACAGCTCACTGATTCAGGGTGCTAGGGCCTATTCTGCCTGGCTCCTGGTCTGGTTGGTCCTGGGCACAGCCCACGCTGGGCTCTGCTCTGCTCCCCTTCCAGCTCTGTGCCATAGACCTTACCCAGTGACCACCCAGGCTGTCTTGGTCTGGAGCCCTGCTTCCCTCTGCTATTTCATGGGTTCTGCAGTTCTAGAATTTGCTCAGAGCCATTTTTATAGGTGTTTGGAGGGTCCTGGGTGACACCTTTAGGCAAGTCTCTGCTTTCCAGCCACCATCTTGGCTCTGCCCCAAGAATCAACAATGTTAATCACAACAATAACTTCAACGAAATAGCACGATCTAAAAAATCCCCACAAAATCTTCAGAATTTCTATTTGTTCCTAGCAAGGACCACAAGAAGAGATTAAATGATAAGTACCACTTAAAATAACAATAAAATGTAGGTATATTGAAGAATAGTACAAAATAATTTTCACAGAAACAAAGACCTACATAATTGGAGAGAGATTTATTATTCAAGGTTTCTGTATGCCAGTAATGTAAAAATGATGCTGTTGGATCCCATAGACTTAAAGCTATGCCAAGGAAACTACTAAGGAGAAAATTTATAGAATTAGGAGAGATGATGACAATTCATATCAAGGAACAAAGGGTGAAGGATATCAAAGGAAATAGTGAAAAATAGGAAAGATGAGAGCTGGGAAATAACAGATCTGAAATTATTTGATAAAGCAGTAATTATGAAAAATTTTAATTTTGGGTAAAAAATTTTAAAGTTGATCAGATTAGATAAGCAAGATCTATGTAAGTACTCTAGCCTTTGATAAACCCAGGTACAAAAAGTACTAGGGAAGGAACTCTATTCAACTAAACTGTGGAAAAAGTGGAAAGCAGTTTGGTAGAAAATAGGTTTAGACCAGCATCTTATAATATACAGAAAAATGAGTTGTAAATAGATATAATGACTTAAAAGAAAAGATCATATATCATAAATCAGAGGAGAATCACAGCTATGGAAAGAGGGAAAATCCTTAACCAGCTATGGGATAAAAGAAATAACAAAATGGTATACTTGATCATTCAGTCAAGATTGGTTCCACATTTAGCACTCTGTGCTAAACACTATGAGAGATACAGACATGAGTAAGAAACATTCCTTGCCCTCAAGGAGTTTATGAGCTAGTAAAGGAGATAACACATCTGTAGAGATAATCATAATATATCATCCTGCCATTTTCTAGGATTGTCTTGGACAAGACAGAATATTCTGGGGTTCAGGTCACCCTGGGGCAGATGGTTCGATTCTTCTGTGTGGCAGGTGCCAGCCCTGATGTGAAATGGCAGAAAAATGGGAAGCCAGTCAGATCATCAGATAGGTAAAAAAACCTCTTCCTTCCTACAATCCAAATGACTCTACAGCTCAAGATGCTCCCTTCCAAAGGTAGGATTTGGGGGTTTAGACAGGCAAGGAGGGATAGACTGGGGCATATCCATAGGTCACACTAATTGAGGCATATGAATTCAGGGATATTATTAAGGAAATTATTTGTAAATATTTAATCATAACATAAACATGATTATTTACATGGTGCTTTATGTTATCATTTATATAATTTGTTGATTAGAAAGAATGTTACATCAGTTATTCCTTGTGAGAAAGCTGGAGAAGGTATTATTTTTCCCCTTGAGTAAACTGAGTCTCAAAGATGTTAGGTATTTTGCCTAAGGTCACATAATTTAGTTATCCCTTCCACATCACAGGGGTTAAGGCTCTAGTGTTGCTGCAATCTGGAAAATCCATGTAAGATTTTTTGGACCTCCCTTCACACCAGAGAAGTCTAAATTATTATGGTATTAAAAGATAAAATATGTTATTACATAATTTATACATATATTTTATGCATTTCTGAGTTTCTAAACTTGTTCTGTGTCATCTGCTGGCCTTTGTGTGCTGTCTGTGGCTTCCACAAAACTCCCAGAAAATTCCCGTTTAATTTCTTATGCCAACCTGTGATATATCAAAACTTCAATGGGCAAAGTTGTGATGTGGAAGGGATAACTGTAATTGATAAAATCAGGATTTGAACCCAGAGTCTTTTGATTCCAAGAGTGGGGTTCTTTCCTCTATGACACTTGGATGGGGAGTCTGGATGCGTCATAATAGGGTACAGGCCAGGGCACAGTGAGGCATAGGTTGGGAGACTGAAGTGTTGGTCAGGGCTATCCTTTGATATGCGGTCTCCCACAGGCACTATCTGCAGCCAGATGGCTCTTTGGTCATCAATTCAGTGAGAGAAGAGGATGCTGGCACCTACACCTGTAGTAGTTCTACTTGGGGCCAGGATGGCAGTCGCCATGTTCAACTCTGGATCACAGGTCATTTGGTCATGCCTCCGCCCCCCCCCCCCCCACGCCAGTGGGACTTTTATTGGATTTGCTCTGTTCCTGCCCACCCTCTCCCTGGGATGGAAAGGGTTAGGCTTAGGGGGTGGGATTTGGCTTAGGACTATCTTGATTAAGTGTCCCCTACTCTATGTCTTTTCTGTTAGTGGTGTCCCTTGTAGGAACCCAGGGGGCATCCTCTGGAAAGGGGGTCTTAACATTTTTGTTTCCCGAGCTATAGTACCTTGGTGTTCATGAATGGCAGGACCCCATTCTCAGGTTCCATTTACCACTTACAAATGCTCCTGCCTGATCTTTCCCTGGAGGGTAAGTTGTGAAGTTCTCTGTCCTTGTCTGCCTCAGCACTTTCCTATGCTTCATGATAGGGGACGACAGGACAGCGCCTGCAGAGGCTGAGAGAAATCTCCCTCGGATCCAGGACCACAGACACCTGGATTTTGGCATGGAAGGAGGTGGGCAGGGTCAGAGGCCCAGCTCCCACAGGCACCATCAGCCAGGATCCAGGTAATACTGCTTTTGTTTCACACTGACTCTCTTTATTTTAATTTCATGCTATACACCATCTCTTCCATGTTTCACTACTTTGCTTATGAAGTCACCTTTTATGCATAAGTCATGAACTCGTTTGGAGCTCATCTTGGTATATGGTGTGAGATGTTGGTCTGTACCTAGGTTCTGCTGGTTTTCTTAATGATTTTTGTTCAGTGGTCCCAATTTTTGTTGTTTTGTTCCCATAGTTGGAATCTGTGGGTTTATCAAATACTAGGTTACTATGCTTATTTGCTTTTCCCTGTTGTGTGCTCAATCACTCTTTTTCTTATCCAGTACCAATTACGGCTTTGTAGTATAGTTTGAGATCAGGTACCACTAGATGCCATTCTCATTTTTTTTTCATTGATTCCTGTGATATTCTTGATCTTTTGTTCATCTGAATGAATTTTGTTATCATTTTTTCTAGCTCTATAAAGTAATTCCTTGGCAGTTTGATTGCTCTGGCACTGAATAAGTAAATTAATTTAAACAGTACTGTCATTTTTATTATATTGGCTTGGCCCACCACAAGCAATTAAGATTTCTCCAATTACTTAGATGTTTTTATTTGTGTGAAGTGTTTTGAAATTGTGTTCATATGGTTCCTGTGTGTCACAGAAGGTAGGCTCCTAAATATTTTATACTATATGTAGTTATTTTAATTGGAATTTCTCTATCTCTGCCGGCAGGTTTTGTTGGTTATATACAGAAATGTTGGTGATTTGTGTGGGTTTATTTTGCATCCTGTAACTTTGCTGAAGCTGTTAATTGTTTCAATTAGTTTTTTAGTTTACTCTCTCTCACAAGTTTACAATCATATCATCTATAAAAATTGATATTTTTGTGTCCTTGTTGTCTATGCATATTCCTTTATTTTTTCTTGCCTTATTGCTTTAGCTAACATTTGTAGTACAATATGGAATGGTGATAATGGACATCCTTGCTTTAACCCTGATCTTTTTTTTTTGAGGGGGGAGGGGTGGCAATCGGGGTTAAGTGACTTTCCCAAGGTCACATAGCTAGTGTCAAGTGTCTGAGGCCAGACTGAATTCACATCCTCCCGACTTCAGGGCTGGTGCTCTATTCATTGTGCCACCTAGCTGCCCCTGATCTTATTAGAAAAGCTGTTAGCTTGTCTCTATAATGCTTACTCTTGGTTTTGGATAAACATTACTTATCATTTTTAGGAAAATGGTTTATTCTTACACTTTATGGTGGTTTTTTTTTACATTTTTTTTTGAAGGGAGAAGGCAGGGCAAATGGGATTAAGTGACTTGCCCAAGGTCACACAGCTACTAAGTATGTCAAGTGTCTGAGGCTGGATTTGAACTCAGGTCCTCCTGACTTCAGGAGCATTTCTCTACTCACTGTACCACCTAGCTGCCCCTATGGTATTTTTTTTTAAAACAGAAATGGGTGTTGCATTTTGTCAAAAGCTTTTTCTGCATGTATTGAAATAGTCATTATTTTTGTTGGTTTTGTTATTGATATGGTTAATTATGCTTAATAGTTTTCCTATTATTGAACTAGCTCTAAATTGCACCTGCTCATAACATACAATCTTTGTGATATATTGCTATAATCTCTTTGCTAGTATTTTATTTACAATTTTTTCATCAAAATTCATATGGTCTCCCTAGTTTAGATAGCAAGATCATATTAGTGTAATAGAATGAATTTTGTAGGATCCTTTTTTTTTTTTAAGAAATAGTTTATATAGTGTTGGAAATTATTGTTCCTTAAATGTTTTGTAGAGTTCACTTGTAAGTCGATATCATTTTTCTTTGGGAGTTCTTTTATGGTTGAATTTTTTAAAATTCTAAGGTAGAGTTATTTAAGTATTCTATTTACTCTTCTGTTAATCTGGACAATTTATATTCTTGTAAATATTCATTTCATTTAGATTGTCTTCTTAGCAGATAGTTGACCAAAATAGATCCTAACAACTACTTTTATTTCTTCATTGGTTGTGAATTTGGCTTTTTCATATTTTATGTTGGCAATTTAATTTTCTTCTTTCTCTTTTTTTGGGGGGGTTATTTATTTTTAGTTTTTAACATTTGTTTCCACAAGATTTTGAGTTACAAATTTTCTCTCCATCTTTCCCCATCCCCCCAGCCCAAGATGGCATGCATTCTGATTACCCCTATGCCCAGTCTGTTCTCCCTTCTATTACCCCACACCTTCCATCCTCTTCCCCCTTTCTCATACGGCAAGATAGGTTTCTATACCCCATTGCCTGTATATCTTATTTCCCAGTTGCATGTAAAAACAATTTTTAACATTTGTTTTTAGAGCCCTGAGCCCCAAATTCTCTCCCTCCCCACCCACACTCATTAAGAAGGCAAGTAATTCCATATAAGCTATACATGTGTCATCATGCAAAAATCTTCCATAATAGTTATGCTGTGAAAGACTATATTTCCCTCCATTCTATCCCTTCCCCCATTTATTCAATTTTCTCCTTTGACCCTGCCCATTTTCAAAAGTATTTGCTTCTGGGCAGCTAGGTGGCTCAGTGAGTAGAGCACCAGCCCTGGAGTCAGGAGGACCTGAGTTCAAATCCAGCCTCAGACACTTGACACGCTTATTAGCTGTGTGACCTTGGGCAAGTCATTTAACCCCAATTGCCTTGCCTTCCCTCCTCCAAAAAAAAAAGTGCTTGCTTCTGACTACCCCTCCCCCAATCTGCCCTCCCTTTTGTCATCCCCCCCCCATCACCTTCCCCTCTACTTTCCTGTAGGGTAAGATACTTAATTGAGTGGGTATGTTATTCTCTCCTTAAGCCAAATCCAATGGGAATAAGGTTCAATTATTCCCTTTCACCTGCCCCCTCGTCCCTTCCATTAAAACAGCTTTTTCTTGACTCTTTTATGTGAGATAACTTATCCCATTCTATCTTTCCCTTTCTCCTTCTCCCAATATATTCCTCTCTCACCCCTTAATTTAATTTTTTTAGATATCATCCCTTCCTGTTCAACTCACCCTGTGCCCTCTGTCTATATATATATGTATATTCTCTTCAACTACCCAATGGTCTCATGAGTTACAAATATCATCTTTCCACATAAACAGTTCAACTTTAAATTCTTTATGATTTCTCTTTCCCGTTTACCTTTTCATGCTTCTTTTGATTCTTTGAAAGTCAAATTTTCTATTCAGCTCTGATCTTTTCATCAAAAGAATGTGTGAAAGTCCCCTATTTCACTGAAAATCTGTTTTTCCCCCTGAAGTGCTCAGTTTTGCTGAGGAGGTGATACTTGGTTTTAATCCTTTGACCTCCAGAATATTGCATTCCAAGCCCTATGATCCCTTAATATAGAAACTGCTAGATCTTGTGTTATCCTGATGTGTTTCCACAATACTTGAATTGTTTCTTTCTAGCTGCTTGCAGCATTTTCTCCTTGACCTGGAACTCTGGAATTTGGCTGCAATGTTCCTAGGAGTTTTCCTTTTGCGATCTTTTTCAAGAGGAGATTGGCGGATTCTTTCAATTTTTATTTTATTCTCTGGTTCTAGAATATCAGGACAGTTTTCCTTGATAATTTCTTGAAAGATGATGTCTGGGCTCTTTTTTTGATCATGGCCTTCAGGTAGTCCAATAGTTTTTAAATTATCTCTCCCAGGTCTATTTTCCAGGTAAGTTGTTTTTCCTATAAGGTATTTCACATTTTCTTCTTGAAATCTTCTGGAATTCTTGTTGGACTTCTGTCTAAGCTATACTTGTCTTTGAGGATTTCCTTGTAGATTTTTCTGAGCCATTTTCTTTTCCTATATTTTTGTCTGGAGTGTGCTCATCACCATAATAGTTATCTTTATGGCTAGTTTTTTTGTTTGCTCATTCTTCCAGTCTACTCTCTGACTTTGCATTTTATATTAGGGCTGGGCTCTGTATCCTTATGGGGGGAGAGGATGGAGATGTCCAGCCTGAGCTTCTGTCCCCCTGCTACCTACAGATTCATCAGGGCGCCTGCAAGCTTTTAGTGCTTCCAGAGTGTGATCCAGGGGAAAGGTCTATTCTCTTGTCTCCTGGTCTAAGTTCTGCAAGTTCCTGAACCAGATTTGGGTCCAATGGCTTGTTTCTGGTTGGGAGTTTTAGCAAACTACTGCTAGACTCAGCCACTATTGGCCTGCTGGAAGTCTCCAGGTTCAGAGCAGGAACACTGTGCCTAGCTCCTCGGTTAAGAACCACACAGCCACCATGTGTTTCCCAGTCACAGTGAGAGGAGTAATGTTTACTCCCACTCTTTTCTGCCCTGGATGCATGACTTGGTACTGTGTGATGAGTGAGAGCTCCCATTCCCGCATCCAGTGCTTGCTGAGGGATCCTCTGGGATCTCTTTCTTGTGCCCTGTCTTGGTTCTCTCTCCTCCCTTTTACCACCACTACTACCATGAATTCATGGCCAGGCTCCCTCCCAGAGGCTGCAGACCTGTCTCCCTAAGCTACCCTGGGCTAGAAAAGTTACTCACTGTGACTTTTTCTTGGCTTTCCTGATCAGAATTCAATTTGGTACATTCTCTAGATCTTCAGCAAGGTATGTGGAAGTTAGGCTATTCCTGTTCCCCCCCCCCCGCCATCTTTATGTTTATATCATTTTGAAAAAGATTTGTTTAGATTTGCAGAGTGCTTTACACTCTGTGTCATTCACTCCTCACAGCAACCCTGGGAAGATGCTATTAATAGACACATTTTACAGATGAAGTAACTGAGGTTGAAGGGCTAAGTGCTTCGCCTTGCATCAAACAAGTAATACATGTCTGAAGCAGGATTTAGATTCAGGTCTTTCTGATTCCCAATACAAGCACTCTGTCTGTTATGTCACCAGTCCCTTTCCCCACCCCTGCCAAATACTAACTTGATGAGAAATTCATTAACCAAAGCAACTGGTTTTATTACTTAAGGTAAATTTCCATAGACTAGATTTGAGGTTTATCATGATTTGTTTGTAAAAATGTTTGACAATATTGTAGAAAAATAATTCTTCTATTTTGGTTCCATAAAACCTTTTGAAATAACAAAATAATGGAGGAGGGGAAAAAAAGATTGGAAAAGGGAGACACTATTTGGGTCTAGAGGAGATGAAACCATGGATTAGGATGACATGTATCTGGGGCAGTAGAGAAGAGGGAGCAGATACAAGAGTATTTCTACAGGAGGTGGTTGTGTTTTACAGGTTAAGCTTTGACAGGAGTCAGCCAGGAGTGGTGGATGCCAGTGTGGGTCAGCGAGTCCAACTGCCCTGTCGAACATTTGGCTACCCTCCCCCAATTGTTGAGTGGCAAAAGGATGGACGCCCTCCCTCCTCTCCCAGGTGGGTCTAGCTAACTTCTGTCCTATTTCTAGCTCTGCCTCTAAGTGGAGGGTGATGGGAGCCAAAAGCAGCACCTTTGCCTATTTCCTAATGGGCCTGGCCATCCAAGAAAGGTTTCTGCTATCCGTGTAATTTCTAATGCTCTGCAAGGGAACTTCATCAACTGTCTCCCCCCCACCCCGACTCTCCCAAGGATCTTAGGATTGTACTTAGAATAGTTGAGGAATGCCTAACTACTACTCTGACAACAATGACGACTGCTAAACTAGCATGTATGTAGTGCATCCTATGTGCCATATGCTGTGCTAAACACTTAACATCATTATCTCTTTTGGTCCTCACAGCAACCCTGGAGGTAGGGGCTACTCTAACCCCATTTTACACATGAGGAAACGGAGGCAAACAGAGTTTAAGTGACTTTCCCAGGGTCATACAGCTAGTAAGTGTTTGAGGCTGGATGTGAACTCAGGTGATGTGGTAGAGAAAGCATGGGCTTGGAATCAAGACTTAACTGCTGGGTACTAGTTAGAGACAGTCATTGAGAAAACTTTCTTTCTGGCAATATTACCATATTGGCTTTTGATACCATCAGGGTCTCCCTGTGCCAAACTATCAAACCCTAGAGACTTAAAAGTATATAATAAAGGTGGAATGAGACATAGAAAACATTTCTGACTAGAAAAAGTCATTCATTTGAGCAAAGCAAAAAGCTAGACAGAATTTGAAAATTCATTTATAGACCAGTTATCATAAAATGTAAAAAATGTCACATGAGACTTATTTTTGAACAAAAAGCTGGAAAATTTCTGATATATTAAATGATAGCCAACTGGAGGACATGGGGAGGCAGGAATCTGCCATATTATAGGTAATCACTAGTGGGTCTTTGACCAAGAGAAGTGGAATGTTCAGAAGTTCCTGCTCAGTATAACTACAACCTGGCCCACTTGCATTAAATAACTTTGCTGTGCCCTCATCCTGTACCTTCTGCCCCTCAGGGCCTAAGGGACATGACTGTGTTTGATCTGCAGA
Organism: Phalanger gymnotis; assembly: GCA_028646595.1. NCBI lineage: Eukaryota > Metazoa > Chordata > Mammalia > Diprotodontia > Phalangeridae > Phalanger > Phalanger gymnotis. The sequence continues at coordinate 162,553,864 of CM053624.1, forward strand.
CACCAACAGCAGCCAGATGGCTCCCTGGTCATCAGTCGTGCTACCATGGAGGATGGTGGCCTCTACACCTGCATTGCTTTCAATGGACGAGAAAGAGACCAGCGCTGGGTCCAGCTCAGAATTCTGGGTAGAAGCAGAATGGGATTAGGATGCAGCCCAGAACAGAAGGCAAAATAATAGATTCTGAGGGAGCCTTGGGGTAGGAGTGCGTGAGGGTCACTTTTTTACCCTGGAGAACATGCCTACCTTACTAGTCCAGGAGACAGAGGTTGGAAACTCTGTTGATTATGTTTTCATGTGAGTTTGGGATGTCAGATAGAATGGGCTGAGGGAAGAGTGAGGGGTTGGAGTGGGTACTCTACACCTTGTGTGGTGAAATCCCCTATTTGTCCACAGGAGAGCTAAAGATCGTAGGACTACAACCCACCGTTACAGTGCCTGAAGGAGAAGACACCCAGCTCCATTGTGTGGTGATAGGAGAAAACGTGAACGTGAGATGGTCCAGGTACACGTCCCTTTAAGCCCTCAGTTCTTACTCATCACTTCCTTTTACCCTTGAAATTTGTCAAAGGCCTCGACTGTAGCATGGGTAAGGGCTTCTTTTTCTCCCCCTCTCCCCTCCAAAATGGGCAGAAGAATTTCCCCTACCTTTCCTTGTATGTGAATCACACCTCCCCAATGTCTCATATTGTAGGCAATAACTATAATTGTCGTTCAGTTATTTCAGTAATGTCCAACAGTTTGTGGCCCCTTCTGGGGCTTTCTTGGCAAAGATACTGGAGTGGTTTGCCATTTCCTTCTCCAGATAATTGTAATAACTCGTTAATACAGCTCTTCAAGGTTTTCAAAGTGCTATCCTCACAAGAGCTTTGTGAGGCAGATAATACGCATACTTCTGTTGTTGCCATTATACAAATGAAGCAGCTGAGGTTTTTAGAGACTTGTCCAGGGTCACAATGTCATTTATTGTTCAGTCATTTCAGTCATCTTAGTGACCCCATTTAGGGTCTTCTTGGCAAAGATACTGGAGTGGTTTGCTATTTCCTTCTCCAGCTCATTTTACAGATGAGGAAACTGAGGCAAACAGGGTTAAGTGATTTGCCCAGGGTCACACAGCTAGTAAGTATCTGAGGCTGGATTTGAACTCAGGAAGATGAATCTATTCATGAGTCCTTTGTATGCTCTGTCCAGTCTCACTTAGCTGCCCCTATGTCACAGCCAGGATGAAAACCCAAGTATATACTTTAAGTCTGGTTCTGTTTCCAATAGAACATCCTATGCTGCCACCTGTAGATATAGTGAAGGGAAAGACACTGTCATGCTGATTCTGCCAAGCTGATCTCATTTTGCACTACTGCCTTTTTTCCAAGAGTCAGGAGACACATGCTTCATCATCTGTGTTCTGAAGCAAGCCACTGGTCACTTCACAGACTCTGGTTCTTAAGTCTAAAGTTTTCCTTTGACATTACTGTGGCATCAACTGAATTGTGTGTCTGGTTCTGCTTACTTTATGCTATGCATCAGTTCATATGAACCTTCCAAAGTTTCTCTGAATCCATCACACTCATCATTTCTTATATTATTCACACATCACAGTCTATTCAGGTATCTCCTACTGATGAGCACTTGCTTTGCTTCCAGTTCTTTGCTACAACATAAAGGGCTGATACAAATATTTTTGAATGTATGGGTCCTTTCCCTTTATCTCTGATCTTTTTTGTGTATATAATTAGTGGTGGCATTGCTGGGTAAAATCACCACAGCTGATGGTACTGATAGCCAGTTTGTATTTTTTGTTTGTTTCATGAGTTGCCCTGGCCAAAGAATTCATCACCAAGTGGCTAGACTACTTGTAAGCACCATTTAGTGATGTTTTTGGGTGATTCCAAAGTACTTTCTAGAATGGTCAGACCATTTCACTCTCCCAACATTGTAATAATAATTAATAACGATAGCAGCTTTAAGGTTTGCACACCACTTTATAATATCTCATTTTAGCCTCATTACTCCTGGGGGCTACATGTTGTTATTATCCCCATTTTGTAGATGAAGAACAGCTATTAAGTGTCTGAGGCTGGTAAGGAAGATCTTTGCAAGTCCAGACCTGGTGTTCTATCTATCCACTGTATCACTTGACATACCCCTCCATCAACTGCACTTTCCTCTTTTGCCATATTTGCCAATACGATTGGTGTGAGGTAGAACTTTGGAGCTGTTTTGATTTGTATTTCTCTTATTGTTAGTGATTTGGGCATTTTTATATGATTATTCATAGCTTGCAATTTCTTAATTTCAAATTTTCTTGTTCATATCCTTTGACAGCTTTTATATACATACACATATGTATATTTGTATTTGTTCCCTTTTTTATGGACATCAACCCTTTACCAGAGAAATATGCTACAAATATTTTTCTGGTTGTTTCCTTTAAAAATGTTTTTTTTTTTTCATTGAAGTCTTTTGCTTTTTCACATCACCAAAATTTCCTCTTCTCCTCAGAAAGGAATCTGTTCCCATAAAAAAAAACAAACTTTTTTTCAAGAAAAAATGAAAAGAGAAAAAAAAAATCAAAGGTGATCAATACATGGAGAAAGGCTGATACTATGTGAGCTGCATCACTCTCATGGACCTCTCACCTATGCGAAGTAGTGGAGTAGGAGTGTCTTATGTCTTTTCTTTTAAGCCATTGTTGCAATTTTGCAACATTCACTTTTGATTGTTCTACTTACAGTCATTGGTTTTGGTTTTTTGTTTCTGCTTACTTCACTCTGCATCAGTTCATGTAGATCTTTCCATGATTCTCTATATTCATAACACACAATCCCTTATAGCACAGTAAAATTCCATTACATTCATGTCAATTTGTTTAGCTTTTCCTGAATCAATGGGCATCTATCTATTTTGTTTCAGTTCTTTGCTATCACAAAAAGAGTTGCTTTAACTATTTTGGTATTTGTGGGAACTTCCTATAAATGGCCTCCTTGGGGTATAAACACAGTAATGAAATCACTGGGCCAGAGTATGGACATTTTAGTTTGCATAATTCAAAATTTCTTTTCATTTAACCTTCTAATTGGGCAGTGTAGTAGCAACTTAGATTTGAAGATCTTTCCCAACCATGAATAGGTCATGTGACCTGCTTACCTCACAGGAAACCTAAGTCATGTTTGGTGAAAAGAGCTTCCTGACAGGAAAAGGAAGTTACGTCACAGGAAATGCTGAAACAGCAGTTATGGCTGCTAATGGCCACCCTTGTGATGGTCAGAACTGAACAGGCTGACTTAGCTGTACAGTGAGTTTGTTTTGGTGAAAATCCCAGCGGGGGTTAGAGGAGTTTTGGGATGCCGAGGCTCCGTGTTGTGATATTGTGTATTAAATGTTTTACTGCTTTGATTGGAAAAGTGGCTTGTGGGATATGGTTCTCTGGTGTCTGAATAAATGGTTTACTTCTTCTACCTTCTATGTGGAGAGTCTCATATACTTTGCAGTACAGAACCACATAGGCATTTTGACAATTATCACCTACATTGTTATGACTGCCTTACTGATAGAGGTGGATTTTGCCTGTGCATGATTTTCTTGAAAAAAGTATTTATAATATGTGGAAATGAGGCTGCTATATATAGTCTATGAGTTTTTGACCTCTTTCAGTCTTTTCATAAGCTACGTTTTCTATCTATCTTCACCTATTTTCACTCGAGTATCAAAATATATACTGATATAATTGTGAAGGTCTTATGCCAAGTTTTTCATTTGCCTCTTCATCTTCTGCAATAGACACTGGTACGGAAGATGCAATTCTTCTAACTGTGATGCTTTTGCAAATATTTGTCACAACCCTAAATACTTACCAACATCCCATGAAATGTTTTTGCTGCCTTTGAGTGCTTAATAAAATCAACACTAAGGAAAACCTAGAAGCTATCCTCCCATTCAGTTGCAAAGTCCTTCTGTCTTCTAGTTTTATTTATAATGACAATGTCACGATTGAGATGATGCAGTTCCTAATGCTGTGTATACTCACTGGTCATTAAGGATCACACTTTTAGTGTAGGAACAACATGTTAAAGTTTATAAATGGTCTGAAAACTATGGAATTCTTAACACCTCCTTCTTTCTGCCGCTTTTTTTTTTCTTACCAATCTGTCACAGTTACTGCCCTGGGCCAGTCAACATTTTAAATTTTTCTGTTTCATGAGTTACCTTGGCTGAGTAATTTATTCTTGTTATTATTAATAATATTAATAATCATTATCTTAATTTAATTAAATCTAAATTAAATTAAAATATTAAAATTATTAGTACATATCAATTAATAATAATTATTAATATTAATAATAGTGCCTACTACGTGCTCACTGTGCTTAGTACTTTATAGATAGTTTCATTTTATCCTCACAACAACTCTGGAAACTAGGTGCTATTATTAACCTCATTTTTATAGTTGAGGAGACTGAAGCAAACAGAGTTTAAGTGACATGCATAAAATCATACAGCAAATGTCTGAACCAGATTTGAACTCACGTCTTCCTGACTTCAGGCCCAGGGTGCTATCCACCAGCGGCCAGGCTACTGAGCCCGCTAGGCTCACTTTCAGAAATCTGAAACTCAGGTCACCACCATGCCACAATAAGGGACTGAAAGTAGGACTCTGTGGAAGAGGAGAAGATGGACAGAAATAATTTCTGGCAGACTATGATTAAGAGCAAAGATCGCTTTCAGGCAGGGGAGGGTGGGAAGAGAGGGACTGATTTCTGTAGTAGAGACAGAAAGAAAGAGTCCATGCTAGGCATGCAAAAGCACGATAAACAAAATTGTACCATTTGGCCAGAGCACAGAGAAATAACGCTGGAAAAGTAAAACTGGAGTCAGACTGGGGAGTCTCAAGAAATAGGATAAAGGGTTTAGACTTTATTTGGAGGTGAATGGCAATCCACTGAAAAGTTTTGGAACAGCTAGTGTGACATGAACAGAGACACACCCTAGAAAATGTGTTTTGGCAGTGTGTGAATTGGAGAGGGAATGAGACTAGAGACCAGTCATTAGGCTATTACGGTAGTCCAGGCAAGAGATGATCCCCTGAATTGGGGTGAAGGCAACGGACCTAGAAAAAGAAAGACAGATGGGGGAGAGGCTGCAGAGAATGAATCAATAGAACAGATGAAATTTGGGGTGTTGAGAAAACAAAGAAGACTTAGGGATGACACTTTGGTTTTGAGTTAGATTTTTGCTTTTAAATAGTTGGGATGTTTCTTCTTATGAGTCTTACCTTGTCCTTTAGATGAGAAGATCCTCTAAAGGAGGGAATAGTTCGCTCTTTTTAAAAATAAATCCCACTCTGGCAGAAGGCATCTGGCCCCAACTCTGGAGAAATGGCCTGTTTTCTTCTGGGAAATAATTATCTATGCTTATAGTGAACTTTCTCCTTGGTCATCCATGGACCTTGCTGCCCCAGGGCACTGAAGGGTGACCCACTCAGAAGCATAACCCTCCAAATCTCTCTCCTTACCAGGAATGGGGTGCCCATGCGAAGTGATGGCCACCGTATCCACCTGTCCCAGGATGGAACCTTGGTGATTAACAACACACGAACCCGTGATGAAGGGTTCTATACCTGCAGTGCCTACAGCGAGACTCAGGCTGTCAGCCGCAGTACAGAGGTGAAGGTGATCAGTTCCAGGCCTTCAGGTAAGAGGATGGGATGAATCCCTGCTCCTGTTATTTTATTGTTTTCAGAAAACTGAATGCCAACTTTTTGTTGACTTGACTGGAATCCTATTCCAATAGATTTCAAAGGTATTCTATGTCTTATCATAATGCTCCATTACAGTGAACCAATTGTTTCTGGAAATAGGTAGGGTCTGGGCTTAGAAATAATAAAAACATTTATAATGTGCTTTTGAAAGCACTTGTTTGATCTTTGCAACAATCTTGCCAGGTAGATGTGGCGGCCATTGTTATTACCATCTTCTTACCAACAAGGCAACAGAGGTCCAAAATAGTTGTGATTTGCATAAAGTCACCTAGCTGGTCAGTAGAAAAGCCAGGGTTGGAACCATAACCCACCACTGTTGAAGGAAAGAGGCTGCCCTTGGTCTGCTGATCAACTGGACTGAGGGTTTCATCATTATAGAGATCGGAATATGAGATCTGAAATGCATAGTAGGTTGATAGTTTAGCATCTGCAGGATTCTTCAGCCTTTTCCCCATCCTGGTGAAGTTGCATTCTGTATTCTAACTCAACTATGGATACATGTGAGGCCCCCACTCTAATTCTATGTTCAAAGTCAGAGGCGAGGGGGAAAGGGAGCTTTGTCATATGTATCAGGCTGCATTTTTAAAAACCCAAGTAGATTGAAGTAACTGTAGACAACATAAAATACTTGGGAGTCTACCTGCTGAGACAAACCCAGGAAATATATAAACAATTACAAAAAAACTTTGCACACAAGTCAGATCTAAGCAACTGGAAAAATATTAATTGCTTATGGATAGGCCAAGCTAATACAATACGAATGGCATTTCTCCCTAAATTAATCCATTTATTCAATGCCATACCAAACTACCAAAAAATTATTTTATAGAACTAGAAAAAAAATAGTAACAAGTCATCTGAAAGAACAAAAGGTAAAGAATATCAAAGAAATCAATGAAAAACATGTGAAGGTAGGTAGCTTAGTGGTACCAGATCTCAAATTGTATTATGAAGAGACACACACACACACACACACACACACACACACACACACACACACACTCTGGTAGTGGCTAACAAATAAGAGTGGTGGATCACTGGAATAGATTAGGTATACAATACATTGTAGTAAAAAATGACCATATTAATTCAGTGTTTGATAAACCTAAAGATCCAAGCTTTTGGGACAAAAACTGCTAGTTAAACTGGAAAACAATATGGCAGAAAGTAGGTATAGACCAACATCTCACACCATATACCAAATCAGAAGAGCATGGACTAGTTTACTTGTCAGATCTAAGGATAAGAGAAGAATTTAGGATGAAACAAGATACACACAACATTGTAAAATGGATAATTTTGATTATATTAAATTAAAACGGTTTTGCACAAACAAAACCAATGCAACCAAAATTTTCTAAACTATTAAAAGTTTTTTATAGCAAGTATCTCCGATAAAGGTCTCATTTCTCAAATATATATGTCAAATTTATAAAAATACAAATGATTCCCCAATCGATAAATGGTCAAAGGATAGGAACAGGCAGTTTTGAAAGAAATCAAAGCTATCTATAATCATATGAAAAAATGTTCTAAAACACTATTGATTAGAGAAATAAAAATTAAAACGATTCTGAGGTACTATCTGACACCCATGAGATCGGCTAATATGACAGAAAAAAGGAAAATGATAAATGTTGCAGGGCATGTGGGAAAGCTGGAACACTAATGCACTGTTTGTGGACCTGTGAACTGATCCAACCATTCTGGACAGCAATTTGGAATTAAGCTCACGGAGCTATAAAACTGTGCATACCCTTTGATCTAGCAATACCAATGCTAGGTCTGTATCCCAAAGAGATCATAAAAAATGGAAAAGGACCCACATACACAAAAATATTTATAGCAGTTCTTTTTGTGATAGCTAAGAATTGAAAATTGAGGGAATGCCCAATTAGAGGAATGGTTGAACAAACTGTGATTGTACAACTGAACAAATATGATTCTAATAGAATACTATTGTACTATAAAAATAATAAGCAGGATGATTTCAGAAAAACCTGGAAAGACATAAACCGATACAAAGTGAAGGGAGCAGACCAGAAGAATATTGTATACAGTAACAACAATAGTGTATGTTGAAGAACTACGAATGACTTAGCTGTTTTCCCAGTACAATGATCTAAGATAATCTTAAAAGGATTCGGGGTGAAAAATGCTATCTGCCTTCAGAGAATGAACTGATGTCTGAATACAGACAAAAACATACAAATTTTTTATTTTTCTTTCCTTTTTTTTTCTTCCTCCTTTCCTTTCCAAGTTTTCTTGCACAAAATTACTAATATGGAAATGCTTTACATGGTTACACATGTATAAACTATATGAGATTGCTTATTGTCTCTGGGAGGCACAGAATTTAGAACTCAAAATTTTAAAAAAAAAGCACAAACAGGTCACTGGCTAGATCTGAGAATACTCCCACTCCCAAGACTCCCTAGAACTAATCTAGCACTCAAGTAGGGCTAACTAGATAGGGCCAATTAACAGTCCCTACTTTCTGCAAGGAGAAATCGCAGAACTCAGATAGTTGTAGTCCTTACAGCTAAAATTAAGTGACTGGTCCAGACCTAGAAGTGAAGAATGGTGGTTTTGTTACTTCTAGTGGATATTCATTGAGCAGTCACAAGACGGCGGGCATTCCTCCTCATACAACACAGACTCAAGTGGGAAATTTCTTAAGAGAAATGGGGAACTGGGTGCCATAGTGATCCCACAAAGACTTCTCAGTTAGTTTTGAGAGTTGTTGGGCCTTTTCTGGTCACACTCTAATACAAGTGATAAAGTTTTTATAAGGAGGGATCACTAAATAAAACAGAAAAGAAAGTTCAGAGATTAACAAAGAATTGTAAGGGACCTTAGAGATCCTGTAACCCCCTATCTTTAGGGTCCTATGGCTACTTAAGAATGCCCATACTAGGCATGGAAAAGGGGGGACGGAGGGAGGGGAAAGCCATCTTGTTTGGCTGGAGCACAGTGCATGTGAAGGGAAGCAAGGTCAGATAAGGCTCATTTCCTAATCCAAGTCTCTCTCCTTCCATCCTTCCTTCTTTGTATGTAAATCTATATTTATGCAGATATGTAGCATACATACACTTTCGATATGTATGTATATACATATATTTGAGTTGTGAGTATATATCCATGCCACTTGAGAAAAATATTTGGAAGCTTAAAGACAATTTTGAGTTGAAATTAAATAATTTACAACAAAGTTAATTTGAAACACATATGCCTCACAATCCATTTCTGTATATCTAAAAGCTAGGCATTCAAGGCATTGGCTTGGGAAAAGGACAGTCCTAAGAGCAGGTGGTAGGACAGTTTTCCAGTGGTGGACTATTATAGAGCTTGGGGGGCTCAGACAGGCAGCACTGCACTCTGAAAGTGATTGAGAACTCAGAAAGACAGCGGACCAAACTTTGTCTACTTAAAAATGGTACAGGGTCTGGTTCCTACCCTGGCCTACCTACTATCCTGAAAAGCCAAGAAAGTTATGGTTTTATTCTTGTTAGGCCATCTCTCCCCCTCTCCATCTCACGTGCTTTTTCAGAGACCTTGCCAGGTGTAAATCATCTAGCTTTCTGGAAACAACTCAGGAAAGAAGGTCCCCGTGTATTAAGAGCGCTGACCTGTGTATGCCCATGTATTACAGTCCCACTGGAACAATGTTCTTTGATAGGAGAGGCTTAGCTGGGACTTGGAGTGGAGTCACATAATGACCCTCTCTGGAATGTGTATGGTTAAGGAATGAATCAATATTAGACCACTGGGCCTACAAGGAATTAAAATGGCAGATTATAGAATAACCTTTCTTTAGAGATCACTATAACCTAGGTTGTTTTGTCCTAGAAGCTGCAGAGCAGCCCAGGGACCCTGGCAGGGAGTGCATCGACCAGCCAGAGCTCGCCAATTGTGACTTGATCTTGCAAGCCCAGCTTTGTGGCAATGAATACTACTCTAGCTTCTGTTGTGCCAGCTGTTCCCGCTACCAGCCCAATGCCCGTCCTGTTTGGCAACAGGGATAAAAGCTGTCTCCTGCCCCAACTCCCGAACAGTGGCTACGGAGAGGGAAGACGTGCCAACCAGAGTGGAGTGGGCAGAAGGTAAACACAACTGTCTGCTCTATAGCACTGTCCTTTTCAAAAACCCATGAATTGTAAAAAGCTACTGTAGCAGCAGCAGTTGGGATAAGCTCCTGCCGTAATAACCTGTGCCTTTGTTTGCTCTTCAGACACAATCATAAGTCATTTTGTAATGAGACTGCTTAGATGAAAATGGAAGCCTGCTATTTCGACCACGGAAAGCTCTAGGGGACAGAACTAGTACATGGTATTTTCATTATTTTTCTTTGGAAGAAGGTTTCTGCTATTCTCAATTGACTTGCATTACTAATGTTGGCTGAATGGGCATTGGGGCATGGTCCATCTGAGTGAACACACGTCTTATATGAGGATCCATGACTCTGCTGCATCTGAACCATGGCTAGCTTGAGTCTGACCTTTCTTTGGGGCCAAGTCTGACACTGATCTGAATTGTTTCCATAGCTCTAATGCCTAGATAGCTTCTGGTATCATACAAATTCATCTCAAAACCTTCTCTAGAGAGATAGGGTTTGAATCTGTTTCTCCCATCTGGAATATGGTCCTTGTAGCCTTGATCCTGAATAGGGATTCATTCTGTACTTGCCTTTTCTGTTGACGGTTATTTCACAGACGTCCAAGTTAAAACTGCTCCAATAAACCCAAGGCTGTCTCATACCCTGTGTTCTGAACACTGAACAACAAAATTAACAGTAAGAGCACCAGGTGTGCTAACAGAAGGATGAACACAACCACCCCTGCTTATCCATATGGCTAATTCCCAGTAGGACTGGCAGAACACCTGGAATCTTGTTTCCAAATGGAAACACAAGCCCTGGACATGGTGTGGCTTTGAAAAAGATGGCTCTCATCTGGAACAGTGCCTTTCACCATTATCACAGCTGGGTTAGAAATGGAACCAACTGTATCATGGTTGACTGTTTCTCAGTCTACCTTCCTTCTGTCATTCCAGGCAGAACACACAGTATGTGGGAAAGATTTTCTTACTTTAAAAATATTAACTATTAGGGACTATATTATCAAGGTTTCTTTTTACTTGTCACAAATTCTACAGAAACAGGAAAATAAAGTCCATTTTCTTACACTTACGTGGTTGTCTATTAGACCAACACTAACAATACAGTATAAGGAAAGTTGATTATGTTCTTCACATCTCCATTGCCACTGAAATTTCAGGCACAGCATCTGCCCTGGGCAGGACAAGGGATAAGGGCAAGTTCTGACTTTTCCAAGTCTGCACCAAATTTCTTAAAAGTCATTTCAACATATAATTTCTGTACTCGGGCCCGACACCAAGGACAACAGTGATTATAAACTCTGGCCAGGGACAACCAGGAGCAGAGTGAACAAGCAGCTATAGTCCTGTCCCTATTTATATGTGAAAGAGTTCAATTTCTGAATGAAAATCCCATTGAGAGACAGATTGAGGACCAGCCTATGAATCAAAACGAGTGCTGGATATGTGAACACTAAATGGTACTCAGTGAAAAAAGATTTTCTGCCCACAGCAACGTGAGGGTTTATGGGCTGTTAAGGCCCAGGACATAATTAGTCAGAAAAGAAAACAGAATATGAATGAATAGATGTTGCTAGAGAAGAAATGGGGAAAGAACAGTCCCACTGGCAACAGCTTCTTACCACCAACATTTATTTCTGTTAAATCAGATTATAAATTGTCATCAGTACAAATATATATATATATGCGTGTATATATATATATATATATATATATATATATATATATATATATATATATATATATAACTTCCATTTTATTGTAAGGCCAACATTTAAAAGTAAAATTAAATGAGATGGGATTTTGTGTTGTTACCAGAGGTCCAACAGGTGTAGCTGGTGATGGGCTTTTCATTAATCCAAACAGATGAGGGAAAACCAAACCAAAAAACATGAAAAGCTAAAGGAAGTAGGATCTCTCCCCTCCCCAAACCTTCACCAAAGACGGAGAAGAAGAAAACCAACAACTGAGGCCTAGGTCACGGGCCCACCTGGTAAAACATGGCCCCAGTCACTTCCTCGCATAGATGATTCTCTGTCACATGACTGTTTCAAAAGCAGGAAAAGGATCAACACAAGGAAAGAGCATCAATATATAAAAGAAAATACAGACTATATTTGTGTATGTATTTATACATGTACATGTGTATACATACTTGTGTGTATATATATACATATATATATATGTGTATGTGCATGTATTTGTATATAATTTAGATCCAACAGAATTTTGCAGTAGTTTGAAAGCCAGGACAAGACTGCTCTTTCATTGTCTTTATTTAATGCTACCATCTAGGAATTTTATTGGTCATGACTCATGATTGTTGTTGCAATGTGCTACTTACAATGTATACTACAGAACAAGTTAGGAATCCCCTTCGTCACACCCTCTAATCTCCCTTCTCTGGTTATTTTTGATAGGAATCAATGATAAATCAATCTTATATACAATTTCTTACAGCTAACCTTCTTTTCCCTTTGGCAAGATTACTTACAACTCTTACAACTTTTGAATATTGAACTATTTAAAATATTCTAAACGCATAAAAATAAAAATTTTGGCTTTTGTAATATATTTATATATATTTATATAATATTCATTGTTACTTAAGGTGGAAGCTCACCTTTTCTCCCCAAAAAAGACAGCTTTGCTGGGCTAGTGATGCTTCCTCCCCCTACTCCCTAATCTTGGCAGGCAGCACATCCTGCTGCTGCTCCACCTCTCCTCAGGTTGGGAGCAGATTACTTTCCTTTGCCCATGAGGTGGTCAAATGGGAGGCAGGCAGATGTACCGGGAAAAAAAAAAAAGGCGGATGTCATTTACTTTCCATCACACTCTCCATCCTGCAAATGGGCTTCTGGCACAGCTTTCTGCTCCTTTTCTTCAGCCACTCTGTTTCTCCAGGATAGGTGAGATGTAGAGGACGAGAGGCATGGGAGGGGCACATTTCCATGATTCCTTTACCCTAACTGCAGGGCAGGGCATCTGTAGGGATTTTTAAAAGTAATTTTCTTAAAAATCATTCCTTCCTGCACTGTATGCCCGGACTTGTTCCACAGGGCCTTTGGGATTACCAAAAAGTGTGCTGATCAGAAAAATTAAGTCCCCTTTGCTCCTTTAACCCACTTTCTTCACCTAAAAGACAGACCATATGCATGAGCCACACGGACCACTTACAGTTCAATCTCAAATGTCTTCTGTAAGTCACTGGAGAAAGGATTAGTTGGTGATGGATTAGTGCGCTGTTTGGACTTGCTTTCTAATGCAGCCCACTGAGCTTCAAAAGGATCCACTGGGTCAGTCGTAGCAGAAGCCTCCAATTGCTTGTCCCCAGAGGCCAACTTGCTATTATCTACCCCATTGAAAGCAGCAGAACCATTGAGGTGCTGGGCAGAGGGCTTAAAGAAAGGGCTGGTGATAGTACTGCTCATCTCATACTGAGGGAATGTCTGCTGTTTGACCAAGCTGGGTGATTGATGGGGGTGAGTTGCCTGGGGATGGCCTGCAGTGCCAAACACATTAGCCACCATTTGTGAGGGGGTGATGCCAACCACAGGCACATTTGAGGATGGATAGGGCATCTCATTGGCTATAGGGTAGGGTTGGGCAGGGACAAATGCTGGTTGCATTGGTGGAACCACACCCACTGGCACAGGTGGAGAGGTGGTAAAAGCATTTCCTTGGAAAGATGGTGCTGGCTGGGAAAGAGCTGGAGGTGGAGGTGGCTGGAGAATCGGCTGTAGGGGGGCAGTTGGAGCCTGGGGCTGCTGGGCTCTCACTGTCTTGGAAACCTCTTCCAACCATCGGTCAGCTTCGGAAGGCGTGCGCCGATGACCAGCTTGAAAGATCCCTGGTGAGGCTGCTCCAGATGACGGAGCCCACTCTGTGCCTGTGAAAAAAAAACAATGAGGAATGATAATTGGTTATACTTAAATAACCATGGTTATTTTTTTTGGTTAATATTGTAGAAAAAATCCTCTTAGCTGGACATTTTGTGTCACTGGATGTGAAGATTTTATGGAGGGGTGAAAGAGAACACATCAAAATGTGTTGTTGGCTCAGGGGCTCCTGGAACTTCTTTGAGAAGTCTCAAAGGACCAAATCAGCTGTTCAGAGCCTGACAAAAATCCCCAGTGACCACAGCTCATCCTCAGTAGAAAAACAAGTTTGAAAAATAATCTAAAGAACCAAGGTAGCTTCTTTAAGATTTATATAATCTGCTCTAGATTTCTCAATGAATAAAGGAAAAAATGTGTCCTGAAGCCTGTGAACATGTTTTCACATGTTATTAGGGATTTGTTTGGGCTTTTTTTTGGTCTCATCCTGGTGACAAATTTTCTTTCAGGCTCCTTGGTCAGGAGTTTTGGCCCATCAGACCAATGCTCTCACAAAAAAATCAAATCTCTTTGTTTTCTTCTTTCGTATCACATCATCTTCAGAGCTGATTATTTCCAAGAAGAGAAAATGCCTTTTTTTTTTTTTTAAAGGATCCTTTCCCTTTTCCCATCTAGGTACATGGCTGGGTCTTGGTCTAGGATCTCACGACTGATCCCAGGATCCTCTGTGTCTGCCTTACCAGAATGTGTAGCTGCAACTTCCTTGTTAGCAGCAGGAGGGGCATGGGCCCAAGGGTTGGTTTCACGAACAGGCAATGCTGTGGGTGCTAGAGCAGTATGGGCTGGCTTAGCAGCAAACACATGGAAGGCAGGGTCAGTGCCATTAGCTAAAATGGGAGCAGACAACATCAATGGAGTTAATTCATGCAAAGTGTGCAGGCTACTGAGGGCTGGTTCAATTAGGCCAACATGTGATATTTGCATAACAAGTAGACACAAGATTGAAAAGCTTTTTTTTGTTAGTAATGTTGGCAAAGCTGCACTAACAGATAATCAGATGAAATGCTACTCTTCTATCAGGCTTAGCAAAATCAGTCTTGAGACCATCCAAATGTTCCTGTTCTAATTATAGTTTTTTGGAAAAGAACAGATTAGAGAAATTGTTTCTCTCTGATACCCCTTTCCAGAAAGTAGTTCCTATTGTTCCTTCTGTTTAGGCTCTAAATTATGTAATCTCTCTCTGTGTATATATATATATATATACATATATATAAATATACATATTCATATATATGTATATAAATATATATGTATGTATATAAATATACATATATTATAAATATAACAAATATATAAATATATATATATGGTATATGTATTTAGTAAGCCCTTTCATTTACTCATGAACCACTGTTTTCCACGGGATTAAGTCCATTCCAATTTAAGACTCTATGGCCCTTTCTTTCCCTTTGGAAGTTTTCATGTACCCAGCTTCATACTCTTTGTCTTCCTTAGTAAAATAAAAAACCTCTCCCAACCTGCACTCCTTTCCTTTCATGTAAGGATTCCAAGATTTTCTACTTTTAAGCTCCCATATATCTTCTAGTCAGTGTAAAAAAAAATTGGGGAGCCATCATTTGACTTTTTCCACGTGCACCACATGATTAGAACCACAGCCTCATTTGTTCAATTAAAGCAATTATACCTTTAAAGGGAACTTGTCTGTATTTTAAAGGACATTACCTAGATGAAAGGGGTAACTTATATTGTGAACTGTTTCAACAGGTATGGGCTATGGTCTAGTGCACAAGTTAGATTTCTAAGTTAATTTTTTCCAGGCTATTTCTCAAAGGATATGGAGAGGCAGGAACAACAGTAGCTCAAGTTCTACTGCCAGTTTTTAAAAGTTTATAGCATAAGATTTTGTAAAGGCTCATTTCTTTGCTCTGTCCAGTGATTCAAAACCAAGTGTTAATTTGGTATCTCTAGGAACCGGAGTTAAGCTTTGAGTTAGTATGTTTTTTTTAAAAAATTGCTAAAGCAGACTGCAGCTCACCGGTCACAAAAAACAAAATAAATATAAGTGGATAATTAGAGGCATCTTCACTATGCCTCTTTCTGAAAGCGGGCAAGACAGTGTGTTTCTCCCAGTGGGTTAGTGTCCAGGTTAGAACCCACTCAGAGAAAGTATGTAATCAGAAACAACTCTGATTTGGTTACTTATTAGAAATCTACTGGATGTAAATGAGACATAAAGCCACTGTGCACTGAAGGAAGTAGCCCTCAATAAGGCAGATGAAACTTTAGGCAAGGAATATGTGGGTCATTTAGGTGATGTGATGACAGGACATACAGGCAAAACGGGAAAGTGACTGTAGAAAGGGAATGAGACAGGCCACGAAGCACAAGGCGCAGTTAGAAAGAAGAGTGAAAGAATGCCACATTTCAGATGATGAGCAAACTAAGACAACACCAACCTTGAAAGGCAGGGGACTGTGGTGCCACCACCGTCACTGGTTTGGTCATTGGGGCAGATGAGAAGGGGTCCTCGGGTGTGCTGAAGGCATTAGTGATCTGTGAGCACAAGGAGCTGATGCTCTCTGCTTCCCCTTCAACCTCTGGCACTGGAAATCAGAGAATTATTCGACTGGAAAGGTAACACTGAAATACACCATCATCAATGCAAGGGTGGCACCTTACATTAACTCCTCATTTGAGGAAGAAAGTTGTACCAATCATCCTCAAAAGATCGTTAACAATGTGCTCAGGAAGCATCATTCCAAAAATACCTGACCACATCTGGGCCCTATAATCAACTCTTGTGATTTTGTTAAAATCAGTGAACTACCCTGAACTTCGGTCTCCTCATCTGTGAAGTAAGGCTAACCATCTCTACTCCTTCCTATCACCACTAGATATCATAAATGAGACATCTCGAATATCTAGAAGCTCCCAAGAGACAGGCTGGTTTCACTAGAGAAGAGTAGCAGTACAATTTTATATTGCATTCCCTAAGAGGACTATCTTGAACAAGAAAGCTTCCCTACATCACAACAGAACAAAACCCCAACGGTGGCTGAGAGACAAGGGAGTCCCTCAGGTTCTTCAAGGATGCCTAGATCTGATAATTCAAGACTCAAGGAAGGCCATATTACTACAGGAACTGGGCGAAAAGTCCAGAGACAGAGAGGTATGGATAGATGTTCAGGAATAGAAGCTGTATATGTGAGGTTAATACCTTTATGGATGATGAGCAGTTTTTAGATCAAAACCGAAGTCCTTCCTCTTATCACTTTCGATAAATATCAAAAGGACAAAAAAAGTTTGTTTTTTTTGTGTCCACCTGACTTTGGCTATTTAAACGGCATTATTTCCAAAATCCTTTTAATCCACCTGCACTGACTGCCAAACAGCAACATAAAAAAGGAAACTAGAGCTCCTTTCTCTTTAGCAGGATGCCGACAAAACCTTCCCAGACTGCTCCATAGAGAAGGAAATAAAATGATCAAAATCTCCTTCTCTGGCCTCATTTTCTTTCATTGGAAAACTGCAATGAGCAATACCAGCAACCTCTCTGACAGGGTGGGCAGGGCCCATGAATGCAGAGAATCAGAAAACATTTGGCAAACCAAAGACATGACTCCTATTGGTGGTAGTGCCAAACTGGGTGGATTCTACCTTACCTGCATTTTTGATGGGGAAGTCAGTCTTCCTTTGCATAGTGGAAGGCAACTCATTGATGCGCAGGGACAGCTGGCGTTTAAAAGGTGACATCTTCTGACTAAGGGCAGGAAAGCCTCGGAACGAACCTTGTCTAGCAAGCTGCTCAATCGGTGCGTGACGTCGAGGGATGGCATGGGGATTATTCATCTCCAGGGAGGCAGTGGAGTCAGCAGTTGGGGAGGTAGGAGAAGATGGGGATGGGGCAGTGTTACTGGGTGTTGCTGATGAAGCCACTGTAGTCTTCACATCTGTTTCAGCTTGGGAAAACAAAAGGGAGATTGTGCCTTCTTCAAAATAGAGCCCTCCTAACTAAGGAATTAAAAATCCTTCAAAGATAGCTTCATCCTCTAAATGTTAATAAAGTGTAGGAGAAATGTGGCTTATCTTACAAAAAAGAAATCCTACTCTCATGTCACAAAGCTAAAAATGGATCTCAAGATCACAGGACTTTAAAAGTCAGAAGGGAAATTAGATCTTGTGGTTCCATCTTTATGATTTATAAGCAACTATAACTTGCCTGTGAGCCCAACATGAAGAGAAGCAGTTACACGTGGGTTCCTATCACATAGGCTTCCAAAAAGGATTCTACTCTGGCAAGGAAAGTATTTTAAAGCCACTGGCGTAAGAGTCAGAAAGTTCCAAGTGAATTCAGTTTCAATTAGATTTCACTGATTCTAGCACCACAAAACTGCATCTGTATAGTTGAGATGTCTAACTGGAGCCTTACTTCTGATAAGGATCTGCACCGAAAGTGAAGATTCAAACATAGCATTAAGCCTAAATGTCAAGTTGTTCCATCATGAACAGCCATTGTATTTATCACTCGAACAGTTTCTGTTCCAATGTGTGTGATTAACAGATGTCATACCATGTCTGACAGACAAATGATTAAATCACAATTTTTGAAGCTGCAGTAAAGGGGCTAGGTCTGTGCTGCTTCATCATTCAGCTTCCTGAATTAAAGCATTCTACAAATACTGTGATTTCTCTGGGCTGGGGAATTCTCAGGATGAAAATTCCCTCCACTGATCTGGATCAGTAGTCCATAGACCTGGAGCTCCAACGCACTGCAGAGGTCGTCCAGGTCCCTCATTTTATACGAGAGAGGCTTACCTAAGGTCACACAGAAAGTCGCAGAGCTGGGACCTGAATCTGGGTCCCATTACTCCAGACTTCAGTGTCCACTGAACTAGGATAACTTGCATGTTACTTACAGTTTTAAAGAGATGCCCAGAGCACTTGCCGAACAATCACTCAAGATGGTCTGGGTTAGAACTGGACTTGAACTCATATCTTCCTAAGACTATCCGCCAGTACACTGCATTGCCTCTTCTACCCAGAGCTAATAGTCAGTGTCATCATAAGTATCATCTTCAAATACAACGATGGCCACTGTGTCTTTTCTGGCTAATGCTGCTACTACTGAGGTAACAAATTAAAATGGCTAGCTAAGAAGCCAGAGGACACAGAGAAGAGTATTGACATCTGTCTGTCAAATACAGAACCACCGACCTCTCAGCATCTTGTCTAGGACTTCCCCAAGTTCATGCACTTGTGAGTAATGCAGTGACTCCAGTTCCCTCATCCTGGCTGCTGTACCTTTCTTTGTGTCCTGGATCTGCCTCATGACCTCCTCTCTTTCTGCTTGCTCAGTGGCTGTGGTGACTCGGAAAGAGCCTTCTCTAGTAAACGTGGTCCGGCTGGCATCAAAAGTGGCTGTCACACCACACTCCTTCTCCCGTTTTTGTTTCCTTTCCAAGCAGGCTGCAAAAGCACAACCGACTGCGTGGCTCAATCTTTCTCCCTGTAAAAATGGAAGAGTACAGTGGCACTTTATTTTTGTAACAGGGTTAAAAAGCAAGCCAAAACTTACCAAAAGGTAGCAAGGGAGTGGCTTGGAGGCTCCAATTAGCCTTTTCAAGAGTCACAAATAAACTTCTTTATATGAGAGAGTCTATCCTTATCTCTCTCATTATGTCTGAAGACCTCAGAGCCAGCCTAAACAAGGATTTTTTTGGGGTAAGAATTCGGTTCACAGTTGTTAGTGTGGAAAATTAATTTGGTACCTTAATGTTTCATAATCTCTATATATTTTCTTTGAAAAAGCATTCAAACACACATGCCCACAGAAATTCTATCTATATACTAAAGCTGCTTCTCTTACACTTTTCTGGGCCCTATGGAAAAATACAGCGAACAGAGGGTAATTAACTTAAATTTTTGAAAAAAATATTGATTGGCAAGGAGAATTCCCAGTGAAGAAATTTCCTACCAATGTGGGCCTGAACCTTGCCTGCAACTTAAAGAGAGTTTGCATGGAACACTGAGATATTAAATGACTACACAGCCATTAGGTGTCAGAATGGGACCTGAATCCAGTGTCAAGCTGCTGATTCTTTTTTAAAAATTAATTTATATAGATGGCGACTGGAAAGCAGTAACTGGCGTGAGCTCCCCACCAAGTCCCTCCAAAAACCTATAAAAAAATGGCTCTGAACCAATTCTAGAACTGCAGAACCCATAAAGTGGCAGAGGGAAGCAGGGCTCCAGCCCAGGACAGC
>CM053624.1:162574354-162623794 GCA_028646595.1 Phalanger gymnotis
TAATTAACCTTTGAGTTTTTCAAAGGGGTATGGCTGCTTATAGACTAAAGAGTTCTATGTTCCACGCTTGGGCAGATGCGCCGCCTCAGCAGCACTCCTCCTTCCCCAAGAACCCCCTACCTGGACTGGGCTTAAATCTTCAGCAGGCTCTTCACTCCTGCTCTGATCAGCCACTTAATTCCTCCCACCAGGTGGGCCTGGGGCCAGAAGCAACTGCAGCCTTAGTTCTAAAGCTGCCCCAGGGGCAGTAGCCGAACCGCAAACTCAGTCCCGCAGCTTTTCCCACTAACCTTCTCTGTTGTCTTTGCTCTATGTGGGTTGAGAGGTCTGGTGGATGCCACAGCTCAGTAATTCAGGATGCCAGGGCACCCTCCGCTCATCTCCTGGTCTGGTAGGGCCGTGTCTGGTCTATTCGCGCTGTGCGCGCTGGGCTCAGCTCCGCTCCCCTCAGTTGGGGTCTGGGAGCTCCGTGTGGGACAGACCTTACCCAGAGACCATCCAGGCTGTCCTGGGCTGGAGCCCTGCTTCCCTCTGCCACTTTGTGGGTTCTGCAGCTCTAGAATTGGTTCAGAGCCATTTTTTTATAGGTTTTTGGAGGGAGTTGGTGGGAAGCTCATGCCAGTCACTGCTTCCCAGTTGCCATCTTGGCTCTGCCCCCCCAAAATGTACATCTTAATTATATAACAAGGAGAGGTCCATCCAACCTTATCCCTTAAAGTGCGTGAGCCTACTCGGGCTGTGACTGCTACTTAGGAGAAGCCCCCGAGTCATCATTTGCCTGGGGGGACTGCGTACCTGGAGGAAAGAACGTTGTATTGAGAGAGACAGATTCTATTTGTGGCATGAGCATTGTGGGAAAGGAGCTTCATACAAGTTCATGACCACCTCTCAGTATAGGGATTATATGAAATACACACATACCTATGTGTGTGCACATATATGTGTGTGTGTGTTTTACATATAAATATAACATAGCAGTTGCTAGTAAAGCCTTCCTGCTAGCGGCCAAAAACTGAGGCAAGACAGGGACACAGATGACCTACTTGGACCGGGCTGACTGATGGTCACTGGGGAGAGTGGAACAAGAAATGTTGTGCAGCTTAATTTTATATGCTTGTCTAGCTTCACAAAGGACAATTCATCTTGCCCATGGCCCAAATCTCTTAAAGGATTGTTTCATGGTTTTCCCTACCATTGGTGTGTGTGTGTGTGTGTGTGTGTGTGTGTGTGTGTAAAATGTATTTTCTCAATTCCTTTGCTAATTATTTTAACTCTAATTAACTAATTTATTTTTCAAAGATCTCCTAGCACATTGCAAATGGATCAGAGGATCACAAACGCAGAACTGGAAGGAGGTCAAACCTCTCTAATTCTACTGAAGAGAAAAATGATTTGCCCAGGGTTATGTGGTGAAGGATGGAGTCGGGGGGAGAGGGGGATCTCAAACCCAGGCCTTCTGAGTCCAAGTCCAGTGCTCTATCTACTAAATAATTTCATTTGATTTTACAGGGCCCTAGTTGCTTTAGACTGGAGGCATGAACTGTTTGAGGTACCCTGATTCCAAGAATTCCTAGCTGAACCCAGTAATCGGAGTACTACAGACCAGCGGTATCAAACTCAAATGAAAATGGAGAGGGAGGGCGGGAAGAGTTGGCACTAATTTGTACAAAAGGATACCTGCGGGCAGTATATTGACTTAGTTTGAAAATGTAACTTTACCTATGGTTTTTTGCATTTTTATTTATTTTGTTAAACATTTCCCAGTTCCATTTTAATATGGTTCCTGCCCCACTTGGAGTTTCGTGAGCTGCATGTTTGACAACTCTGCTCCAGAGAATAGTGAGAAGCAGGCCGTGATTATACTCCCTCTTGTATTATTTGAGCTCTTTTCCCCACTTTCATTAGATTTAGCCCCACAACTAGACTAGAAGCTCCTTGAGGACAAGGATGATTAAGTTGTACTTCTTCTGTAGAACTTAGACTACTTCTGGGCACAGAATCAGATGCTGACTTGTTAACTGATTGAAAAATAAAGGTGAAAAAAAACATAGAGGGGAAAGCAAGTTTTTTGACCTACTCCCTCTCCCTTCCAATGTCCCTTCAGTCTTGTCTTTCCATGTCCTCTACGTGGCAGAACAGGCAGCCTCCTGTCCTGAGAGGGAGCCACTGGGTCAGAGAAGTCCCCAGCCCTCTACTAATGTTCCTCTGCTGCTCCTTTTCCCTCTCCCTATTCCTTACCTTGAGGCAGGTGGCAGGGCTGTGTGTTACAAGCCTCCACTTCATTTGGCATCTGGGGCTGGCGAACCTGGCAGAGGTCGGAACTATAGACGTTGGATTCCCTGTCGGCACAAATGACTTGCCGCTTCCGGATGCCTGAATCACAGCTCTTAGAGCACTGAAAACCACCAGGAGAGAGAGAGAAAATTGTCTAAGTCCACATATGTGATTATATGCACGCATAGAATTGAAGATGTACACATACACCCACAGACACACAAAAGATCAGAGATGTTTGTACATATACCTGTAAAGACACACACTGAGCCAGAGATGTGTTCACCTATATGTAGAGAAACACAGAGAACCAGAGATGTATACATATATCGTCATGCACAAAGATACAAAGAACCAGAGATGAGATATGTACATATATACACACAACAAAGTCCTACCTCAAACAAAAAAAAAATCCCACTTCCAACTTCCACAGGAGAAAAATATGGAAGAAGGATCGAGAGAAGAGAAAAGGACTTAGATGGAAAGAGAGGAAAATCATATAGATGATTATAGGGGCTTGGAATAGTGGACTAGGCTAAGAGGTTGAATTTGAGGATGGAGGAGAGAAACGAAGGAAAATCTGAAGAACAATCTTCAGGCCTAGATTCTAAAACCTATAGGTTTTCAGGAAAGCAGAACAAGGACAATTAAGGAGGATTAAAATAATTAAGGAGGATCAAGGAGCTTTAGGAAATAGAACCTGAAGAGGTAGACTCAAAAAGAACAAAGAGAAGGTAGTTGGCAAGACAAGGCAAGTGAGAAAAGGTAAATGGAACAACTAGTAGGCTAAGTACTTTGTGATAATTTAATTCATCAAAAGGAATTAACAAGAGAAAGTTATATTCTGGCCTGATTCCAAAAAGGAAGAACTGGTTGCTGGTTTGGAAATGATGGAAGTGACCACTCCATCCTAGACTTTGTGACAGAGGAGAGGAAATCTGGGCATGATCTGACATACACCCTAGATTTTGGAAAAGCAGATTTCAAAGAGTTCAGAGGAAAAATTGTTAGGATCTCATGGAGTAAAATGCTTCAGGGGAAGTCAACCCACAAGAGATGAGAGATGCTGAAGACTGAAATTCTGAAGACCCAAAGGGAAATAATTCCAATTGGGGGAAGCGGATTTTTTTTTTTTGCAAAAGACAAATGTAGGTACACGGGGAACTCATCAACCAACTTAGATTTTAAAAAGAAATGTATAAAAGATGAGAGTAAGGCCAGATAATTGAAGATAACTATAAAAGTAAGGCAAGGTCCTGTAAAAATAGTGTCAGGAATGTGAAAGCTGAGAACAAGCCAAAGATGGTTAGGGAAGCTAAGGGCAACACACACACACACACACACACACACAGTTTGTTTGTTTGTTTGTTTGTTTGTTTTTACCTAAACCTATATTGAGAGAAAGAAAATAAAAGAAGAGAGAGAACCTTTTTGCTTGAGCCAGGCACTGTGCTAAACACTGGGAATACAAAAGAAGTCAAAAGACCATCCCTGACCTCAAGGAACTGACAATCTAATGGGGGATATTACATAAAAACAAATATATACAAAGCAAGCTAGATAGGATAAATAGGAGATGATTAACAGAGGAAAGGCACTGGAATTAAGAGGGATTAGGAAAGGCTTCCTATAGAAGGCAGGACAGCCTGAGAGAATGCCTAGGGCTGAGAGACAGTATCTTGTTTGTGGAACAGTCCGGAGACTAGATAACTGGACTGAAGAGCACATGTTGGGAAGTGAGGATAATAGATAACTGACCATAGAAAGAAGGCAGAGTTTCTCAAATCTTATACTGTTTAGGTGTGTTCTGCAAAAGAGAATTACCTTTACATAGGAAATAACTAGCCGGGAGTTTGAAACTCAAGATAAGTAAAAAGATTGTAAGAGAGTGCCTACTTGCCCTTGGTGAAGTCAAGTTACCTGACCCAGATAAACTACATTTTTGGATCCTGAAAAAACTGGCAGATGTTATTGCTGAGCCCCTATGAGTATTTATCTAAGTGTCTGAGACTAGATCTGAACTCAGGTCTCCCTGACTCCAGGCCTAGTGTTCTATCTGCTGCCCCATCTAGCTGCCCTACACATAGAGAAATGCATGTTATCAGAGATGTGTATGCATACAAACATATAGGAAACACACCCAGAACCAAAGGTGGATGGGTACATACACACACACAGAAACAAAGACACAGAGCTAGAGATACACGCATCCGCCAAAGACATATACATGGAAGCAAAGGTCATGGGATGATATGCTTAGAGCTGGAAAGGGACCTTCAAGGCCAATACATCCAACAAACTCATTTTATAGATGAGGCATCAGAGTGGTCAAGTGGCCTGCCCTGAGTCACAGAGCTATTATGTGTCTGAGGCAGGATTTGAACCTACGTCTTCTAGCTCTGCAGGTGTACATATACATACATGCACACAGAAACTCACAAGGACACTGAATCGGAGATATGTGCACACACATCGATGCACAGACTCAGGCCAACACATGCACTCATGCAAGAAGATCCATGCAGAACCAGAAATATGTGCAAATGCACACACATGTGAACACACAAAAACAGTTGATATGCACACATGAAGATATGCACACAGCCATGTTTACTTTCCCAGGATTCTAACCAAGAGCATCTCATACCAGTGGCTGGACGGAAGAAGGGGACACCCTGGTAATATCCTATGAGAAAGGACCTAGCACAGGACTGAGACTCAATCATTTTCCCTTTATGAGTCGGGCCTAGGCAAATGGTGTGACGATGGGCATCAGAATACATTCTCAGTCTTTCCATAAGTAGAGAGGACGAAAGAGACTATGCCTCTCTCCCATTAGACTGTAAGATCCTCAAGAGCAGGGACCCTCTTTTACTTTTCTATGTGCCAAGCACACAGTAGGCACTTAATAAATGCTTATTGACACACTGTCCAAAATGAGAGGAAAGAGGATGTGGGAGCTAGCATGTCTCTTCAGGGAACCACCTGGGGCCAGGAGGCCTTCAAGCAGTAAAGTATCATTACCTGGCCCCCAACTCACAAGAAATAGTACTTACAGGCAGTAATAATAATACTCAACATTTACCAAATATCTTCCACGTGTCAGGCACCGTATGGGGCACTGGGAATGCAAAGACAAAAATAAAAGTCCCTGCCTTCAAATTCAAAGGGGTTACATTCTATCAGGGGTGAGAAAAATGATTATTTCCATAAAGAAGCTGAGGACTACTGGGGTGGCATGCTATATACACTCTACAATGTGGTGGTTGTGTTGGAGTTGCATAATTGTTCTTTTGTGTCATTGTCAGGGTGGGGGTGGTAGTGGCATATTGTGAAATGACTGGTGCAAAAATAAGGCATCAATAAAACTTAAAAGAAAAAACTAGAAAAAAGAAGAACTTTTTTTTTACATGAATAACCAGTTTTATATATGTGACCCAAAGATCCTCCTTTTGATTACTAATAATCAATTATTACAGAGTTTTTTCTCTTTTTTCTTCCTTCTGAAGGACAGGGCTGACAATGAGACATTCTCTTCAATCTTGGGCAGGACCCAAATCAACTGGAAGGCTTATTTCTGATTAAAGGGTAAAGAGAATCTAATCTAGGTAAATTCTCTTTGTTCTACTCTGGTAGGACTGGATGGAGAATAAATCCTTTTGTCTAGTGGTCTGGCTTGAGAGGAGCCTCTTTGTCCAAGAGGGCTGACATGATCCATGATCCGAGTCATGGTTCCCAACATCTCATTAGAACAAGCCCACCTCTCATTGTAATATTCATTCTCTTGTTAATTATTAACAAATCAGAGTTGATCTGTCAGGGACAACTCCTCTTCCAAAGGTATTTAAACATTCAAGTGGCCTCCATACTGGGTCTTTCCCCGACAACCACTGAACTCAATTTATTGATTATATGCTAGCCTACTTAATAAATTAATTACTAATTACTCCAAAACTATATCTCTTGGACTTTTCATTCATCTCAGGGAAACAATATGCTCACATATTACATACAAGGTACATACAAAGTAGATACTAGGTAATTTGGCCAGGAGGGATGCATTAGGGTAGATGGGGACATCAGGCACAAGGGACTTTAAGAAGCAGGAGTGAGCACTTAGAGACAGCAAGGCTGATCTGTGCAAAGTCAGAGAGATTCGGGCATTCTGTGAGCGCTTCCTCTCCAGACATTTGTCCAGCACCAGGCACTTTAGAGAACAAGATGCCAGCGCTGAGAATATGGGCAAAGTCAGATACTCACCAGCCCCCAGGCACCGATGTGCCAGCCAGGCTCCTGAAGAGGGCAGTTCTCTCCCATACAGGCCTCAGTCAGGGGAGGCTTGTCCACCGAGGAGCAGGCAAAATCTTGGAGGGGAGCACCTTCATCACCCCAACAGGTGACAGTGCGGCTCCGAACCCCTGGGCCACAGCTGGCGGAGCACTATAGGGGAAACTCAATCATTATCCTATGCTTCTCATTCCCCCTTGAGGAGTACTCTGCCCAGGGCGGGGGGTCGAGGCGGGGTTTACCTCAGCCTATAATAATAACAGTAACAAAACAGCATTTATATAGCACATACTATGTGCCAAGCACTATGTTAAGCAATTTGTAATTATTATTTCATTTTCTCTTCACAACAACTCTGAGAGGTATTATCTCTATTTTATAAATGAAGAGGCATTATTACCTAATAATAACTATTTGTTGCTGTTCAGTCATTTCAGTCACGTCCGCCTCTCTGTGACCCCGTTTGGGGTTTTCTTGGCAAAGACACTGGAGTAGTTTGCCATTTCCTTCTCCAGGGTCACATAGTTAATAAGTGTCTGAGGCCAGATTTGAACTCAGGAAGTTGAGTCTTCCTGACTCCAGGCCTGGTGCTCTATCCACTTTGCCACCTAGCTGCCTGATGATGATGATGATGATGGCCATGATATTATCCCCATTTCACGGATAGGGAAACTGAGGAAAATTGAGATAAAGTGACTCACCCAGAGCCACGCAGCTGGTGAGTGTCCGAGGCCAAATCTGAACTCAGGTCTTTCTGACTCCAGGCCCAACGCCCTATCCACTGTGCCATCAGTGAGTGAGGTCAAGTCATATGCCCCAAATGACAGCTGGACATCCGCTAGGAAGCCTTGGAGATAACCAGGACTTACGGAATCATACTCTGCTGATGGACTTTCTAACCCTTTCTCCTTAAACATCATCATCAATTGTTAATCTCAGAGCTTGAAGGAACACTAAAGATCACCTAGTCCCACCCATTCATTTTAAAAATGAGGTAACCAGGGCCCTGGGGAAGGTAGGTGGTGCAGTGGATAGAACACTGGGCTTGGAATCAGGAAGACCCATTTTCCCAAGTTCAAATCTGGCCTCAGACACTTACTGGCTGTGTGACCCTGGGTAAATCACTTAAACCTGCTCATCTAAGTTTCCTCATCTGTAAAATGAGCTGGAGAAGGAAATGGCAAACCGCTCCAGCATCTTTGCCAAGAAAATCCCAAATGGAATCACAAAGAGGCGGACGTGACTGAAACAACAACTGAGACCCAGAGAGGAACAGTGAATTTCCCAAGATCGTACATCTAGTTGGGGTTAGCCCTCAGGTCTGTCAACTTTCAGGCTGGTATTCATTTTTGCTAACCCCTCCCCCCACTTTGTATTTTTATCATATTGTGTGCTCAGCACAGTAATCTGATAACCCTGAAAACCCTACGTAACCATAATTCTGCCCAAGATGGGCAGTTTTGCCAAGCTGGAGGTGGCTCTCTCCCCACCATGAGGTTTATAGCAGTCCTTGCCTCCTCGCTTGACCATAACCAGGCAGGGAAGCCATAAAGAACTCTCTTTTAGTGTCTGTTTCAGCTCAGCAGCCAATCAACATTTTGTTTCTTCACCATGTGATGAGCTGACAAGAAACAGTTACAGAATACCTATGCATGTACTGAAAGCTGCACATGCTCAGAGGAAAGTACACATTCTCATAAGGACTGAGCTCTCATTGGCCAGTCTCTCATTACATCTGTTTAGTGAGTTATGCTCACGGAAACTTGCCAGCTTAATGGAAATTATCCAGCCTGCCCTAGCAAAGAAGGCCTTTTGTGGCCAGAGGTACCAAGTGGTCAGTTCCTTGCTATACTCCCCACCCCCAACCACACATGGTCAATTCTTCACTGTGCCAGAATGTATGGTCGAGAGCACACTCCTCCATGTTTCTGTCTCCTTCTCCAGAACAGAGCAGATCTCATCCCATCCCTGTGTGTCCTCTTTTTCTACACTGGAGGCCCTGCATTTCAGGACTCCTCTCTGATTCCCCATCTCCAGAAGGACTCACCTCTCCCCAGGGCCCTGAGCTCCACGCTGCACACCTGTGCAGGTTGCAGGACTGTGTGTTTGGGGGCCTCCCTGGCAGGGCTTCACATGAAGCTTCATCAGTTGCCTCCTCTGTGCCTGCCCCATCAGATACAACGCAGTAGACGTGGCGGGACTGGGAACCTCCTCCACATGGAGCTGAGCAAGCACTCCACGGCCCAGCCTTCCAGCTGCAAATGAAGAAGGAAGCTAGATCACATCTGGGCTCTGATGCAGGAGAAGCATCAAGCAGGAAGCTCCTTCCCTCAAACACCCAGGCTCCTCATGCTCCTGCCCATCTCCCTAAACAGGAGGCTGCCCATTCATATATCTCCAGTGAAAATCACACCTAGATAGCACAATGGGGAAGGCACTGGATGAAAAGGAAGGAGATCCTGGGTTCCAGTTCTGGCCCCATCACTAACTTACTGCATTATTTTCGACAAGTCACCCAACCTCTCTATAAAACAGTAATAAGTGAAATAACCAAAACAATAACGTAATCATAATAACCACAGCTCTCTACTTTATAGTTATTGTGGGAATCAAATGAAGCTATGAGTATATAATAATATTTAAAAAGTGATTTTCCTAAAGCACAGGACTGATCATCTCACAACAAACTCCAATGGCTCCCTATTACCTCCAAGATCAAATATAAAATACTGTTTGGCTTTTTTTTTCTTATGTTGTTTTGTTTCTTTTTTCTCATGGTTCCTCCCATTAGTTCTTTTTATTTTTTTAGCTTAATCTATTTTTTTTAATTTATTTTTTATTTTTAGTTTACAACACTCGGTTTCACAAGTTTTGGGGTTCCAAATTTTCTCTCCCTCCCTCTCCTCCTCCTTCCCCCCCAAGATGGCATGTAATCCAATGTAGGTTCTACATATACCTTCACGTTGAAGTTATTTACATAAAAGTCCAGTTGTAAAGAAGAATCATAGCCAATGTAATGAATCATGAGAAAGGAGAAACGAAACCAAAAAAGGAAAAAAAAAAAAGAGAGAGAGAGAGAATAGTTTGCCTCCATCTGCATTCAGACTCTGTAATTCTTTTTCTGAAAGTGGATAGCTTTTTCCATCATGAGTCCTTTGGAGCTGTCTTTGAACCTTGCATTGATGAGAGGGGTCAAGTCTGTCAAAGTTAGTCCTTACAGATACCGTGTGTCTGTAATCTGATATAATGTTCTCCTGGTTCTGCTCCTCTCACTCAGGATCAGTTCATATAAGTCTTTCCAGGTTATAATGAAGTCCATTTGCTCCTCATTTTTTACTACACAACGGTATTCCATTACATTCATATACCATAATTTGTTCAGCCATTCTCCAATGGATGGGTATCCCCTTGATTTCCAACTCTTTGCCACCACAAAAAGAGCCGCTACAAATACCTTTGCACATACGGGTCCATTTCCCACTTGTATGATCTCTTTGGGATCCCATCAGTTCCAATTCTTCTTTATATCATGACTAATGTGAAAATATTTCTAATATGAATTCATAAGTATAGCCTCTATCAGATTGCAGGCCATCTTGGAGAAGGGGGAAGGAGAGGGAGGGGGAGAAAATCCAAAACTCAAAATCATATTATGGGAGTGAATGTTGAAAACTGAAAATAAATTGATTTTTTGGCTTTTCAAACTTTTCACGAAATGGCCTCTTTCCTATTTTTCCAGTGCTCTTAACATATTACAGTTATCCCTTCCACATCAAGACTTTCCCCATCACAGTTTCAATAAATGGTGGGTCAGCGTAAGATATTAAATGCGATTTTGGGGGGAGCTAGGCAGAAGCTGCAGACAACACATGAAGGCCAGCAGATGAAACAGAAAAAGTTTAGAAACTCAGAAATGCACAAAATATATGCATAGTATTGTATAACATCAGCATATTTTATCTTTTAATGCCATAGTAATTCAGACTTCTTCTCTAGAAGGAAAGGCTGAAAAATTTTACATGGATTTTCCAGATCGGGGTGGGGGGGTGTTGTGTCCCCAACCCCACCACCCTCTGCAGATGTGGAAGAGATAACTGTACTCTCTTCCTTCTTAATTGTAGTGCCTACTTTCCCAATTATTTCCTATTTATTCTATACATAGCATGTTTGTAAACATTTGTTCTCTCCCATTAGACTGTGAACTGCTACTGTCTTTTGCCCCTTTTTTGCATTTATTTTTGTTTTTGTTTGTTTTTTTGTGAGGCAATCTGGGTAAAGCAACTTGCCCAAGTCATATGGCTAGTAAGTATCTAATGTCTGAGGCTGAATTTGAACTCAGGTCCTCTGACTCCAGGGCCAGTGCTCTATTCACTGAGCCACCAAGCCGCTCTGCATAGTAGGTTTTAATGAATGTTTAATTGACTGCTTCCGTGTACTCTCTGATCCAGTGGCACTGGTCTTGCTGATCCCTGAATAAGATGCTCCATCTCCGCACTCCATGCATTTTCACTGGGTGTCCTGGATGCCTGGAAGGCTCTCCCTCCTCATTTCACTCTGTTTCTTTTAAGACTCAGCTCAGATCCCACCTTTCTCAGGAGGTCTTTGTGCCCTTCCCTATCCCTGCTGGTGCATCTCCTCTGGGGACCTTTCCTGGTTACTTTTCACTTTATGTTCTATTTTCTATGTACAACTTTTTGCACATTGAAGCCCCAGTTAGAATTTGAGTTTCTTGAGGGCTAGGGCTATGTTTTTGCCTTTCATTGCATTCCAGTACATAGCAAAATGCCTGGCACACAGTAAGTGCTTAATAAATGCTTGTTGGCTGCTTAAGTGACTAATAATAGCAGCTAACTTTTACATAGCACTTTAAGGTTTGCCAAGGACTTTTATATATGTTAGCTCTATTGATCCTCATAACAACCTTGTTAATAATTAACCAATAATAGTATTACTATCCTATTTTACAAATGAGGAAACTGAGGCACAAAGAGGTTAAGAGATTTGTGCTTGGGTCACACAGCTAATTAGTAACAGAGTCACATT
Organism: Phalanger gymnotis; assembly: GCA_028646595.1. Classification (NCBI taxonomy): domain Eukaryota; kingdom Metazoa; phylum Chordata; class Mammalia; order Diprotodontia; family Phalangeridae; genus Phalanger; species Phalanger gymnotis. Next base: position 162,585,962 of record CM053624.1, read on the forward strand.
CAAATCCAGCTCCTTTAAACTCCAAGGTCGGTACTCTTTTCACCACATATCCAGATTCCAGACCAGACTTGGCTGTCACTTTTTTCCCTAAGCCTCAGTTTCCTCTTTAGAAAAATAAAGAGCTTAGGACACAGTCTGAATCCATAAGGTACTGTTTATCTCAATGTGTCACCTTCTCTCCCATAGGTTCCTATCCTTGCTCCCAACCCTGCCCCACCCCCCCAAAGGTCCTGGGATTGGATTTCAAAACTGGCATCTCCCCAGAAGGCAAAACTCAGCCAACAAAGAAGCTGAAAGAAGGGCCTGGACTGCTTGAAACAACAAAGATTGTCCAGGTTCCCAGACCCCATGGTGGCCATGCAAAGCTCCAGTGCCCTCCACCATCCGCACCATGGGGCAGAAAGCAAGAGAAGCCCCAACACCAGCCCAAGGAGCTTGCCCAGCTGAGGGAAGCTCTCAGTGGGCCCACCACTGCAGGCTTTAAAATTTCCAGTCTATGGGTAGGCTGACAGAGAGAGGAGACTCCCAAATGCCCACCCTCGCCCTTGGTTACCTTTTCCCACACATGCCTCGGGCTCGGCCATGGCTCCACACTCCCGGCCGGTGGAGGTATGAGATCCTTTGTGCACAGAACAAAGGGGTTTGCAAGGACCAATAAAATCATTTCTCCTTCCGAGACCACAGAAGAAAGGGCCATGCAACTAGGCACCTATCTTCCCTGGGAGGCTCCCCAGGTTAGTCTCTGACCCAGTGGCTCCATGGGGCTTCACAAGAGATTGGAAGACCTCAGAAGCACAAACTCTCCCATCCATCCATATCCCCACCACAGGATACCCTAACTGTGCCTAAAGGGATGCCAACCAGAGGCCTCTAGAGCTCAAAGGGGACCATCTGAGATGCAAACCACTATCCTCCCAAAGCAAGCTTCCAAGGGCCTTAGACACATGAGGCCCAGAGTGACCCTATTCTAAGGCATGAAAGTGCAAGTTCCTCTTCTGCTGCCACTTAGATCTGACAGGGCAGGTGGAGCGGGGAGGAAGGGTAAAGACCACCAGGTCCTACCCTGATTCTAAGTCCCTTGTCTGGGGGACAGGAGGATTGGGGCGGGGGGGGGCGGGGAATGGGACTCTGTGGGGAATACATCTCAGACCCATTCTCTGAATAGTCTGGGCCTCGGGTATCTAAGTCCCCTGGAACCTTATTTTGGGAGCATGGTAGTTTGCATCTCACATGGTCCCCTTTAGGCTCTAGAAGGCTCCAGTTAGCTTCCCTCTGAATGGGATCCCCCTTTACTGAAGAAGAGCTAGTGGCTGTTGGCCTATTCTCCTGCTCCCCTCTATGTCAGAAGAAAGAGGCTGACAGGAGATAGTTACATCAGGAGGCTAAAATGTGAGGATGTCCATGCCATCTTGCCTTTCCCTCTCTAGACTCCCTTCCATCTTCTCTGTATGTATCTTCTATCTACCTAATTGTTAATATGTTGCCTTTCCCATTAGAATATAAGCTCCCTGAGGGCAGGGGATATTTTTGCCTTTCTTCCTATCTCAGTGCTTACATATAAGAAGGATCCCTTTCCCTGACACTCCTCCTCGGTCTTCATCATGGCACAGGGTCTCAATATTTCACCCTGGGCAATATCTGCCAGATGCTCCATTCTTGCTCCCAGATAGGTAATTCCTATCTCGTCCCTCTCCCAAGTCCCGAACCCCAGGAGACTCTCTATCCTGGAGAAGGGACTAACTCTGATGCTGTGTGGCCCAAACCCTCTGTTTTAGGGCTCTACTGGAGAGAGGAAGGGTCAGAGAGAGGTAGGAGGAGCAGAGCTCACCGCTTGGTTTGTGGGCAGGCCTGAAGGTTGCAAGTGCGATTGTCAGATGGCTGGGGCTTATGCCGGCACATATGATCAGGGTAAACCTCATTGTCGGTGGTGCAGAATACCAGGCGTGTCTGATAACCTGTCAAGAAGGGGTACCCAGGTGAGCCAGGCCCAGCCTGGAGGCCTGTGTCCCCAAAGGTGTAGCTGGGGCCCATCCGACAACCTCACTGTGAGGGGGAGGGGAAGAGCGTCCAAGGTATTAATGGAGCCGGATACACCTCCTGGTTCTGTGGGCCCTCACCCTTCCTTATGGCCTTTCCCTAGTCCCCCACCTCCCTATACCTTGGAACCTCCTCTCTCCCCTTTGTCATTCTTAACTCAGCTCCAAGGTGACCTCTCCCCTCTTCTGCCCTCCTCACCTCCTCCACACTCTGCACTGCAGTCACTCCAGGAACCATGATTCCAGCTGAAGCCAGTGTCCAGGGGCTGCTGGGGCAGGTAGTACTCATACTGCACCCCTGGGTTGGGCTCTTGGCTGATAAGCTGAAATGGAGGGAAGAAATCACCTATTTCCAAACCAGTGAAGAAGACCCAGATTTCCTGTCCCATTTCCCCATTTCCCAGGGTTGTCTGTCTGTCTGCTTCTCTCTCTCTGTGTGTACATGTGTCTCTCTTTTTCTCTATCTCTCCATCTGTCTCTCTCTCTCTATCTCTGTCTCTCTCTGTTCAGTAGTAGAAATAAGCATAGTAGGTTACATTTATAAATGGCTTCCAAGTTTACAAGGTACTTCTCATTCTCTCATTTGAGCCCCAAAACAAAATGAGGAGGCAAGTCCTATAAGATTTGTGATCCTCACTCTACAGATAAGGAGACCTCAAACCCAAATGATTTGCCCATAATTGCCATAGTCGGCAAGTTTCAGAATCAGGGCTCAAACCCAGGCCACTTAGTATACCCCCCTCCACTGCCTCTGTCCATGCTACTGGAGTGGGGAAGAGGATGGGCCTGAGAAATGGGGTGATGCAATGTACCTGAAAGTCAGGATCCCTGGGTTCAAATCTTGCCCTAGCTCTACTCTTAGGACCCACATTCCCTGTTCTACTCTCTCCCTTCCTCTTGTTCTCTCCCTTTTGACTTAGATTAATTCTTGCACCAAGGTTTCCTACCTTAAGTTTTTTTTGTGTCATGGACTCTTTGGAAGTCTGGTGAAGCCCATAGATCCCTTCTCAGAATAATTTTTTAATGCATAAAATAAAATATATAGGATTACAAAGGAAACCAATTATACTGAAATACAATTATTAAAATATTTTTTAAAAACCAAAGCACGGATTAAGAACCTCTGCCCTAGGTGGACGTGACTGCTACTCTCAGGACAAATACCAAGGGGTGAATAAAAATGCTCCCATGTGAAATCCTGTTCCCATAGCAAACCATAATGAAGCCCTCCACATTCTCAGTGTAAACATTAAGCCCAGAGATGGGGAACTTGCAGCCTCGAGGCCACATGTGGCCCTCTAGGTCCTCAAGTGCGGCCCTTTGACTTAATCCAAACTTCACAGAACAAATCCCCTTAATAAAAGGATATGTTCTGCAAAACTTGGACTGTCAAAAGGCCACACTTGAGGATCTAGAAAGCCATATGTGGCCTCAAGGCCGCAGGTTCACCTCCCCTGCATTAGCCTCTTAACAAACCAAGCACCATCCCTACTTTAGTGGGTTAGAGGTGGGGGACAGAGAGAACCAACGATTTCTACAGGCTCCACTCACCTCGATGACCAGGGGCTCGGAGGTCGGGCCCCGAGCGTGCAGGTGTTCAGGTGCCAGGTCACCCTCAGACCCTCGATCATACTGAAGAATAGTGTTGGCCACCGGCAAGGCCCGGCCAAACTCGATAGTCCAGCGGCCATTCAGGTAGTATTCCCCCCGCACATTCTTCACTGCTGTAGGATGAGAAGGGGAAAACAAAAGAAGGAAATGGCCAGAAAAGTCCCATGTAGGGTTAGGGAGAGAAGAGCTGATGTCTTGCAGCTCTGACTATGCTTTCTCTTCTCCCCTGTGGCCCAGTCCCCCAACCCACAAGTACAATGTACTCCGTTTGGGGCTCTAGAACCAGGATTTGACCCTGGAGCCAGATTCTCCCTAGGGATTAGCCTCAGGGAAGTATGAGGGCAAGATCAGCTGTTAGTTCATACCCAGGAAATTCCTGCTGGCTGTGGCTTCTGCAATATGGATGCTGGTGGCTCCTGCAGGAATTACCAAAATCTGGTTGTACCCTGAGGAAGACAGAAACATCCTGAGGCTGGGGAGGTCAGGGGAATTGATACTGAGCTCCGAGACTGGATTTCTTGTTCCCTACCCCGCTCAAACATTCACGACCCAGCCCTCCTACATTTCCACTCTTTTTATACCCCCCTACCCTGCCATCTACTGTTAGATCAGGTGACACTGGCCTCTTTGTTCTATCTGGAACCAGATGCTCCATCTCCCAACTCGGGCCATTTTCACTGGTCATCTCTCATGCCTAGAACATTCTCCCTCCTTATCTCCACTTCCCGGCTTCCCTGGTTTTCTTCAAGTCCTAGTTAAAATCCCACCTTCTGCAGGAAGCTGTAAGCGTAAGCAAGGTGGATTTTTTACTAGTATTTTTTGGAATTAGTTTTTCCAGGATCCATGGCCATAACAATCTCTTGTTCCCAGGTGTTACATGGTGTTCTATGGTTCAAAACATCTCCACCACGACTGTGTAGATTATAAGGACCAAGGGTCACCTGTTTAGATTGGTAAGGTCAGCCCCCTGGAGGGGTGGAACGTAAGTATAAAGCATGTGGGCACTGGTCAGTGAGTGGGGAACGTGTAGGGTTGAAATGCACAAGCTAGGATGCTGTGTGTGCCTTGATCGGCTCCATCAAGGCTTGGGCAGGATCTGTGTTTGCTTCAACTGGCCCCCATTGAGGCTTGAGGGGATTTAGGGGAATGCACAAGTTGTGCCTGTCTCCATTGGCCCCATCAAGACATAGAGGGAGCTGCCCCTCCCCTTCAAAAAGGGTGATTAGGGAATGCTGTAGGAGTTGGTGCCCAGCAACCCTTGTGAGAAGGTTAGATAGAATAAAATCTGCATTATTTAATTGTTAACCCCTTTGAAGCTGTCTTTCCTTTATAAAGGCAGATCAAAGAACCTGTGCTAGCAGGCCATCCTGGGTGTGCTAGGGTGTTTGCTAATACAGAAGCCTTTCCCAATTCCTCTTCTGGTTCCCTCTCTTAATTATTTCCTATTTGTTCTTTATATGGCTTGTTTGTATGTAGTCTTTTACATGTTGTCTCCCCCATTAGATTGTGAGCTTCTTGAGGGCAGAAACTGTCTTTTGCCTTTCTTTGTATCCCCGGCTCTTGGCACAGTACCTGGCATATTGTAGGTGCTTAATAAATATTCACACACGCACACACATGTACAGTTGCTCATTGGATAAGCTGACCAACGACCCTAGGGAGAAACACCCCAATCCCAGCGTGTGACACTCTAGGAATTTTCTGGGTCATCTGGTCTGCCCTTATGGTAACCAGTTCTGGATGTCACATTTTCAGAACACAAACAATCAGAAACCCATCCATCCTTCCTTCAAGGATTCGACAATCATTTATTAAGTAGATTTTAAGTAGAAGGTCCTGTGCTAAGTACTGGATATTGAAAAAGACAAAAAAAAAGAAGTCATTTACATTTTTCTAGGGAAAACAAAGTGTTCAGGGATAAATTAACTCAATGAAAAGTAAATACAAAGTAGCTTCTTGGAAAGTAAGAGCCAGTCGGATTGTGTGATGAGCAACTATGATTGACTTAGCTCTCCTCTGCAATATAATGATCCAGGACAACTCCAAAAGACTCATGATGGAAAATGCTATTCACATCCAGAGAAAGAACTATGGACTCTGAATGCAAATCAGAGCATAGTATTTTCACTTTTTTTCCCATGCTTTTTCCCTTTTTCTTGTTCTGTTTCTTTCTTCACAACATGACTAATGTGGAAACATTTTACATGATTGCACATATATAACTTAGATTGCTTGCCACCTTGGGGAGGGGGGAGAGGAGGGAGGGAGAAAAATTTGGAACTCAAAATCTCATAAAAAATGAAGGTTGAAAAAAAAACTCGTTTGTTTTTTAAAAAATAAAATACTCGGGCAGCTAGATGGCACAGTGAATAGAGCACCAGCCCTAGAGTCAGGAAGATCTGAGTTCAAATTTGACCTCAGACACTTGACACTTACTAGCTGTATGACCTTGGGCAAGTCACTTAACCCTAATTGCCTTGCCTTCCCCCCTCCAAAAAAAAACAGATAAAAAATAAAATACTTTAAAAAGAGAGAGATAGTTGAGGAAGAAAGGAATTTGGAGATTATGTCATATAAGGATCAACTGAAGGAACTAGGGAGAAGAAAAGACTGAGGTGGGGTTTGGGGGTGGGGGGAAATGATAGCAGTCTACAGTTATATGAATGGAAAAAGAATTAGTTTAGTTCTGTTTGGTCACAAGGGACAGACCTAAGTATTTTATTTTTTAAGTAATGAACAAGTAACAAGAATATTGTAGGTTAATCAACCGTGAATGACTTGGCTGTTCTCGGCAATGCAACGATCTAAGACAATTCCAAAGGATTCGTGACAAAAAATGCTCTCCACCACCAGAGAGAGAACTGATGGAGTCTGAATGCAGGTCGAAGCGTACTATTTTTTCACTTTCTGCATTTTTATGGGGGTTTTTGGTCTGTTTTCTTTCGCAACATGATAGAAATATGTTTTACATAATTGCATATGTACAACCTGTATCTGTCTCAGGGAGGTGTGAAGGAAGGCAGGAAGAAAATTTGGAAGTCAAAATTGTTTTTAAATGTTAAAAATTGCTTTTACATGCAGTTGGGGGAAAAAACAAAATATTATTTTAAAAAGTAAATAAAATAAAATACACGGCAGAGATGAAAACTGGACAGAACCAGGAAAACAATTATACAATAAAAGCATTAGAAAGACAAACAATTTTGAAAGATATAAGAACTCTGATCCGCTCAATAACAAATCATGATTCCCAAGGACAAATGATGAAACATGCTACCCATCTCCTGACAGAGAAAGGATGGATTTAGGATGCAGATTGAGACATCAATCATTGAGGGCATGGCCAATGCAGGAATTTGTTTATTAACTCTGCTTACTTGTTACAAAGGCTTTTGGGAGGGGGGAAGGGAGCAAGGGAATAGTGGGTAGAGGCTGGAGGGAAAGAAAATAGATTTTTAAATGAAAAGAATAAAATTAAATTAAAAAGAAAAATAAAATAGTAGAGTATCAAAGGAAATCCGGGAGGCGATACTAACAAGCAAGACAGCGTCGGTACTACTGTGTTAAAGCTGAGGCATACTCTTTTGCCTGTTGATTGAGCTGGCTAAACCTTTTAAAAGCTGTATATGGGAGCAGCAAGGTGGTGTGGCAAATGGACCACTGGCCTTGGTGTCAGGAGGGCCTGAGTTCAAATCTGACCTCAGACACTTACTAGCTACCGTGACGTTGGACAAAACAGTTAACCCCAATTTCCTTTAAAAAAAAAGCTGCATGTGGTAGATTAATGGTTTCATATTCAAGCCTCTTTTTTGTCCTTTCTATATTAAAATATTCCTATTTACTGGTGACTATTAAGTGCAGCTAGATGGCTCAGTGAATAGAAAGGCTGGAGTTGGGAAGACTTGAATTCAAATCTAGCCTCAGATACTTACCAGCTATGTGACCCTGGGCAAGTCACTTGACTTCTGTTTGCCTTGCTATGTTTGTCCTTCGTTTGCCTTCCTTTTTTTTTTTTTTTGAGGGGGGAAGGCAGGGCAATTGGGGTTAAGTGACTTGCCCAAGGTCACACAGTTAGTAAGAGTGTCAAGTGTCTGAGGTCACATTTGAACTCAGGTCCTCCTCACTCCAGGGCCAGTGCTCTACTCACTGCGCCACCTAGCTGCCCCTGTCCTTCGTCCTGGAAGAGGACCATGACATCAGGGAGATGATGCCATGACTTGCAGTTGACTTCGATTTTGAGTGAGGGAGGGCTGTGCAAGGTCACTGGCCTCACTTTGTCCTCCAGAGCCATCTGCGTACAGTGACCAGATATTCATCAGGACAACTGGAGAGATGGCCCAGGATGTATTGAGAGATCTTGGCCCTTCTAGGCCAAGGAGTTTTCAGTTTCTCACTCTGAGTGAGGTAACACTTATTCTTAATCCACTGGAGAAGGAAACAGCAAAGCACTCTAATATCTACCAAGAAAACCGCATGGACAGTATTGGCATGCTATGGTCCACAGGGTCATAAAGAGTCAGACACAACTGAATAAGTGAAGAACAGCAATTAAGTGCACAATTTTAAAAGTTGGGATTTTTTGCTTTTTAATGGAACCATAATAAGCTATTAGCTGGGGCTCAGGGGCTATCCTTGGGAAAAATCCCAGCTCTCTCTAAGCACACAGAATGTAGCCTGCCCAAAGGCAGCCAAAGAGAAGGTCCAGACAGTTGGGCCTGTTGTGGGGATGACCCCCAGTGCTAATGTGGCTACCCCTTCTACCCAGGAGAGTGACCCAAGGTCACTCCCAGGAAGGAGCAGTGACATAAGCCTAAAGAGGAAATCCAAAGGGAAAGAGTGCTTTAAAAAGGAAACAGGCCAAGAGCCTAGAGCAGACATAAAATAAAAATTTGGGGACCATAAGTAGAGAGCAGGTTTTAGGAAAAGGGAAAGAAGTCCACACATGCGCGTGTACATGCACATACACGCTCATACTCACATGAACAGAGCATATTTAAGCACCTTCTTCCCAATTCTTGGGAATTGGGAATTCTTGGTCAAGGCCAGGGCATCCTACCTTTGGCGAGGTCATTGGCATCAAAAGTGCCTTTGACCGGATAGCAGGTCTGGCCATCACCTCCACACTGCAGGCACTTGTCTTCTTTCTTAGATGAGTAGAGCATGTGGTCACAGCCAACAGCCTGCCTAGGCCCAGGTGCAGGAAACGAAGGAGAGAGAGAGGCCAGTCTCATTAAGGATCAGACGGAACAAAGTCAGGAAAAAAGAGATACTCACATACACCAGATGATGGAGTCATAGAGCTCTTTCTTCTCCCAGAAGCTGATATTCCAAGAGACCAGACTGACTTATACAGGGTTTTGTCAGTCAAGTGCCAGAGGGGAAGTCTATCCTACTTGTTTCATCTCAAGGATGTAGCACTCAATGGGCAGGCCGGCCATGCCTGGGATCGACCTCTTGAATAAAGGAACCAAGAAACTGCCCAGTTGGTTCATGGAATCACCTGCAACAGTGCCCTGAACCTTCCTGGGAGTGCTGCCTCATGGGTAACATCATGAAAATCTCCCATCTGATGTGGAAGATCCTCTGTCCCTGTTTGTAGCTAATAGGACCTTTATTAAGGGCCTATTATGTGTCAAGCACCATAGCAGACACTGGGGACTCCAAAGACAAAAAAAATTAAACAGTCTTTGACCTCAAGGAACACAGAAACTAGAATAACATGCATACAGAAAATTAAATACAAGATCTATACAAAGAAAGCTACTACAAATAAAAAGTAATTTCTTAGAGGAGGATGATAGCAATGAGGCGGGTAGGGAACGGCGAGGAATCAGGTTAGGCTTTGAATAGGCCATGGCGCTCACCCAAACCTTGAAAGAAGCCAGGAATTCCCTCAAGTAGCAGGGAGGAGGAACTCAGTCCAGGCATGGGCTATGGAGGGCCTGGCACCAAGGTAGGAGAAGGAAAGCCATGTAGAGGGAACAACAAACAGGCCAATTTGGCTGGAACGCAGAGAGTGTGAGGAGAGCGGCGAGCAATAAGTCTGGAAAGGTGGGATAAAATTTCTTAACATGGGTTTTGATTTTTTCTTTTTCAATTTTTTTTGGAGGGGGAGATGAGAGGGAAATAGAATTAATTTTTGTTAATTAAAAAAAATTAAAAGAAAAAAAGATAGCTGGGGTCAGATGGCGAAGGGTTTTAAAAACCAACCAGAGGAGTTCACGTTTTATCCTAGAGACAAGAAGAAGCCAATAGGGCTCTTTGAGCAGTGGAATGACATGGCCAGGCCTGTGCCTTAGGAATATCAATTTATAAGTTCAGCTACGTGGAGGACAGATGAGAGAAGGGAGAGACTTAAGGCAGGGAGATCAATGAGGCTATTGAAATAGTCCAGGCAAGAAGTGAGAAGGTCTGAATCCAAGTGGTGGCTGTGGTGCAGAGGATGGACGCAATGTAGATTGTGGAGGCAGAACTAACAAGACTTGACAATTTATCGAATACAAAAGGTGAAGGAAATGGAAGAACTGAGGGCAATTCTGAAGTGGCAGATCTGGGCAGCTGGAAGAAAGGTGGTGATCTCAACATAAATAGGAGAGTCAGGAAGGGAGAAACGTTCGGGGGAAAAGATAACGAGCTCAGTTTTGGACAGGTCAGGTTTGTGATGCCTGTGAGACATTCAATTAGAGATGTCTGTTAGGTAGTTGATGTTATGGTACTGGAGCTCAGGAAAGACTGGGGCTGGATATACACACACACACACACACACAGACCTAGGAGTCATCTGATAGAAATGACAGCTCAATCTATAGGAGCTCATAAGATCAGAGAGGGGGGAAAGAGAAGAGAAGGAAGAAGGGAAGGGGAAAGGGAGAGGAGAGAGAGAAGGAAGGGAAAGGGGAAGAAAGGGAAGGAGAGGGGAAAAGAGAGGGAGAAGGAGAGAGAATGAAGAGGACTTAGGACAGAGCCTTGGAATATATACATTCATGCATAGGAAGTGGGATGTAGATGTCGATCTATCAAAGGAAGCTGAGGAAGAGTCAGCACCGCCCTAACAACTTTGGGAGGATGGTATCTAGAAGGGGAGCCGGTGATCTGCCGTGTCAAAAGCTACAGACAATTTAGAGGACTCCCAAAAGGCCACAGGATTTGCCATTTAAGTAGAAATTGGTCACCTTGGAGAGACAAATCTTAGGCCTGGCTAGGGCCAGGAAAGATAGAGAGAGGGCAGGCCAGTGGCTTACCTGACAAGTGCCCTGCACGCAGACATCTAGTTTGCCCGGCTCGCAGGGGGTCCCGTCCACCACTGTCTCCTTGTGTCTGTAGTAGAAGTTTTCCCCCCTGGGAATGCAGTTCAGCTCACACTTGTTGGCAGCTAGGGATGGAGAGGGAGGAAGATGAAATCCCAAAAGATGAGGTTTCTTTTCCTGCTCAGAACCCAAATGGCCTGTCCTTGTAATTACCCAAAAGCAGGTGCTAAATATGGCAATGCTCAAATACTCCATTAACTAGACCATCCATATCCTAAGCCACACTGGGTAAACAGGGATTGATCAAATATAGACCTTATCAAAGTCCTCCCTACCAACACACAGCCGTCTTCCCTCCTCTTTCCACTGTGATCCCCTCCACCTTCACCTTCCTTGGTAAAAGGGTACTAAGGAATTCAAGACTTTTCAAACAGCGAGGACACCTTGAAGGGCTGCCTGATTGTTTGTAAACAGCTCCCTGGTAGTATAATGGGGCAAAAAGTCACGTGTTTGGAGTCAAGAGACCTAGGTTTGAGTTCTGTCTCCAGTACTTATTAGCTATGTGACAACTAGGTACTGAACCTCAGTTTCTCCATCTATAAAATGGACAGAATAATATACACGCTATCTACCTCGCAAGTTTACTGTGGGACTCAAATGATTAAATAAAGCTCTGTGAATATTATATATACACACATTTATTTATATATGTGTTTGTGTGTGTATATATATACATTTATATTATGTTATTTATATATGTGTATTTATATGTATATGTATATGTATATATGTATATATAATTTATATTATGTTATTTATATATGTATGTGTTTATATATGTATATGTGTGTATATATATGTATATATGTGTGTATATATATATACATATATATATATATATGTTAAAAACTCAGATATAACCATCATTCTTCCTTTTCCTTTGAGGTAGAACAGCCCAGGCAGATTCTCATCAGCCCTATTTTCAAGATCCTTCAGAAACAGCAAAAAGTCCTCTTCCCTTTATAAGGGGGATTATATTGGTATGGGAGTTTCTCATTCCTCCACAGGTCTCTGGTATTAGGGGACCTCTTATGCCCCAAGGCCCAGAGCCCTTGCTCCCATAGGTTATGGAGAGAATCCTATGTAGAGGGCCAGCTCTGAGAAAGTCCATTCTGGGATACAGACACAGGCGAGGTTTTCCCTGGGGCCTGTTCTTGCCCTTGGGCTGATAACTCGGCAGGTGGGCTCTTCATATCCCCCCTTGGGATACGTGTGCTGTTTAGGATGAAGGCTCTCCCAGCCTCCTCGGTATACACATGCTTTCTCCAAAATGCCCACAGCACACAGCGCGCTAAACACCACCTGTGGGCTATTAACACATTATTGTTTACAACAAAAGGGAACAAAGCCCGAGGAAGTCATGCAATGCAAATGTTTTCGCAGGTGAACTTGTTGATTCTGCTTGCCTAAAAAAGTATATAAGCCCTGTCCCTCAGTTTAATAAACGGAGCTGTTCTTTACTCTGCTGCCTGGCCCGGGTTTTCTTTTCACTCTCTGCAGCATCCTTTTCACTCTCTGCTGGCCATAGCCGCTGGCAGCAAGTGGCGGCAGTCCTGGGTTTCACAAGGAGACTAGCAAACTTCCTGAGGAACAAAGGTAAAGTGGTCCCAGGGCAATCCAAGGAAGGCCATATTAATAAACAGAGCCATCCACCCTAGCTCTCACCTCCATAATATGGAAACCATTTGTATCTCTTTCCTTGGAATTCTTTGCCATCAAATTCTGCACACTGCTCTGCTCGGAAATCCCGGGTGCCCTGAGGACAGCTCTGCAAGGGAGACAGGAACAGGTCAGGACATCATAGAATGCTGTACTGCTGCCGGGAGGTAAGGGGCAGAAGGGAGAATTCAGTCAAATTCAAACCAACAAGCACTTATTAAAATGTCAGTCACGTGAAGCACCAGGGATACCAAATACAGTTTTCCCTTCCACGTCTCAACTTTGACCATCGTGGTTCGATATGTTGTGGGTCTGCATAAGAAACTAAAAGGGAATTCTGGGGAGTTTTGCAGAAGCTGTAGATGCCACAGAAAAAGTTTAGAAACTCTGAAATGCATAAAATTTATGTATAGTATTGTATACTCTCAACCCAAATTTTGCAATAAGATACTGTAAACATCCCATAAAAGAAAAAATTCAGACTTCTCCTTTGGTACGGGGAGGGCCAAAACAATTTGATGCAGATTTTCTAGAGTGTGGGGGCACCACACCCTTAACCCCCAAGATGTGGAGGGGATAACTTCAGAAGCTATTTCTCACCCAGCAGGCTAGGAGGCTAAAGAATGTAGTAGAAACAATCCCACAGTAGGGACGATGAACTCTCAAATTCAATCTTTAGTCATGACTTGCCGCAGGGATTTTTTTTAAGTTCCAAATTTAACAAACACCAAAAACAAAATAACATGTAGCCATGGGGATTTAAAGCAACATAATCCCATGTAGAACCATCTTCTAGAATCTTCCCACAAAGGATTCCTTTTGCCCCTATCTTGTAAAATACTTGGAAATTCTTCAGGGAAAAAAAAAACTGGTGGGGTGGGGGTGGGCAGTGAAATAAAAATCTTCTTCATCAAGATATTGTCTCAGCAACTCAGCAGTGGTGCCTGAGAGCAGGGGCCCAATAGATGGACAGATGTGCCTGTGGGATGTGGCAATGAACTTGCTCCCCCTTTTCCTCAAGCTCCTAGCAAAAACAAGAACAGCTTGTAGTCATCCCTAGTGGAGTCTAGCCCTGGTCTTCGTGGGGTCTCCAATGGGGAGGTAGGACCTCAAGATTAAATAGAGAGCATTGAAAAACTTCCCTGATGATGAAGGGAGGTCAGACTCTTTACCCAGCTCCAGCAGGAGATAAAGCTGCTTCATAAAGGAGAGAAGAAATGTGGGTCCCAAGGCATCTTACCTCGGTGTTGCATGAACGATAATTCCGGGTGGGTCCGATACAGCCAGAGACTCCATCTTTCCTGAGAGACAAGCCCACACAGGGAAGTGGTTATCTGTCTATCTTCCCACCCAACCCAGTTCCCAAGGAACCCTCTTCTGGCTGCTTCCTCAGACACATGGATCTAGGAGTCTGTCTCTGACCTACTTCTGTTCTCTGTGTTGCCATAATTTACTTAGCCAGCAATATTTTGATTGTTTTCCCCCCTTCGATATTCCTCTGCATCGTAAGGTAGGGTTTGTGGGGAGAGGAATGGGAGGGGAGCATGAGGTAGCAGACAGAATTTACTGGTTCTTGAGTCAAAGGACCTGGGCTCAAATCTCCCTTCTGTGTTACCTTAGGTAAATCACTTAACCTCCCTGGGCCTCAGTTTCCTCACCCATAAAATGGAATGGATTGTCCAGGTTCTCTGAAGCTACGATCCCAAGAGTTACTTAGAGGTAACAATTTTTTCAAAAGCATTAAATAAATAAAAACACAGATATATACATAAAGATAATTTACATATGTATATAATATTTTATATTTACATTTACTTATGGATCTAGGTCAAAACAATAAAAAGTTGACTCTGGAGCCCAAAACACTTGCAATCAACTCTGTCCTCTGACACACAATGGTTATGTGATCCTGGGTAAGTCATTCAACTTCTGAGGGCTCTTTTCTAAAATTATAAGTTGTTGAGAAGGTGCTACCTGCATTGGTAGACAGAGTTCCTTCACCTGGGAGTTTCCTAGATCAATGAAATCTTGGGTCCAGTTTCCTTCCCCCTAACTCATTACTTTTAAAAAATATGCCTAGCCAAAGCATGGGAATATGTTTTACATGACTGCACATGTATAACCTATATAAAATTGCTTGCCTTCTCAATGAAGGGGAGGGAAAGAATTTGGAACTCAAAAAAATTTTTTTAAAACAATGTCAAAAATTGTTCTTTCATGTATTTGGGGAAAAAATAAAATATTAAATTAAAACAAGGATACGTTTTTTTAAAATGCCTAGTTAAATGTTTTCCCCCAACCTGGCAGATAGATTCTGAGATTCTGACTCTAATTTTTTTCATGGGAACCAAAAATAACTTCTTTCTCCTGAAGTCTATCAGAAAGTTGGGATTTATGGGGTATCTGCTATGAGCACAGCCCTGTACCCAGAGATACGGGGACAAGTGAAAGAAACATCTGTGAAAGACTTAGTTTCTGCTCATTAGGATCGAATGGACTTTTTAAAAAAAATGTCTGGTACTGTGATTTCATTACCAGGGAACTCTTGGTAAGGAAGCTCCTTCTGCTAATACAGATCAGCATTACATAATCTTAAAGAGTTGTCTGAGAAGCAGGCCAGGGAGTCAGGGCCAAGACTTGAAAACAGGCCTTCCTGAATCAAAGGTTGTCAGGAGTAAATTTAACAAAAGGGCAAACTGAGGCAAATTTCCACACAAGATAACAGTTTATTAATAGGGTACTAAACTCATTAATAAAGGGATCTCTGGCCTGCCTCCATTTGTGCCAAAAGACCCAGAGTGAGGACCAATAGGGCTTTTTAAACCTAGGTGTGTCTTCCTTCTGATTGGTCTAACGGTACATCATTTCGACCTCCCCTGGCAAAGGCAAGGCAATCCAGAATGAGGAGGTGGGTTTAATAATTCCCAGCTCCTCCTTAGTACTTTTTGCTCCCCCCTCCATCCCAATTCTCAAGTGAAAGGAATAATTTTCTGCTAGGGAAAGTGGGTTGGCCTTAGAGACAAGGCTGGCTGATTCTGCTCCTCTCTGACAGTTTAGGAATGCTAGTTGCTTTATGAGACCCAGCTGCCTCCAGAAATCCTGGCTAGAAAAACCGCCCCAATCAGGATTTCCCCAGCTTGGTCTCATAGTAGACCAGCCACCTCCAATTTTGACTAAGGAAAAGGATAAGGGACATGTCCCCTAGGGAGGGCCTCTCAAACTGTTCAGCCAGTAAACAGAACTGAGGGGCCCACTTTGGAGGGGCCCAGCCCAAGCTGGTTAACAGCAGATGCCTTGGGGTCTGGGAGTGATCATGTTACTAAATCAGGCCCTTCAGAAACTCCCTGCCCTGGAGAAGCAAGGTCTGACAAAATGACAAAAAAAAAAGATGTATTACAGCATGATATTAATTTTTCTCAGGCATAAATACAAAAAAAAATTATAACTGTACAAAGTACTTTGTAAGTATAATTTTGTGGTGTGGTGAACAGAGCACTGAACAAAAGTTAAGAAGACCTATGTCCAAAACTGGCCTCAGATGCTGTGTGACCCTGGCCAAGTCACTTAACCTGTGCCTGCCTGAATTTCCTCATCTTTTAAAGAACTACATATGGGCAGCTAGGTGGCCCATAGGATAGCATGGTGGGTCAGGAGTTAGGAAGACCCGTCTTTCTGAGTTCAAATCCAGCCTCAGACACTTAGTAGCTGGGTGACCTTGGGCAAGTCGCTTAACCCTGTTTGCCTTCCTCATCTGTAAAATGATCTGAAGAAGGAAATAGCAAACCACTCCAATACCTTTGCCAAGAACATCCCAAATGGGGTCACAAAGAGTCATACACAACTGAAAAACAACAAGGAACTATATGAACTATGTTTCTTTTAGATCTCCTTTAGCACCTAGCATAAATGTTTCATAAGTACCTGTTGATCTGAAGTTGGCTAGGGGCAGAGAAACAAAGTGCCTATGAAAATAAAAGGTGTTGGAGTAAAAATGTGGACTTGATTTACCAAAAAAATCAATTTATACAATCTCATGGAGCATAAAATGAGACCTGTTTTTCTTATACTTGATGGGGTACAGGCTCTGGAACTCCCTTGAACTCTCCTTGAATCTTCCCACTAGATCTGACCTCTGCCTAAGGCTATAAGTCTTTTCATTGTCCCCTTAACCTAGCCTAGCCCTCCATTGTCTGTTTTCTCCAGATGGCCTTCTGCTACTCCCCACTCTTGATCCCATCAAGACTGCATACTCTTGGTTTCCCTAGTCACCCCAGCCTACTGGCCACTCCCATCAAGATCCTCTCTAAACCCCCTCTTCCCCAGACTACTTGACCACCCCTAGATCCCTCTCACATTCTTTCTGTATATAAGATCCATCTTGCTTCCATGAAGGCGCTCAGATTCAATCTGCCCTGCTCGCCAACACAAGTGTCACAAATGCTCAGATTCTCTAAAAGGCGACCCAATATGGCGGATCTTTAATAAACTTTGTTTTTCTTTGGCTGAAAGAAGGCTTGGGTCGAATTCATTCAGGCAGGACCCACATGTTGTTATTTTGGGGTCCCAGTACCCCTAAACCTCAACGTACTGACTCTTGTTTCATAGTCATAACAAGTGAACCAGGGAATGAATAATTAATCTGAAATGTCACTGTTTACTAATAAGGCTATTTTTGAAAATTTAATCGGAAATTTCAGTACCTCTGGGAGTAGCAACGTCGCTCCTGGAAACTGACCCCACCACCACAGGTCCTGCTGCATGGGCTCCACTCTCCCCAACGGCCCCAGCCTTCAATTTGTCTTCTCACCTTCCTTGCCTGATGGGAAAGAAACATCCAGGACGGTGAGTCAGTAGGCTAAGGTGAGCCTCTAGGGTGAGCATCCCTAAGACCAGGGATGGAAAAGTTCCAGGGGCCTCAGACTAGAAGGAAAGACCCCAGAATATCAACAGCTCTTGGAGTGAAGCAAGCAAAATCAGGATAACCGTTCACGCAATAATAACAGTATATGGAGAAACAACTTTGAGTGATTTGAGACCTCTGATCAAATTCAATGACCAATAGGGATTCCAGAGGATTGAGGAAGACCTCAGGATGCAGAGTACAGCAAACATTTTCAGACACAAACTATGTGGGAATTTGTTTTGCCTTACTACATTTCCTTGTTACAGGGTTGGTTGTTTTTTCTTTTTGCCATTGGTGGGGAAACCAAGGTGGGGGATAGGGATAAGGCTGAAAGAAAAGAGAGAAATAAAAGGTCATTGAAGCATATTTTTAAGACATGCAGAGAAGAGAGAGAAAGCCAGAAAGAGGCCCAGACAAGCTGAACAGCTTTGAAAACTACAGGCTGAATTTAGATACTTAAAAATAAAAGCAAGCTGTAACAGATATAACCAATTAAGGCACATAATCCTCTTATTCTGTTCTACTGTGCATTGGAAAATGTCTGTCTTACTTGATGTTTGTTAGGTTCCAAATTAAAATAATATTTAAACGATGATGTCACTTTTATAGCACTTTAATGTTACAAAAGACACCTAGGTGGGGCAGTGGATACAGCACAGAGTTTGGAAATGGGAATGCTTCAGTTCTCATCTGGCCTCAGACACTTACTAGCTGTGTGACCCTGGCCAAGTCACTTCATCCTGTTTGCTTCAGTTTCCTCCTCTGTAAAAATGAGCTGGAGGAGGAAATGGCAAACCATTTCAGTATTTTTACCAAGAAACCCCCACTTGGGGTCACAAAGAGTGGGACTGGACTGAAAAACCAGTAAACAACAGTTTGCCAAGTACTCTGCATATCACTGATAAGTGAAGATAATCATCTCTTTGATGCTATCATTGAAGGGGATGGTGAAGCCCTCCCATGGAATCTGGATCTGGGCCTTTCTGTGAGTTGAGTGGAATGAATGGGGCTGGGGACTTCTCATAGTGGCTCAGTGTAGAGGGCCATCTCTGAGAAAGTCCGTTCTGGGATAAGATACAGGCCAGGTTTTCCCTGAAGCCTGTTATTGCACTGATAACTCAGTGCCTGGGCTCTCCAAACCTGCCCCACCTTGGCACACACATGCTAAACACCACCTATAGGCCTATTAACACAATATTGTTATGGCAAAAAGGGGAACAAAGCACAAGGAAGTCAGGCAATGTAACAAATGTCTAGCATGTGAACTTGTTGATCTGCTTGCCTAAAAAGGTACATAAGCCCTTTTCTTCAGCTTAATAAACAGAGCTGTGCTGTACTTTTCCACCTGGCCTGTGTGCTCTTTTCACTCTCCGCAGCATTCGGCCTCAGTGCCACAGTCACTGGTGGCAGCTCAGGGCTTTCGATTGTCAGCTAGGCCTAAGGCTCAAATCACCTGACCTGAAGAAATCTGAAACTTGGAGCAATCCCTCAAGCCCCTCCCCCCCCCAGCACAAACCTCGCCAAGTAAGGATAAAAGTGTTTTTAAGAGTTTGGCATTGGCTAAATTGTACCAGGGGTAGTAGATTTCTGTGTTTAGATTGTAAGCCTGAACTCTACCAATGAAAGTAAAAGGGGGGGCGGTGTTTGCATTAGAGTATAAAGCTAAAGTCCTGCCCTCTGGGCACCACCTCTCCCTACCAATTGTCTATCGGTTTGGAGACCACCCTTTCCTGCCGGACTGTAATAAAGTCCATTTTTACTTTCTACTTGAGAAGCCTCTGAGTTTAATTTTGGGTGAAGTTGCTGTCCCTATTGATCCTATGATCACCATCTTAGAGATGAGGAAACTGAGAAGTTTAAGTAATTTGCCCAGGGTCACTTAGCTAGTATCTGAGGCAGGATTTACACCCAGGTCTTCCTGCCTCTAAGTAAACTGTTCCATCCCCTATGCTGCTCTGTATCATCAAAGCATAATCCCAACTGTATGTAAAACATGAGGAAACCTAGGGACGGGTAGGTGGTGCAGTGGAGTAGGGAAGACCCAACTTCAAATCCTACTCACCACGATTCAAGGGCTAGTTAAAGACCAGCCTGCCAACTGCTTGAAATTGCCATTATCAGAGTCATTCCTTTGAGCCAAAGCAATGTCTCCAGGAGGCCCAGACAAAATCATAGCTGTGGAATCTTAAGGATCAGAAGGGACCACGGAAGTCATCTGACCAAGGGCAGAAAAAGATAGATATTTAAAGACGTGCTCAGTGTGGAGTGTGTTTTGCTTGATTATACTTATTTGTGACAAGGGAAAATGTTTTTTTTTTCTTTTCTGTAGGAAGGTTAGGAATAGCAACACCAACAAAAAAGGAAAGAAAGGAAAGAATATCAATGAAGTATTTTTTAAAATGCATAAAAAAGAATAGAAGGCAGTTCAGAGGCAAACACAGATAAGGCAAGCACCTCTGGAATGAATTGTGTATGAATGTGCGTGCAAGTATGTATATATGCACATATACTATATATGCATAAAATGTATATATTATGTATTATAGCATGCAGAGGTACATTATGTTACATATATGTGATAAATCAATATCATATGTCTATAATATAGATGCATTATGTGTGCTGTATATAATTTATACAATGTACACACATGTACATGCATGTATAATATGTATGTGTATCCCCCAAAAGGGAAGAGGACCTATTTGTACAAAAATATTTATAGCAGCTCTTTTTGTGGTGGCTAAGAACTGGAAATCAAGAGCATGCCTATTAATTGGAGAATGCCTAAAGAAGCTGTGGTATATGATTGTGATACAATATTATCATGCTATGAAGAAGTGACAAGAAGGATGATTTCAGAAAACCTGGAAAAACTTTCATGAACTGATGCAAAGTGAAGTGAGTAGAGTCAAGAGAACGTTATATACGATAGCAGCAAGACTGTACAATGGAAAACTACTAATAAATTAGCTATACGATAATCCAAGACAGTCCCAAAGGACTCATGATGAAGCATGCTACCTGCCTTCAGAGAAAGGACTGATATAGTGTCTGAATAAAGACTGAAACATGCTGTTTTTTACTTTCTTTTATTAGAATCTTCTTGTACAAAATGACTAACATGGAAATGTTTTACATGACCACACATGTATAAACTATATTGTATTGCTTATCATCTCAGGGAGGAGGGAGGAAAGAGAAAGAAGGAAAGAGAGAATTTGGAACTCAAAACTTTTAAAAAATGTTTTAAAATTTGTTTTAACATATAATTGGGGAAAATAAAATATAGATCAAAAATAATAATGCGTATGTATGATACTATGAGTGAATATAATGTATACTTTTATATTATACAATATATACAACAAATATTATATGTACATGTATATGTACACACATACACACTAAATTTAATTCATTAGTTCTAAAGCTATCTGGCTTGTCTGTGTTTGCCTCTGAATCTCATTCTGTTCTACATACATACATAAACATACACATACATATATACATACAAACACCTGTGTGTACACTTTTTTTTCTAAGCTTAATGAATGTAATAGCAATCTAGATTTGAAGATCTTTCCCGCCCATTAATAGGCCATGTGACCTGCTTACATCACAAGAAGCCTAAGTTACATGTGGTGGGAGGAGCTTACTGAGAGGAAAAGGAAGTTGTGTCACGGGAAATGCTGAGAGAGAGCCATTAATGGCCATCATGATAGTAAGAGCCGACGTAAAGACAGCCAACCTGTGAAGGCTATACTATGAGTTTTTGGGAAGGCCCCAGCAGGGGGTCAGAGAGGTTTGGGGATGGTGAAGCTCCATGTCGTGATATTCTGTTTTAAGTGTCTTACTGTTATGATAAAGTGGGCTTACCGGTTGGGGGCTTACAGATTCCCTGATTATGGGATATGGATCTCCGGTGTCTGAATAAATGTTTCACTTCTACCTTCTATGAGGAGAGTCTTTCATACTTTGAGATACAGAACTACATAGGCATATTCATGATTATCATTAATGTTGTGTTTATTGCCTTGCTATTACAATGAATCAGTTCAAACTGACCCAAACCCTTTGAAAACTGTTGTATAGCATATAATTCTTCATGACTTTATTCCATATGGAGGCTACTGTGGGTTCTGAATGGTTCTGCTCTGATAACAGAGCAGGATCCAGAGTATACAGTAGGCCTGGCAACACAATACATGCCTGCTGCCCACGATCCAACGGAATTAAGTTCAGTGAGGTTCATGCCAGGCTGGCCCCAGAAAGATACATTTGTTGGCCACTGCATCTTTCAAAGATCACCAACCGAGTCACAGAGGAGTTATGATCTATATTAGTAGAAAGAGAACAACATTGGTGATATCAAAGATCCTTGAAGTATTCAAGCGTAATTGATCTAGAAAGAAATATCCTCCAAATACCAAAACGGCCACAGCAGCAATTTTTATATGGTGGCAAAAAACTAGAAACAGAGGAGATGTCCAGGTGGCAAAGAACTGGAAAAATAAAGATGTTCCTACGTACAAAAATGCAGCAGGTTTTTTTTTCGGTTTTTTTTTTTTTTGTGGTAGCAAAGAATTGAAAACAAAAGTATCCATCTATCAGAGAATGACTGAAAAAGTAAGTTGTGGTACTTAAATGGAATGTTTATTTGCCAGGAAAACAATTTATACAAGGACAACAATAAAGACAAATAACTGAAAGATTTAAGAACTCTGATCAAAATAATGACCAACCACAATTCTAGAGGACTCATGATGAAATATGCTACTCACCTCCTAATAGAGAAGTGACGGACTCAATGAGACATGTTTTGTTTTGGACTTGACCAATAGGAGAATTTGTTTTACTAGACTATATATGTTTGTAAAAAGAAATTTTGTTTTTCTCGCTTTCTCAAGGTGGGAGGTACAGAAAAGGAAGAAAGGAATCTGGACATGAAAATCAAATAAAATTTCATTTAAATGTAGGCAATAGTATCATATGGGTGCTTTATTGCCCATGTATGTCTTCATGGATTTGTCTAGAGGTAGCTCACAAGGAAGTAAGAATAGACATCTGTAGCATCTCCTCCCCTGTCTTTCTCCAAGAGAGACTGATTCCGTCTGGAAGGGGAAGCAGAAGGCTGGGGCCAGAGGCTAGCCATTCTCCTCTCCTCAGAGAGGAAGGGTGCCAGGCTAGAATTATATCTACTTGCTCCCTTAAATATGTTTCTAAGGGAAGCAATTGTCAGGTTCAAGCTGAACTCCTGATCACTGTTCTTTAATGAGGAAGAGGGAAGGAATGCCCCAAGCTTCATACTCAAGGTTTGAACCATCTCACCAGATGCCAATTCCATAATGAACACACATAGGAAATAGCAAATAAACCCATTTATCTGAGCCTGTAGCAGAATAGAAATCAGAAAAACCATATGAGAATATATACCAGACAATATAGATTGAAGGAAACTCTCCTATTAGGAGAGAGGCAATTGAGCTCAACCAAGAAAAGGAATCCAAGATTTCACTCAAAGGGAAATTCCCTGAAATCTCCAATGTAACAAGCTGGGGATAGGGACATGATAACAATTGTCAGCTTCTTCCTCGAATCTTTCGCCCTTTTTGGACTTGAAGAGAGGTTGGAATGGTGCATCTTTTCTCTCTGAGAGAAATTATTAATAACTAATTAATATTGGGGACATCTAGGGTTTTTCTCCCTATTTCCTCAAAGACCAATCCTTGTGAAAGACATCGCTGACAGATGAGATTGTCCAGATCCCCTGGGTACATGTTTCTTGCCTCACCCAACTAGAAGACCTTACAAAGAAAATCTAACCTAGATGAATCCTCACCCATTGTGTTCTATTCAGGAAGGACTGGGTGGATCTTTTTTGTCTAGATTGTCAAGTAGTCTAGGTGTAGAGATAGTGTCCAAGAGTGATATGCTCAAAGTCACATCCCTCATTAGAATAAGCCTACCTCTTATAATATTCATTCTTTCATTAATTGTTAACCAATCAGAGTTGATCCTTCCCTTCTTTGCAGGGATAGAGGGGGCTATAGGTGTAAAACATGACATACTATCAGACTTTGGTCAATATGTGGGTTAATTTTGCTGAACTAATTTTTTTCTTCTTTCTTTTTAATTCTGCTCTGAACAATGGATGACTTGCTAAATCCAGGAGATGGAGGGTGTCAAGATGTATTCAAAAATGCGGCAAGTTTTTTTAAAAAGCTATTAGAAATTTTTAAAGGAAATGTGATCTTGAATAGTAAAATATTATTTTATTTTAATTAAATTTAATTTATCAATAATTAATTATTAAATAATTTATTAATAATTAATTAATAAAATTTAATTAAAATAATATTATTTTAAAATATTAATTTATTATTATTATTATATTATATTATTATCTAACCCCAAATTCACATTGTTCAAGATTCTGTTTTACCACATTCAGAAAGTATAGCTGACTTGTCTAGGGACACATAACAAGACACGTCCACTCTCCAAGGGTGTTTAAACATTGAGCGGCCTCCATGATCCTCTTTGGCTTACAAAAGAAATCCAAATGACCATCATTTTGTTAATTACCTGCTAGTCATAATTAATAAAATGATTTTGACTACCCAGAAATTATGTCTCTTGGTCTTTTAATTTGTCACACGTCAAAGCTGGAAGCCAAAAGAGCTTGGAACTCTTTTCTCTCCTGACCAATTCTGTCCACCTCTCACATAGGTGTGGAGCATTGAGTAATCAATCTTCACTAATAGGAAGAAGTCCCATACAACTGTTCCTTTGGGCCAAGGGTTATATGATTTTTTTTTAAAGTAGACACACTCTGAGGGATAGCTAAACAAACTGTGGTACATGAATATGATAGAATATTACTGCATCAAAAGAAATATGGCATTGACGAATTCAGAAAAGCACGAAAAAACATATGAACTGGTGCAGAATAAAATAAGCCAAACCAGGAAAACAACATAGACAATAACTACAATAAGGAGGGAAGACAGAGGAGGGAGGAAGGCTGTATTCAGTGTCTAGCTCGATCCTGGGAGAGGTAAGCAGATGTACTTCCCTCCCTTCTTTTCAAGGATGAAAGGAAACTATATTTGTAGAACATGACATACTATCAGACTTTGGTCAATATGTGGATTAATTCTGCCGAACTAATTTTTTTCTTCTTTCTTTTTTATTCTGTTATGAACAATGGATGACTTGCTAAATCCAGGAGACGGAGGGTGTTGAGATGTATTCAGAAATGCAGACAATGTTTCTTTTCAAAAAAAAAAGCCATTAGAAATTTTTACAGGAAATGTGATCTGGAACGGTAAAAAATTATCTAAATCCAAATTCACATTGTTCAAGACCCTGTTTTACCACATTCAGAAAATAGTGCTTACATGCCTAGGGAGACATAAGTCTGAGGTGGGATTAGAATTCAGTGACAGAGGCATAAGGGGCTATTTGCTTAAGCTAACAAATGTCTGGTGTTCTTGTACTCATAAAGGCGTATCTTAGTTTTGCAGGCACATTCCTATGCCTAGGGCGAGGTACAAATTAACTTTTGGTGTGTCGTTTTTAGACTCTCCAGTTTAGCTGCCTTGATACTGCAACGTGACTATGGAATTCCCAATGCAGATGGTACAGATTGCAGTCTATCACTGCCCTCCAATACCATGCAAGCTTTCTCTTCGTCCTTTCAAAAATACTCCGTAGGAGAACCCACCAAACATATTAAGTGTTCCTCTAAGTCTCTTGGAGTCACCCCCATCCTGCTCAGTGAGCTCCAGTGATTCAAAGCCCTTCTTCATAACCTGCCCTTCTTTTTTCAGTCATCTTGCAATACCATACTTCTTGTAAATACCAAATAGTAACTGTTTCTCTTTTGGCCAGGAACCCTGAGGGTTTTCCTCTCCCAGTTTGATTTTTTTTTGAGTTTTGATTAGAGGGGCCATCCCTTGATTAACTTCTCAAAGAGGCCTATTCACTGAATGAGCGTTACCTCACTCAAAGTAAGAACCTGAAAAGACCTTAGCCAGAAAGGGCCAAGGTCTCCCAATGCATCCTGGGCCATCTCCAGTGGTCCTGGTGTGTGGAATGAGTGAAGACCTCTCATAAAAGGGAACAAATTAGATAAATAGAAATAAGTAGGATAGTGAGTCCCATTTCTCTACTTAGATATTTTCCTTTCTGTAAAGCAATTTCTCTACTTAGATGTTTTCCCCTCCATAAGCCAAGCTAGTGACCGAAAAGCTCCCGAGGTTAAGAATAGGATCCTGTGTATTTACTTAATGGCGAGAGGCCTGAAAGAAAGAAGGGTTGAGGTGAATAAGTCAGCAACCATAAAATCCTCTGAAAGTAAGGATAGGACACAGGATGCTCACCTCCTGTGCATTGACCCCAGGATAAGGGACCCCCAGCTTGGGAGAAGAATGGATGAAAAGCCGGAAAGCCAGGTGCAATGTAGACGTGCGAGACCAATTAGGTATATGAATGATGGGAAACAAGGTGTAAGGGTGCTGGGGATATCTGCCACAGATGTAAGGGTGA
Source organism: Phalanger gymnotis (assembly GCA_028646595.1). Classification (NCBI taxonomy): domain Eukaryota; kingdom Metazoa; phylum Chordata; class Mammalia; order Diprotodontia; family Phalangeridae; genus Phalanger; species Phalanger gymnotis. The sequence goes on from CM053624.1 coordinate 162,612,031, forward strand.
TGGGAAAGGCTAGTTTGCCACAGATGTGAAGATGAGCTAACCAACAACTGGCTTCTGCCTATCACCGATAACCAAACCATTTGTTCGTTGTCATTGTCATTAAGATAGATTTATCACTTCAGATTGATGGGAGAATGGGATAAGAATGGTGGGAAGGTTATGTCCATCACTTGCTTGTCAAAAATAACCATACTATTTATTCCTTGCCATTGTCACTGGGTAGATTTATCGCGTCCAGATTGTACCCTCAAAGCTTATGTCTGCAAGCTGAGAGGAAGGACGTTGGGAGGGGGAATTGCGGTTAGGGACCTATATAAATACCCCAATTCTGTGTCCAGAGCACTGAGAGGACCCCCGGTCCTTTTGGTGCCCAGAGTTGCCCTTTCCTGCGGGATCGTAAAAAATTTTCCTTTCTACTTTCACCTTGAGATGCCTCTGTTTAATTCTTGGATTCATAAATCCATGCCACACACTAGTGAATATCAGGCCTCTGGACCCAGATGGCTCTGGAAGAGAAAGTGAGGCTGGTGACCTTGCACAGCCCTCCCTCACTCAAATCAAAGTCAACTGCAAGTCATGGCATCACTTCCTTGATGTCATGGTCGTCTTCAAAAATGAAGGACAAACACAATAACAGTCTTCTTGCATCTTATACCCCCACCCACCCCCACGTAGTCATCAATCCAGTGGCACCCACCTCCTTGCATTCCTCCAATAAGATACTTCATCTCCTGGCTCTGGACATTCTCACTGGCTGTCTCCCACGCCTGAAAGTCTCCTCTTCTCTACCTCCTGAGTTCCCTGAGGTCCCAGCTAAAATCCACCTTCTATAGGAAACCTTTCCCAATCCCTCTTAATCCTACTGCCTTCCCCTCCATTGATTATCTCCAATTTATCCGGTATCTATCTTGTTTCTATATACTTTGTTTGCATGTCGTCTCCCCCAGTGGACTGTGAGTTCCCTGAGGGCAGGGACTGTCTTTTGCCTTTCTTTGTATCCCCAGTGCTTAGCACAATACTTGGCATACAGTAGGCACTTAATAAATGTTCATTGATTATCTTCTTATATTTTCCTCCTTTCCACACACTCTATTATCCAGCTACATTGACCTATTTGCTATTTATTCCTCAGATGGGACAGTTCAGCTCTATTTGGTCCGCCATGTCTGAAATGCTGTCCCCCTCACCAAAACCTCTTTATTTCTTTGGCTTTCTTCAAGACTCAGTTCAAATCTCGCCTTCTGCAGGAGTCCTTTCCTGGTCCCCTCCCTGCTAAATACTATTCGCATCTCAGATTACCTGCTATCTAACTCTGTATCTATCTTGTATACAGGTATTTATATTTTACCTCCCCCACCAAAGACAGCTGGTGGTGACATGGACAAAGTTTTGGGCTTTGAGTTAGGCAGACTTTAGTTGAAATCCCATCTCAAACACTTTTTAGTTGCATGACTATGTAGCAACAATCTGCTAGCAGCTACTGTGGCTGTGTAAAACCAACAACAACCAGCACACAGAAGGCTGCTAACAGTTTCTTTTGATCTGCTTTACTAAGGAAAGCAACGTTAAGGGGTTGACAATCTTAGTTTAATCACACATGCGAATATCATTCACTTCGTTCAGGAGGAAAAGCCAGCAACCTGAACTTCAGAGCAAATACAAACAAATTACAAACAAACAATATAAACAGACCAAATCACAATTCGTAGTTACCAGGAAAGCATCAACATCTGGGTTTACAAGCTGGGGGCTCTTAAAAGAGCTGCCCAGAGTCCCACGCCACTCTTCCAGTGACTGAAGGACCCAAGGGAGAATGACAACCTCTGGGTTTATAAATCTTCTTCAGAGTCAAAAGGCACCACAATATGTGTCACAAACATGGGACTCAAACCCATGCAAACCAGGCTTTCCACTGAGGCAAGGAGGTCATCAAAGACTCCTAATTTAATCAAAGAAACAAAGGCCAGACTCATCAAGGGCACTTGATTAAATAAATGCTAAAAGAGAAAGCAGTAAAAAAAAAAAGTCCCACCTTAATATTACAGACTTTGAACAAGTCACTTAACCTCTGCCTCAGTTTCCTCAACTGTAAAATGGGTTATTATGACGATAAAATAAGTAAAATATTTGCAAAGTGCTTGGCACATGGTAAATGCTACATGAATGCTTATTCCCTTCCCTTCTCCATTAGATTGTGAGCTCCTTGAAGGCACAGATTGTTTTTTGCCTTTCTTTGTACCCTCAGTACTGTGACGATACATACTAAGTGCTTAATAAATGTTTGTTGATCACATGTACAAAAATATTTATAGCAGCTTTCTTTGTGGTGGCCAAGAACTGGAAATTGAGATGCCCATCAATTAAGGAATGACTGAACAGGTTGTGGTATATGAAAGTAATGGAATACTATTGTGCTATAAGAAATGATGAACAGGAAGACTTCAGAAAAACCTGGACAGACTTATATGAACTGATGCTGAGTGAAGTGAGCAGAACCAGGAGAACATTGTACACAGTAACAGCCACGGTGTGTGATGAGTGATTTTGATAGACTTAGCCCTTCTTAGCAATGCAAGGCCCTAAAATAATTCCAAAGGACTCATGATGAATAATGCCATCCACATCCAGAGAAAGAACTATGGAGTCTGAATGCAGAGTAAAGTAGACTACTTTCTTTTTTTCTTCATTTTGTTTTGTTTTTTCTTTCTCATGGTTTCTCCCTTTTGTTATAATTCTTCTATATGACATGAATAATGTCAAAATATGTTTAATAGGAATGTATATGTAGAATCTATATCAGATCAGCCTCCTTGGGGAGGGAGGGGGGAGGGAAGGGGAGAAAATTTAAAACTTAGGGAAGTGAATGTTGAAAACTAAAAATAAATAAATAAAAATAATAAATGCTTGTTGATTGACTATACAAATAGAGAATAGAATTGTGGTTCAGTCATATCTGAGTCTTCATGACCCCACTTGGGGGTTTTCTTGGCAAAGATACTGGAGTAATTTGCCATTTCCTTCTCCAGCTCATTTTACAGATGAGGAAACTGAGGCAAACCAGGTTAAGTGACTTGCTCAGGGTCACGCAGCTTGTAATTGTCCAAGGCCACACATGAACTCAGGAAGCTGAGTATTCCTGATTCCCATCCTTGTGGTATATCTACTGCACCACCTAGCTGAACAAGATCATACAGAGACTGCCCATCAATTAACCAAATTCATATTACACCAAGGTTAAAGGTCTGGCATAGGGTAAAGGGGCTTGGACTCGGAAGACAGAATACCTGGATTTAAAACCTGCCTTTGCCACTGTGTGCCCTTAGACAAGTCACAGCTCTGCTCAAGACCTGAATTTCTCCATCTGCAAAATGGGAGTAATGATATCTGAACAACTTTCATCCCACAATTTCTGTGAAGTTCAAATAAGATGATGTACATAAATAACTTTGTCACCATAAAGTGTTTTTGATATATAATTTTCTGAACTTGGCAAACATGAACATTGTCATATGCAAAAAGCAGAAAATAAGGACTGCAAATGAAACCACGAATTTCTATTACATGCAGCTTGCATTTCTTTTCAATTTTTTTCTAATAAATTCAATTATAAAATTCAAAATGTAATCAATTCAATTAGATTCTGCCTCTCTATGTCTCTCTGAACCTTCTTCTGTTCTCTTCTGTGATTTTTTTTTTAAAACTGTAATAACCTTTTCTTTCTTTTTTTTTCTTTTTTGGCATCCCTATTTCTAGTTCCACTTTCTCTTCCAAAATCTCCACAATTAAAAAGATAGTAACAAACATAATTAAGCAAAAAATCTATACATGAGGCATATACAAAAATGTATATCTTAATATGCATCTTGGGTCCCCTCAAACTCTCCACAAAGCATTGCATAAACGCAAATTATGATGATTTTTATTTATGGACATCTCCTAGGTAAACTGGTTTGTATCTATATCTACCCTCAACATACCAAAAATATGAAGTTCTTGATTATATGGTATAACAAGCCATTTCAGTACATTCTCTTCCTGGGCTCCACTACCCAACTATGACTCACCCTTACATTTGTCCAGGGCCTACTCTACAACCAAACCCCAACTCTGGAATCTACCACCATTATCATTTCTGCCTACCCAGTTCTAAGCTTGTTTTACACACACACACACACACACACACACACACACACACACACACACACACACACACCCACCTCTGCCTCACCCTCAATTCCAAGTTTAAAATCTGAAGTCAAAGGGGATAGGGCTTGGGCAATCAATCAGCCTGGAGACTGACTGCCCAAGCCCTACTGGACTCAGCCTCCATCTTGATAATGAGCAGCAGCCAAGAGATAGGGTCTAATCATGTGGCAGGATCAATTTTAGACTTTTAAGGAATATCCTAAGTATATCACTTCAGGAAATATCTTCCTTACCTTTGTTTCAGTTTTCTCAAGAGTCAGAAAGACTTGGGTTTGAATCCTACCTCAGATACTTACTACTCGTATGACCTTTGGCAAGCTGTGTGACCTTATGTAGGCCTTAAGCGCCTTCATCCTTTAATAAATGGGTTCAACTCTGACCTCGAAGGTGTCTCCAGCTCTCAATCTACGACCCTATGATCCCACACCTCTGTATGTTGGGAAACCCAGTGAGTCATTTTTTAAAGAGTGCTTAACAAAGCAAACAGAATGATAATGGTTTATACAATGTCCATAATGATGTAAAGGAAAAAGCAAAGAAGACTTCAGAATTCTGACCGATTGTAATGTCAGAAGGGGGTCAACATAATATACCTCCTGCCTCTAGGGAAAGAAGTGGTTTTTAACAAGTGTAGAGTCCTAAGCCTAAATCATTTGTTTTCAGCCGCGGCCAAGGGTTGACTTGTATTACTTGACTGGACTTCTTCGTTAGAAAAATTCTATAGATTGGGGAGGGAAATAGGAACCATGTAAGAAAAGAGTAACCAAAAAGATTGCTTTTTTTTTTTTTTAAACAGAGGGCTTGAGGTACCCAGAGAAGAATAAGGAAATTCAATGTAACCAGAGTCTCATACTGTACCTCCTGGGAAAGAGAGCAACTAATTGGTAAGGAAGACTTGATTCATTTGGCCCCTACTCCCCCCGTTTCCCCACCTTCCTGACTGTCAGGCTCTGGCCAGGGTTCCCGCCTCAGGCTAGAATCAGAAGCTAAGGGAGGGAGTCACATATTTTAGCTTCCCCAGACAGGTTTTGAACCCGGACCTTACCCCTCTACTGGTCACACCCCAAGCCCCACCTCTGGGCCCAAGCTGCCTCCTACTCTACCTGAGCCAGGGGGAAGCAGCCCTCTGCTGACATAGCCTGCAATGCATCCCTGGAGTTACTGCTGGCTAATGATAATAGCTAGCATTTGTTGTTATCATCTGGTAGTTTCAGTCATGTCCGACTCTTCATGACCCCATTTGGGGTTTTCTTGGCAAAGACCCTGGAGTGGTTTGCCATTTCCTTCTCTTGCTCATTTTACAGAGGAGGCAACTGAGGCCAACAGGTTAAAGTGACTCGCCCAGGGTCACACAGCCAGTAAATATCTGAGGCCAGATTTAAACTCAGGAAAATGCGTCTTCCTCACTCTAGGTGTGGCGTTCTATCCCCTGTGCCACAGAGCTGCCCTTGAGCAGTCCAATGAGTGAAATGCTATTATTACCTCCACTTTGCAGATAAGGAAACTGAGGCTGAGAGAGGTTGCTTGTGACTTGCCCAGGGTCACAGAGCTGGTAAATGCCTGGAGCAGGATTCAAACTCAGGTCTTCTGAGCTCTAATTTATCCTTGGAAATGTATAGTTTGGGGAAAAGGGCACCACTCACCAGAGGGAGAGGTATTGGAGTAAAGAAAGATTAAGGATGGGCCAGCTAGTTGGTGCAGTAAGTAGAGCACCAGCCCTGGAGTCAGGAGGACCTGAGTTCAAATCCGGCCTCAGACACTTGACATGACCTTGGGCAAGTCACTTAACCCCAAATGCCCTGCCTTTCCCCCTCCAAAAAAACCCAAAACAAACTAAACAAAGAAAGATGAAGGAAGGAGGGAAGCCTGCTGTAACACAACCTCCTTACCCACTACAGTCAGGCCCCTAGATTGAACTGTGGGACTTTCATAGGAAATCCCAGGCAGGGGCAACCCCAATGAATAGGTGACCAACCACATGTACCCAACCTCCTCAAAAACGTTTTTCCCACTGCCTAGAAAATCAAGACCATAAGTGACTTGTGGTCATATGGCCAGTTTGTGATAGAGAAGGGATTTGAATCTTCTAGGCTTCCAGACCAGTTCTCCATCATGCCAGTAATAATTACAATAATAAATTATGGAACTGAGTTATATTGTCAGGAGAAATTGAGAACATTCCACCCATCACCACTGCCAGAACCCGTCAGGCTGTACTGCCATGGACTACCTGCCCTTACTGAAGCATCTCAGGCTTACCGGAAAAAAATAGTTTCTCTTCTGCGCAATAGATACAAGAAAGAATTAGCATTTCCATATAAAAAAGTGGAATACAAAAAGATGACTGCATATGAAATCTTGAATCTCCAACACTGTGCAATAACTAACTTTGATAGACTTACCTCTACTTAGTAATGCAAAGATCTAAGACAACTTTAAATGATGCGAATGCTATCCACATCTGAAAAAAGAACTATGGCGTCTAAATGCAGATTGAAGCATAGTATTCGCTCTCTCTCTCTCTTTTGTTTCTTCTTTCTCATGGTTTCTCCCATTGGTTCTAATTCTTCTTTACAACATGACTAGTGTTGTATGTGAATGTAATATGAAAATATGTCCGATATGACTATATAGAGAGAGCCTGTCAGATTGCACGCTGTCTTGGGGTGGGGAGAAAATTTTGAACTCAAAATCTTATGGGAATGGTTAAAATTAAAAATAAATAAATTTTTTAAAAGAATTTTTGTTCTTTATAACATTGCAGGTATGGGATAACTTCTTGTCGTGGTTCTCTTCTTTTCACTATGCAACAGTTCATGCAAATCTTCCTAGGGTTCTTTGATGTTATATCTTACACAATTTCTTACTACGTAATGATGTTCCATCTATATACCATTACCCAAATGATGAGCACCCTCCCTTAGTTTCTGGTTCTTTGCTACAACAAAAAAAGCTGATATAAATATTTTTGTATACGTTTTGAGCTCTTTGGGAGTATACACCTCATATTTGTATCTCTGGGACAAAGGGCACTCATAGTTTAGTGACTTTGTGTAACTAGTGCCAAACTGCTCTCCTGAGTGGCCGGACCAATTTTTATTTCCTCTAATAGTGTATTGATACACATATCTTCTTGCTGTTCCTCTAAAAAGTGTCATTTTCCTTTTTTGGCAATTTGGTGGATGTGAGACTGAGTCTCCTGGTTTTTTAATTGGCATTTCTCTAATTATTCCTATTCTTTGTTGTTTTTTTTTAGGAGTCGTGCTTGACCAGGCCTGAACATAGCAATCAGAGAGTCTTCCTAGTGGCCCACCGAGTGAGCCTACATTATTTAGATTTTTCAAAAGTGAGAGAGGGAAAAAAGGAATAGCAGGAGTCACAGGATCCTAAATCTAAAATCTGAAGGGTCCTCAGAGGCCATCTAGTACAACCACCTTATTTACAAATAAAGAAACTGAGGCCTGGGGAATTTTAGTGACTTGCCCAAGGTCATACAGGTAATAAATATCAGAAGCAGTATTCAAACTCAGTTCCCCTGACTCCATAGTCAATATCCTTTGCAGTGTACCATGCTGTCTCCCACCTAACTGGAGTCAGGAAAGATCTGAGTTCAAATCTTGCCTCAGATACTTACTGGATGTGTGACTTTGGGCAAGTCATTTAACTTCTGTCTACCTCAGTAGCACCTATCTCACAGGGTTGTTGTAAGGCTTAAAATGAGATAATATTTGTAAAAAGCACTTAGCACGGTGCCTGCCACATAAGAAATATTATGTAAATGCTTATTCCCTCCCTCTCCCTCTCCAGAAGTTGTCCTCAAACTTGGCATCATTGAAATGAGCCTTTACAGAGTTATCTATCCAGAAGCCACTGAAACAGCCACTCAAGGACATAGGAAAATTGGCTGCTTCGAATTTTCCTGGCTTCCTTCAGGACTCAGTTAAGATCCTACCTCCTCCGGAAGGCCTTTCCTGGTTCCACTCAGCTACTAACAATAATGTCTTCCTCTCTCAAATGACCTCTTAAATATGTATAAATACTATATATGTGTGTGCATACATATGTGTAATACATGTATGAACGTGTATGTGTGCACATATGCATGTGAGTAACATGCTGTGTATAACATATATAACACACATATAAAACCTCTAAATGTGTGCATATTCTACCCCATTAGAACGCGATATCCGTGAGAGCTGAGACAATTTCTTTTTGCTTTTCTTGGTATTCTCAGTACTTAAACACAGTGCTTGGCACATAGTGGGCACTTAATAAATTATGACGATGACAATAAGAAATTATAATTAACTTAATAAATGACTGATTGTTGACTAACTTCACCACTTGAAACGCTTCCAAATCCTCTTTCTTCCTATCTCCCGGGAAATTAGTTAATACCAGACTCTAACTAGTTGGAATAATTTTCTTCCACCCAAAGGAGTGGTGGTGTACAGTGGGCAGAGCGCTAGGCCTAGAGTCAGGAAGACTTGAGTTCAAATCTGGCATCAGACACTAGCCATGCGACCTTGGCTAAGTCATTTAATCTCATTTAACTCAGTTTCCTCAACTGTGAGATGGAGTTAGCAATCACATCTAACTCCCAGGGTGGTTGTGAGGCTAAAGTGAGACAATATTTGTTAAGCGCTTAGCAAAGTGCCTGGCATGTAATAGACATGATGTAAATACTAGCTATTACTTTATTATTATTTCTAAAGAAGGTCCCAGAGTGAAGGGGGAGACAAGTAGTGACAGCTGTGACCCCCCCCCCCCCCGAACAGTCATGTGGTTGGTGTGACAGATATAACCACCCAGTTCTTCCCTTAAGCATGTTGTCCAAGGATCAATCACATAAGTGTGTCAGAAGTGAGATTTAAAATCCCATACTCTGACACCAGACCTAATATTCTTTCATGCATACCACAGCAATCTCTAGCCCTGTGGGCGTCTGGATGGTGTATAAAGTGCCAAAGAGGAGTCAGTCCCAGGCAAGAGAGTAGTTATGGTCACTGCCCAGAAGCTCATATTACTGGATCACTGGAACATAGTTTTCAAGCTGGAACGGACATTACTCCAACTCCTTCATTTTACAGAGATTAAGGGACTTCCTCAGGGTCACACAACTCTTAAGTGTTTAAGGCAGGATTAGGACACAGGTCCTCCTGACTCCGTGGGGCTGTATGGACTCTGACACACCCTCTTGGTTCCCAGCCCTCCTTCCCCTAGAAGGCACTCTCACTTACCGAGGATGCAGGGGATAGCAGCAGCAGCAGCGGCAGCAGCAGCAAAAAGGGGTGCTTTTTCATCTCCTGCACAGGAAGAAAAGTGTTCAGTAAGACCAGCGCTTTCAATGAGTTGTGGGGTGCAAAGAAGAGAAGGGAAGGACAAGGAGGGAACCAATCCCTATAAGAATAAAGAAGTTCCCAATCAATGCCTCGGGCATCTGAGGCTTTTCCCCTCTCAGAGATGTCTCTAGCATATATCACAATGTCCTCCCTCCTCTTTGTCAAAGTTTGTGGTAACATGGTGAACAAGAGTGGTGGATAGGCAGGGAGCCAAAGCTAATCCCACTGGCAGGCTGATACGGGAAAGTTACCCAAATGCAGATACAGAGGAGTTTGTATTTTATTCTACAGACAATGGGGAGGCATTGAGGCTTCTTGAGCTTGGCAGGCACCAACATCATTAGATAATCTACATCAGAAGTATCCATTTGGCAGCTGTGTAGAGACTGGACTGGGAAGAGAGCGACCCAATGCTGTGAGACCAGCTAGGAGATATTGCAAAAGTCCAGACAAAAGGTGAAAAGATCCTAGACCTGAGTGCTTTTGGTGAGGACAGAAAGAGACAGAGGTCAGTTGAAGAGATAGAAAAGATAAGATTTGACAATTAATTGTATATCCAGGGTAAACAAGAGTAAAGAAAAGAGAATGACTCCTAGGTTGTGTACCCAAGTGGCTGGAAGAATCCACTGATGAAGACTTTGCAGAGTTGCCTGGAAAACTGCCTATAGTGGTGTGGCATTTATGTGTCAGAGTTAGGATTTGTACCTGGGTATTCCTGACTTCAAGGCCATGCCACTTCTCATATAGCCCATTACAATTTATAAAGTACTTTTGTTGGGAGGAAGCAACTGGGGTTAAGTGACTTACCCAGGGTCACACAACTAGTAAGTGTATGAGGTCACATTTGAACTCGGGTCTCCCTGACTCCAGGTCAGTGGATTTATCATATCTTTTATTCATACCCCACCTAGCTTCCCCTATAAAATACTTTCATAACCATCATCTAACTTTATCCCACAAAAATTCTGTGACATTAGCAGATCAGATAGTCTCATTTTACATATGAAAAAAGTGAGACCCAAAGAGGTGACTTGCCCAAGGTCACATTGCTAGTAAGTGGAGGTTGTTCAGTCATTTTTCAGTCATGTCTCTATAACCCTAACTGGGTTCTTCTTGGCAAAGATACTAGAGTGGTTTGCCATTTCCTTCTCCAGCTCATTTTACAGATGAGGAAATTGAAGCAAACAAGGTTAAGTGACTTGCCCAGGGTCACCTAGCTAGTAAGTATCAGAGGTCACATTTGAATTCAGGTCTTCCTGACTCCAGGCCAGTCCATTTATCCACTGCACCACCCAGCTGCCCACCTGGGACACAGGTGCTTAATAAACATTGGTTGACTGACTGACCCATCTAGAACATAGATTTGTCCCTAGTAAGTGGAGGAGCTAGGAATAAAAGTCAGATCTTCTGTCTTCTAGTCCCTTGCTTTTTACCACACCACCCCAAATTTATTTGCTTAGGTAGTTCAAAGGTGAACTGCAGCCTAACCCAGGTCTAGTGAACAAATTTTGAATGTAGAGGATCTGACCCTAATAATTCCCAAGTGTGGCCTCCACTTCATCAACAAGGCTCTTAATGTGTTATGTGAGTGTGGCCTGCTAATTTGACTTAAGAAAATCAAGTTAATGAGGCCTCCCAAGTTCCAATGCACTTCATCCCCTCCTATAGCCACACATCATGTCCCTAACCCTAGCCAGTTATGTAGCAAATGCTATGAGCCACAAGGGTGGAGGGATAAACAGAATGCAGAATGCCTACTAAAAGAGAGCTTTAAAAATTATCTAATCTGGGGTGGAGCCAAGATGGCAGCTGGGAAGCAGTGACTGGCGTGAGCTCCCTACCAAGTCCCTCCAAAAAACTATAAAAAAAATGCCTCTGAACCAATTCTAGAGCTGCAGAACCCACAAAGTGGCAGAGGGAAGCAGGGCTCCAGCCCAGGACAGCCTGGATGGTCTCTGGGTAAGGTCTGTCCCACACGGAGCTCCCAGCTCCCAGCTGAGGGGAGCGGAGCTGAGCCCAGCACGCGAACAGACCAGATGCGGACCTACCAGACCAGGGGACGAGCAGAGAGTGCCCTAGCACCCTGAATTACTGAGCTGTGGCATCTACCAGACCTCTCAACCCACAAAGAGCAAAGACAACAGAGAAGGTTAGTGGGAAAAGCTGCGTGACTGAGTTTGCGGTTCGGCCACCACCCCTGGGGCAGCAGAGGT
>CM053624.1:162624294-162691545 GCA_028646595.1 Phalanger gymnotis
AAATTCAATAAAGGGGGATAGGTTAGGAAGAAGCAAAACATAGTTAGTCTTTCACAACATGAGTATTGTGGAAGGGTTGTACCTAATGATACGCATGTGGCCCATGTTGAATTGCTTGACTTCTTAGGGAGGGTGGATGGGAAGGGAAGAGGGGAGAGAATTTGGAACTCAAGGTTTTAAAAAAAATAGATGTTCAAAAGTAAAAAAGTTTTTTTTTTCATGCAACTAGAAAATAAGATGCACAGGCAATGGGGCATAGAGATTTGTCTTGCCCTACAAGAAAGGAAGGGAAAACGGGATGGGAGGGGAATGGGGTGACAGAGGGGAAGGCAGACTGGGGAACAGGGCAACCAGAGTGTATGCCATCTTGGAGGGCGGGGGAAGGAAATGGAGAGAAAATTTGTAATTCAAACGCCTGTGAAAATCAATGCTGAAAACCAAACATATTAAAAATAAATTTAAAAAAAATTATCTAATCTGATCTGCTCTGGAGAGCAATGTGGAACTATGCCCAAAAGACTATAAAACCATGCATACACTTTGACCCAGCAATGCCACTACAAGTTCTGTATCCCGAAGATATCATAAAATGGAAAAAAGGACCCACATGTACAAACATATTTATAGCTCTTTTTGTGGTAGCAAAGAATTGGAAATTGAGGGGATGCCCATCAATTGGGGAATGGCTGAACAAGCTGTGGTATATGAATTTAATGGAATACTCTTGTGCTGTAAGAAATGATGAACAGTTCAACAACTAACTTTGATAGACTTAGCTCTTCTCAGCAATGCAAGGATCTAAGACAACTCAGAAAGATTCGTGATAGAAAATGCCATCCACATCCACAGAAAGAACTATGGAGACTGAATGCAGATCGAAGCATACTATTTGCTCTTTTTTTCTTTTGTTGTTTTGTTTTGTTTCTTCTTTCTCATGGTTCCTCCCATTGGTTCCAATACTTTACATGACTAATGTGAAAATATGTTTAATATGAATGTATATGTAGAGCCTATATCAGATTGCATGCCATCTTGGGGAGGGGGAAGAGGAAGGAGCAGGAGGAAATTTTAAAACTCAAAAGCAAATGGAAGCGAATGCTGAAAACTAAAAATAAATATATACATATTTTTTAAAAATATCTAATCCAAAGACATAATTTTGCAGGAGAGGGAGGTTATGGCAGCTGATGGTCACCCTTGTGATTGTTAGAACTGAACAGGCTGACTTAGCTGTTTTGGGGAAGACCCCAGCAGGAGGTCAGAGAGGTTTGGGGATCTTGAGGCTCCATGTTGTGATATTCTGTATTGAATGTTTTGGGTTCCTTGCTGTTATGATTAAGTGGGCTAACTGGCTATGGGAACTGAACATTTGGTTATGGGATATGGTTCTCTGGTGTCTAAATAAATGCTATACTTCTTCAGGATCACTCATGATTTAGCAGCCACCATTTTAAAGAAGTGAGCACTTACAATACAATATTCCAGAAGGCTAAAGACATAGGCTTACAACCAAGAATAACTTACCCAGTAAAAGTGAATATAATGCTATGGGGGGAAGGGGAGAGAAATGGGCTTTTAACAAAACAGAAAACTCCCAAGCATTCCTGATGGAAAAAAAAAAGCACAGATGGGAAGCAGAATGGAAATACCTGTTCAGCAGTCTTATAAAATTGTCTTTATTTCCTGGGAGAGTATGAATGGTATGTGGGTTATGTTTTTATGTTTTAAGTATCTATTAGAGCTCATTTATAAATCTTTCATATTCTAAATATATTTTTTATGGTAGAAGAATTAAGTAGTTACCTAATATCTGATATTTACTTTGTATATTGAGTACCTTTTCTAGAAACAATACTGCTTATCCCTTCTTATGAAAAACCACCCCCATATAAGTTTTGCTAAAGACATTTCCCTGAATCTCTAGATTGGGTATATAACCAGCCAGAAAGTATGGGAAGCTTCTGATCCCTTTTCTCTGGCATCAGGGAACCTTGGGACTGAACTCAGTCTTTGTGGGCTAGACAGGATACCTTTGAGAGAGAGACCACCTTATGAGTTGTGGGTCTAACTTGTATTTGGGAAATGAGTACACTTTCCAGGACCACCAGTTATGATAGATACGAACCCTCACAAAAGAATATTAATTTTCAGATCTCCAAGAACTGTGTCACATGAAATCTTTAGCACAAAGTACTGGAGAAGCACTCAGAAGGACAATGCTTGAGACTCTCCAAGTCACCAGAGAAGGATCCAATATCGGCAATGTGTATAAATGTTCTAAAAGCGTCCCAGCTGATGCCTCAGTTGACTAATTGAGTCTCTCCAATGAACTTGATGAAATTAAAGAATATGATGGGCCAGTAACCAAAACAACTAGGTATAACGGTACATCTGTTTCAAGCTTCAAGCATCTGCAACTTGTAAAAAGCAAATGAAAGGTAAGTAAAAGAGACATAAAATTGACAGAGGTAATGAGCCTGCTCTGGCATTCCTTTCTCCTCCCACTCACTAATATGGTCAATCAGGAAAGACTGAGAGTTTATAAAAAGTGGAAGAGCCAAATCAATCAAGCTGCCAAGTCAGTTGAAAAGAGAGCTAACAGTACTGTGAAGGAAGGACCTAATTTCTGAGTTTACTATTCAGCTTTTTCTTTACACACCTTGGAGAATGTAACAAGAGATTGGGGGTAGGGGGTGATTTTCCTCTCCCCAATGGCAACTGCAATGTTATCTTACAGCGGAAGCACATGGCCAGCACCCAGCCCAAGAATGGAGTCTGGCTGCAGAGTTGGGTTGGTAAGAAGAGTCAAGCTAAGCTCCTGTTTGGAAAATGGCAAATCCCAGAGCCAAGACTTCTATTGGTCCTAGGGTACAAGCTCTAGTACTTTCCACAAGTGCATAGCAATACCCAAAGTAGAAGGTCAGTTAAGCTCAAAGCTGGAGCCAGAGTTTTCCATAATCAAGGAGTGAAGTGGCCCCCATCAGGGATGCTGATCGATCCCCTCCTACGTTTATGTATTTTGTATTTCTTTACCTGTATAAATGCTGTTCTCTCCCCCACCCCAATATAATGTAAGCACCTTCATGTCAGACTGTCTCAGTTTCATATTTTTATCCCCAGAATCTAGGACAACATCTGGCACATAGTAGGTGCTTAAGAAATGTTGTTGATTGAATAGAGATGCTGGGCCACTCCAGAGAAGTCTGATAGTCTATACAGGACTAGACAAGATGATCAAGAATGCCTATTCCCCAGACCTCAGACTTCAAAGAAGGCATATTCAAAGCAAGGGCTGATAATGCCTTTCGTGCTGGTCCCATGTTGTGTTTTGGGGGGCATCCCAACCCAAGACAACCAACATTCTCTAGCTATTGCCTCTGGAGGCAACTTGTGGGGCTTCAGGCAGAGGGCCCAGAGAACTTGCTTCTTGGAAGAATCCTTAGGATGCTCTCACTTGTCACCCAATACCCTCGTGCTGCTCACTTTGGTACCTCCTCAATAAAAGTCCTACCCATAAAGCACGTGATGTTCTCTCTCCTTAATCCATGCCATTATTCATGTTTTCGTTTGGTTGGGAATGATCGGAGAGGGAGGTAGAATAGAGTATATCTAGCTGTGTAGACCTCCAGAGATATAAAGTAAGATTAATTAAGCCTCTCAATACACTCCAGAGAACCCCATTCTTTTAGAGTTCTGTTTTTCTGCTAAGTGACAAACTAACCGCATCAATTAATAAATGAATTCTTGAAATAACCTGCTGGTGGGTCTGCCTACCATAAGTCTCTCCCCACTCCACTCCATCCTCCACAGTGCTTTTCCTAAAGAGCAGGTTTGACCACGTCACTTTCCTACTCAATAAACTCCATTGGCTCCCTACCTCTAGGATCAAATACGAACTCCTGTTTGACATTCAAAGCCCTTTATAACCTAGCCCCCACCTGCCTTTCCAGTCTCAACTAAAATCTACAGCAATGATGTCAAACTCAAATAGAAATGGGGTGCTGTGCCATCACCAGTCATCTCTAGGGTTTCCCTCTTGATTATTGCCTACTTATCCCATATATAGCTTGCTTGTACATAATTTGTTTAATTTTTATTTCCCCTTAGATTGTGAGCTCTTTGAGGGCAGGGACCCTCTTTTGACTTTTTTTTTTTATCCTCAGTGCTTAGTATAGTACCTGGCACACAGTAGGTACTTAATAAATGTTTATGGATTCACTGGCTGTCTCCCATGCTTGAAATGCTTTCCCTCCACATCTCCTCCTTCTGCCTTTCAAGTCCCAGCTAAAATCTACAGCAAAGATGTCAAACTCAAATAGAAATGGGGTGCTGCACCATCACCAGTCATCTCAGGATATGTCTTACCACTGGACTCTGATGACTCTGGAGGAAGGTGAAGCTGATGACTTTGTGAAGTTCTGCCTCACTTAAATCCAATCCACTCACAGGTCAAGACATCCTGGTGATGTCATGGGTCCTCTTCAAGAACAAAAGATGAACAATAAGAAGAAATGGGGTCCACTAAACTGTACATATAGAGCCCTGAGAGCAGCATGTTGTTGCAAAAATTCTGCTAGCAGCTGCCGTGGGGGTGAAAAACCAACAAAAACCAGCTCACAGAACGCTGCAAGCCCAGGTCCTTTTCATCTGCTTTACTAAGGAAAGCAACGTTAAGGGGTTAACAATCTTAATTTAATCCAGCATACAAATACCATTCACTTAGTTCCGGGGGAAAAGCCAGAACTCTGAACTTCAGAGCAAATACAAATTACAAACATCGACAGACAGACCAAATACAATTCGTAGTTACCAACATCTGAGTTCAGCCGGGAGCTCATAACAACTCCTGCTGTGGGTCAGAGCTCTGAAAAAAAAAAGCCAACTTCTGGTTTTGTATCTTTTTCAGGGTCAAGGGTGAATCACACATGCGACTCACCCGCTTGACCTAAAACCGTCACAAAAATGCAACTTAAACCCACATGGTCTAAAAGCCTCTGATGTCACAAACATGTCACTCAAACCCATGTAAACTAGGCTTTCCCTTGAGGCAAGGAGGTCATCAAAGACTCCTAATTTTATCAAGGAAACAAAGACCAAACTCTTCAAGGACACTTGGTTGAATAAGTGCTAAGAGCCCATTTTGATTGCCAATACACATGTTGATTTTAAAAATCATACATGCTTATATATTTCTTTTTTTTAATTAATATATCAGCATATTAAAATCAGAGAGCAACTGCATATTAATCTGGTTCAGCTGTAGTAGGCAGTATTGTGGGACAAATGATGCCCTTGGGACACGGTTTTGCCACCTGGTCTAAAGAATGCCTTTTCCAACACCTTAATTCTAGGGTTTCCCTCTTTTGATTATTGCCTACTTATCCCACATATAGCTTGCTTGTACATAATTTATTTTTTATTTCTTCTTAGATTGTGAGCTCCTTGAGGGCAGGGACCCTCTTTTGACTTTTTTTTTTAGCCTCAGTGCTTAGCGTAGTGCCTGGCACACAGTAGGTACATATATATATATATATATATATAATACATATATACAATACATATATATACATATATATATATATACACACACAACTTACGTTGTAAGGTTATATAGTTTTTTTGCATGCTGCCCCTGGACTGCTCCATTACACTAGAAGCTCCTGGAAAGCAAGGACTATTTTACCTTTTTTTTTTTGCATCCCTGGTGCTTAGCACAGTGCCTGGCACCTCATAGGTACTTAATAAATGTTAGACTTACTTAAGCCAAAGGCAATTAGTGTTAGGTGCTGGACCTGGAATCAGGGAGACACGAGTTCAAATCCAGTCTCAGATTTCTACCAGGTATGTGACTTTGGGCAAGTCACTTAATTTCTGGTTGCCTCAGTTTCCTCAACAGTAAAATGGGGATAGTAGTAATGGCACCTACCTCCCAGGGTTGTTGTGAGGATCAAATAAGATATTTGTAAAGTGTCTGACACACCTATAAATGCTGGATATTTTTGTTGTTATTGGAATAATAATTTCAGGCATCGATAGGTAAGGGGGTAAACTGTACCTATGTCCTCTGGTTTAAAGTAAGTACCGACTCTAATGACTCTTTAGGCTGGTCCTGCAGCTAAGGGAATCTAGCAAAGCCAATGAGAAGGGTGTGGTGGAGTACAGACTCCAGCCCCGGCCAGGTCCCCAAAGAAGACTTTGTGTTTCTAACTTTTTGTCCCTTGTTCCAATTTCCTGTGTTGGGCATTCCTTGAATAAGCAACAAAGAGAGTGTTCTCCAAAGAAGACGTCTGGATGGGACTGAGAACTCAATCTACCTGAGGGCTTGTCCCCCTCCCTCGTAGTTACAGAAACACATAAAATTGCTACAGGGAAGTGGGTGGGACAGAATCTGCTTATAAAGCAAAACTCCTCCCACCCTCTATCCTCTCCCCCCACCCCCACCCCAATCCAGCTGGATCTGGAGCTGCGGTCTCCTCCCTCCCTTCACCTCACCCACAGCTCGGGAATGTTTGGTTTCCCACTGAGATTAAACCCCAGGCTCGTTAACCCTGGGGGCAGGTAGTAGGTGCAAAACCTCACTCTAGGGGGAAAAGTCCCTTCCCGCTAGGAGCTTGTTGGAGTTTGTACCCAGAAAACAGCCTCTTCTCTAGCCCGTCACCGGGACCTTGCAATGACAGAATGAAAGGTCGTATGTAAAATTTTGCAAACTTTAGAGCCGCAGTATCAGGGTCAGATATTATTAATGGTTTTGACTTGTGGTGTCATTGGTGCAAGGAATCTAACCTCTAGAGAGCCTCCCGGGACACTGAGACGTTAAGGGACGTGGCCAGGGTCACCCATACGGTAAATGATCAGGGACTCAACTTGAACCCAGGTCTTCCCGACCTCTCTCCCCAACTCCACGCTACCTCTTTTAAAGAGGAGGGAAGAAAAGCTATTCCCCATAGAAAGCAGCAAGGAAAGTTAGACGTATGGCGAGAGTGAAACGAAAGGGAAGCGCCATTAAGTCAAGATAAAGTGAAGTAAGGACAGCTCTTAATAAAGTTAAACCTTACCTCCCCGGCGTGCGTTCTCGTGTGCCCACCAATCTGGATGCCCGGCTCAAGGATATAAAGAATCAAAGATAACGTACGTGTGTGTATGTCTGTGTGTAGGTGTGACTGTGTGTAAGGGGGGGGATGTGTGGTTTCTGTGTAGGTGTGGCTGTGTGTGCGAGTGCAGATGGGTGCTGGGCGCCCAGGTGAGTGCTGCTTGGCGTCTCCTCCAAACCACGTCTCTTCTCCCAGCTCCCAGCTGCTGGGTCGTCCCCAGTCCCCTTTGCCTTTGGTGCACAGGAAAGGAAGAGTGCCTTGGGTTCTTTGAATCCCTTTTGGCCTCTGCCGCGATTTCTCCAGATGGTTTCCAGTTAAATAGGTCGCCCAGTGGAGCCCCTCCAGGCTCCAGTGCCGAGGTTCACCAGGCGTATGGGGCTTCACTCCTAGCCCAGCTGCAAGATATTCTGGGGCGGAGCCCTCCACTTAGGAGTTTTATTGCCACCCAGAGCAACTTTCTTTCAGGAGGGAAAGAAAAGAGAAGCGGGGGAGAAAGAAAGAGAGACGAGGGAGAGGACCCCCCTGAGGACCTTGCCCTGTTCTTTGTTTCCTCTCCCTTTTTAGTCCATTCCCCCCGAACAAAAAGCCCTTGTGTTGCGACGTGCGTTTTTCTTTCGCAGGTATTGCCTACTCTGCTTTATTTCGGGACGCGAACAGACTGCGCATCCTCCAATTATAAGTTGGGAGGGAGCTGCCCCGAACTTGTAACTCAGCCCTACGTTGTGCTCCTTCTCCTAGGGAGGGTGTCAGTCATAGGACCTAGGATCATAGATTTAAGAGTAAAAGGGACCTTAGAAGACGTCGAGTCTAACCCCAAAACTGATCAATCAGAAATCATTTATTGAGCACTTACATGCCCGGCGGGGCAGGTAGGTGGTGCAGTGGATAGAGCACCCGGCTCCGGGCTCGGAGTCGGGAAGATCTGAGTTCAAATGAGGTCTCAGACGTTTACTAGCTGCGTGACTACCTTGGGCATGTCACTTAAACCCTATTTGCCTCAGTTCCTCATCCGTAAAATGGGGGCACACTGGAAAAGGAAATGGCAAACTATTCCATTATCTTTACCAAGAAAACCCTGAACGACAATAACAACATATGTATGTCAGGTACTGTTAAACACTGGGGGTACAAGAATACACAAGGCTCAGGGCCTCTATTCCAGCCCAAATTCAGTGGAAAATCTCCCTTGGACGCCCATGGGGGAGATGGTAATTTTCCGCTGAGTCCTCTAGGTTGCCTTTTCCTTTCTTAGCCTCATGATTTCTTCCACCCTTGGGTCCTGCTGTTACCCAGTGCAGCGCCCTCATTTTACAGAGGAAGTTCTTTCAAGTCAGTTGATGGTTTGTCCCAGGTCTCCTACCCCGTTAGTAGTAAACATTGATCCCTAGACCTCAGGCTTCCTGATTTCCCAGTGCAGGGCTCAATAGCAGTATCTCTTTATGCCTGGCAGAATGGGCCTCCCAAAACAACCTTCTTCATAGCCATCAGTGTTCAGGTGGCAAGTGGCTAGGATTTCTCCTGTGCAGATAGCGCCAGAGGCCCTCCTTCAGGATTTGGATACCTGAGCCCTCTCCTGATCCTGGCTTACAGCCAGTCACTTACCCTGTCCTGCCTGACCTTTTCCCCCAACCAGTCATAGATCCTCTTTCTGTCATCCAGGGGATAAACTCCTGGGGGCTGGGAAACTGCACTTTATAGCATAGAATTAAATGACAAACCAAGTCTTCTGTGCATTGGTTTGGGCCTTAGGAGTTTAGGCTGTAGAAGTCAGAAGATCACTCATGGAGAAATGGAAAAACCCACTTATTTCACAGATGAGGAAACTGAAGCCTGAGGAGATTAAATGACTTGCTCAAGGTCACTCTGGAAGGCCATCAGAGGGCAAATTTGAACCCAGGGCCTCTGACTACAGAGTCAGTGCTTTTTCTAGTGTATGGTGAAATCACTTTCCATCTCCATTCCTCCATTTGATGGGTTTGGGGGTGGAGAAATAGGT
Organism: Phalanger gymnotis; assembly: GCA_028646595.1. Lineage (NCBI taxonomy): Eukaryota > Metazoa > Chordata > Mammalia > Diprotodontia > Phalangeridae > Phalanger > Phalanger gymnotis. The sequence goes on from CM053624.1 coordinate 162,633,382, forward strand.
CTGGATCCTAGAATTAGAGGCATGCTGTGCACACACATACACTGTACGCTCAGATTTATTTATTCATAAAACTTTCTCCTCCATCAGCACAGCCCCCAAATGCATGGTCATGCAGGCACTTCTTAATTTCTTTTTTTTTCTTTTTATAAATAAGTCCATTTTCTCCCATTTCTCTCTTTAGGAAAAATAACAAATGCCCAGTGTCAAAGAGAATTTTAGGAACTAAACTTTCTCTCCTCCCAAGCCTCTGGCTTTGTCTGAATTCTCTAGGCAAAACTAACAAAAGTTGGAGGCAGAGGAGAGCCAAAATGCCCCAGTTCTTCTAAGAATGTTTAAGGATATTGGAAATGTTTTCTTCTTTAATGGAGCTCTAGCCCTCACCCACTTCCCCAAGCTAAGACTCAATCCAATCACCCTGACACCCTGGCCTTAAGTGGCTCCCCTTCCCTCATGGGGTAGAAAGAACAGAGCCCCAATGCAGTGGGTGATGCATCCTACTTCTTAAATTCCATCTTTTGCACTCAGTTTTCCTTCTCTTACTTATCTGGTTTCTAGTTTTCACTTTCAAGCAAGAAAAAAAGTCCGTGCTGCAGAAAGACTTTAAAAGCAGAAGTAAATCCTCACTTGCTCAGGACTTTCCCTCTGCACTGGGCCAGAGAACACTTGGCATGCCAATACAGTCTTGACTAGGGCAAAGGTTCTCCCTCTGTACTTCCTAGGCAATGCTCTGAATTCTCCTTTCATCTCAGATCTCAAGTCCAGGGAGTAGTAGTCTAAGAATGTGACTAGATCTCAGTTTAGAGGGCGAAAGCAGAGGTGAGGCAGTGAAAATCCACAACTTAGCTCCACCCCTGAAAAAATCATGGGGATTAAATGAGAAATTAGGCTGAGGATTCACATTCCTCAACAACATTTCTTTCATAATTATTTTTATAAATTCAAATCAATCCCTTGAAGGTTCTTCAAGGAGAAAATGAATTTAGTAACCCTCAGTAGGTTTTTGAACACCTCAGTAACTAGGAGCTAGCCCTGGAGCAGAGGATTTCCAATCTTTAGGGGTTTGACCTAGGGTTCATGAACTTCTTGGGTTTTATAAAAATAGTTTGATAGCTATATTTCAGTATAAGTGGTTTCCTTTATAATCCTTGTATCTTATTTTATATATTTTAAAGCTTTTTTTTTTTTTAAATTTGAAGGTCTGGCACTTATTTTATTTTTTCCCCAAGTAACAAGTATTTTGAAAAATAATCTGTCCATTCCATTACCAACCCTCTCTGACTCCTTGAGTAATTAAAAAAAATCTAGATATATATGTGTATATGTGTGTGTGTATAGCATTATGTTATACATATACACACACACACACAGTCTGGCAAAACACGTTTCCACCTTCACCATGTCCAAAAATGCACTTCTCTTTCTGCATCTTAAGTATATCAGCTTTATTTCAGGAAATAAGTGGCATGTTTCATCTTCATTCTTTTAGCCTCCTGGTTTGTCATTGATCAGAGTTCCTAAGTCTTTCATAGTTGTTTTTTTTCCTATAATGTTATTGTTTAAATTGTTCTCCTGGTTCTGTTTGGGGAAGCTAGGTGGCACCACAGTGCACAGAGCACTGGGCTTGGAATCAGGAAGATTCATCTTCGTGAGTTCAAATCCAAATCAGGCACTCACTAACTGCGTGAACCTGGGCAAGTCACTTAACTCCATCTGCCTCAGTTTCTTCATCTAAAAAATGAGCTGGAGAGGAAAATGGCAAACCACTCCAGTATCTTTGCCAGGAAAACCCCGAAAGGGGTCACGACTGAACAAAAAGTTCTGTTCGCTTCATTCTAGATCAGTTCATAAAGGTCTTCCTAGTTTTCTGTGAAATTGTCCATTTCATCATTTCTTATGGCACAATAATATTCCATTATATTCATATACCACAATTCATTTAGCCATGCCCCAATAGGACACCCTCTTAGTTTCCAATTAAAAACATAGTTCTGAGAAGGGATCCATAGGCTTTACCAAAGGGGTCCCTGACACACACACAAAAAAAAGGTTAAGAACCCATGCCTTGAGGCACAAATACAGCAGAATAACTTCCCTCCCTTCTGCCTGACACTGCAGCCTTATAAAAGAAAAGGACAGGAACAGCTGTAATCCTCACTAATGCCATCTGGCTCAGTGAGTCCTTACACCCTCCCTTCCCCCATGTCCAAGGAAAGGAAACTGGATTGGACGCAGGAGACTACATGAAGAAACCGACTCAGAAAGGGAGAGTTGTAGAAAAGCAAAGTGCTGCTGCCCAGGATGGCAAAAAGAATGGGCAGAACAGAGGGAGAAGAAGGGAAGGGCAGGATACAGCAGGATATGTGACTGAAAGCAGAAGATATGTCTGGGAGAAAGAAAAGAAGGGAAGAAGACTCTTGCAGACTTTTGTATAATTTTATTTATTCTAAAATTAAACATCAAGTAAAATGAGCAGTTCCATAAACACAAACTCTATAAACAGTGAAACAGAAAAAAAGAGCCAAACAGAAAACTGCACATGTCTACTACATATGGTTTTCTTTTTTCTTTTTAGAATTATGTTTTTTTATTTAATATTTTTAGTTTTCAACATTGATTTCCACAAGATTTTGAGTTACAAATTTTCTCTCCATGTGTACCCTTCTCTCACATTAAGATGGCATATATTCTGATTGTGCCTTTCCCTGGTCTGCCTTCCCTTCTATCACCCCACTCCCCTCCGCCCCCACTCATCCCTTTTCCTCTTACTTTCTTGTAGAGCAAGATAGATTTCTATACCCCATTGCCTGTATATCTTATTTCCCAGTTGCATGTAAAAACAACTTTTTTTTTAAAACATTTGTTTTTAGAGCTTTGAGTCCCAAATTCTTTCCCCTCTTCCCTCCCCACCCACCCTCTTTGGGAAGGCAAGCAATTCAACATAGGCCACATGTATATCGTTACGCAAAACACTTCCATAATAGTAATGTTGTGAAGGACGAACTATATTTCCCTCCATCCTGTCTTGTCCCCCTTTATGCAATTTTCTCCTTTGACCCTATCCCTTTTCAAAAGTGTTTGCTTTTGATTACCTCCTCCCCCTATCTGCCCTCCCTTCTATCATTCCCCACTCTTCTCCCCTTCTCCCCTACTTTCCTGTAGGGTAAGATACACAATTGAGTGTGTATGTTATTCCCTCCTTAAGTCAAATCCAATGAGAGCAAGGTTTCACTCATTCACTTTCACCTCCCCCCTCTTCCTTTCCATTATAAATGCTTTTTCTTGCCACTTTTATTTGGGATAATTTACCCCATTCTATCTCTCCCTTTCTCCCTCTCTCAATATATTTCTCTCTCACCCCTTAATTTTATTTTTTTTAGATATCATCCCTTCATATTCAACTCGCCCTGTGCCCTCTGTCTATACACATATATATTCCCTTCTACTACTCTAATACTGAGAAAGGTCTCATGAGTTACAAATATCATCTTTCCATGTAGGAATATAAACAAAACAGTTCAACTTTAGTAAGTCCCTCATGATTTCTCTTTCCTGTTTACTTTTTCATGCTTCTCTTGATTCTTGTTTTGAAAGTCAAGTTTTCTATTCAGCTCTGGTCTTTTCATCAAAAGAATGCTTGAAAGTCCTTTATTTTATTGAAAATCCACATTTTTCCCTGGAGTATTAGACTCAGTTTTGCTGAGTAGGTGACTATTGGTTTTAATCCTAGCTCCTTTGACCTCCAGAATATCATATTCCAAGCCCTTCGATCCCTTAATGTAGAAGCTGCTAGATCTTGTGTTATCCTGGTCGTGTTTCCACAGTACTTGAATTGTTTCTTTTTGGCTGCTTGCAACAGGCAAAGGGATCATGTGTAGAATGTATTTGTCCTTGCCCTGAGAACTCTGGAGTTTGGCAACAATGTTCCTAGGAGTTTTCTTTTTGTGATCTTTTTTCAAGAGGTGATCAGTGGATTCTTTCAATTTCTATTTTACCCTCTGGTTCTAGAATATCAGGGAAGTTTTCCTTGATAATTTCTTGAAAGATAATGTCTAGGCTCCTCTTCGATCATGGCTTTCAGGTAGTCCAATAATTTTTAAATTATCTCTCCTGGATCTATTCTCCAGGCCAGTGGTTTTTCCAATGAGATATTTCACATCGTCTTCCATTTTTTCTTTCTTTTGGTTCTGTTTTATAATTTCTTGAATTCTCATAAAGTCACTAGCTTCCACTTGCTCCATTCTAATTTTTAGGGCAGTATCTTCTTCAGTGGTGTTTTGGACCTCCTTTCCCATTTGTCTAATTCTGCCTTTTAAGGCATTCTTCTCCTCATTGGCTTTTTGGAGTTCTTTTGCCATTTGGGTTAGTCTATTTTTTAAGGTGCTATTTTCTTTAGTATTTTTTGGGGTCTCCTTTAGCAAGTCATTGACTTGTTTTTCATGATTTTCGTGCATCACTATCATTTCTCTTCCCAATTTTTCTTCTACTTCTCTTACTTGCTTTTCCAAATCCTTTTCGAGCTCTTCCATGATCTGAGACCAGTTCATGTTTTTCTTAGAGGCTTTTGATGTAGGCTCTTTCACTTTGTTGATTTCTTCTGGCTGTATGTTTTGATCTTCTTTGTCACCAAAGAAAGATTCTATAGTCTGAGTCGTTTTAGGCTGCTTGCTCATTTCCCCAGCCAATTACTTGACTTTTGAGCTTTTTGTCAGGGTATGACTTCTTTCAGAGTGGAGAGTGCTTTGTCCCAAGCTTCAGGGGGTTTGTGCTGGTATTTTCAGAGCTACTTCTATTCTGAAGTGGTATAATTCTCCTCTTCTGGCTTATGCTCTGGTCTGTGAGTGCAGACACTCCTTTCTGCCATGGAACCACTAGGAGGACTCCCTCTCCACAGCCACCACAAAGCTCTGCCACACCAGCGCTCTTCCTCCCCCAAGAACTGCCAACCAGGACCATGACCCAAATCCAAGCAGGACAAGGCAAGACAACCTTGCCTCAGCACCAGCAAAGTGATCTCTGCACTCCTGCTCTGATCAGCCACTTGATTCCCCCACCATGTGGGCCAGGGGCTCCAGAAGTAGCAGCTACTGCTGCTGCTGCTGCTGCTGCTGCTGCTTCTGCCGCTGCCACTGTGGATGCCACTGCAGCCAGCTCCACTGACTCGGGGCTGCGACTGGACCTTGTACTTCTCTCACCCAGATCCAGCAGTTTTCCCACTGACCTGCTAAGTTGTCTTTGGCGTTTGTGGGTTGACAAGTATGGTAACTGCCACAGCTCAGTGATTCAGGGCCCTGAGGCCTTCTCTGCCCAGTCTACTCCAGCCTGGTCTGTCTTGGTACAGTCCACGTTGGGCTGTGCTCCGCTCCCAGCACGGTGATATAGACCCTTCCTAGTGACCATCCAGGCCATCTTGGGCTGGAGACTTGTTTTCTTCTGTTATTTCATGGGTTCTGTAGCTCTAGAATTTGTTTAGAGTCATTTTTACAGGTGTTTGGAGGGGTTTGGGGGAGAGCTTAAGCGAGTCCCTGTTTTTAATCCACCATCTTGGCTCTGCCCCTGGTTTTCTTTTTAAATACATTCTACACATGATCCCTTTGCCCCAATAGCCTGAGAAGTGATGACAAATTCAACATGAAACTTCCAGAACTTGTTTGTGATTCTTTCTGACCTTCCTTCTGCTCTTTTCTATACATTTTTAGAAAACACAACACTGACTCTCTTTTCTTTCATTTCTATTTATTTTTTCAGCAACCCTATCCCTAACCCACTTCTCCTTCTCCCCACTCTCCTCTACAAATTGAAAAGAAAAGAAAAACAAAAACAAAACCCTTGTAACAAATATGCAGTCAAGTGAAACAGATCCCCACTTTAGCCATTTCTATAAATGTAGGTCTCATTTTGCTTTTATGAGTCTATCACCTCTTGGTCAGGAGGTGAGTAGTAATTCATTATCCATCTTCCCTTCAGAGACTCAAAAAAAAAACCCAAGATATAAAGAATTCAAAGCCACCCTTGATTTATAGATGTCTTTGTGGACACGATAGCCCTGTCTAGAGAAAAAGGGTGGGGAAGCCTGGCAGTACCTCTCCCTGTCTGGGTTCCAGCCAGGTGCTGGGTCCCATTGCAAGTGCCACTTTTGCTACTATTCTCCCCTTCCCTTGGCCTCAAAAGGCAAACTTGCTGTCCTGCACCAGAACAGTGGTCTCCCTTACCTCCTCCAGTTCTTGGCAGAGGTGCTAGTATTTCTGAGACAAGTCCTTGTTTTCCCACCAGAGCTCCTGTGCCACCCAGCTCACCTCCTCTGGGTGCTTGGTGCAGTGGATTTTCCCCTGCCCCGCCTCCAACAGCATGATTTCCACGTTCTTCACCAGAGGTACAAGTTTCTCCTTGGACATAGTGGTTGTTGGGGTTTCTGGCTCCCTGAGACCGAGCTTCTGTCTGCCAGAGTTTGGGCTCCTAAAGCTACCTGGAAGCCATATGCTCTTTATATATTTTCTAATATTGTCTCCTCCTCACTGTCACTCTCTAGTCTAATCTAAAACACCTCTCTAACTTACTGAATTAAGCCAATTGCAATACAGTACAATGGTGTAATCAAGGATGTCAGAGACTAATAATGCCCATCACTTCCATATGTAGAGCACTTAAAGGTTTTTAGTATGCTTCAGTAATATTCTGAGGTAGGTGGTGAAGTATTATCGTCCTTTTTTAATAGCTGGGGAAATTAAGGCTCAATGATTGTGGCATATCCAGGGTCATCAACATGGCAAAATAGATAGAGCACTAGACCCAGTTAAGAAGAACTGACTTAGCTGTGTGTCCCTAGGAGTACTAATTTGTCTCTCTGGGCCTTTGTTTCATCCTCTGTAAAATAGGGGTGATAATATCTATGTCACAGGGTTGTCATGAGGATCAAATGAGATAGTGTATGTAGAATGCTTGCAAATCTTGAAGCATTGTATAAATGCAAAGTATTATTAAGGATATTAAGGATGTTAAGTAAGGATGAGAACCTGGACCTGAGCCCAGATTTATGGATCCTTGGGTGTTCATTCTCCTACGTTATACTGCCATGCCCTTGAAATTTCAAGGAGCCTTGCTAAAGAATATTAATGAGTTAGTGAAAATAGCAAAGTATCCTGAGGGAAATACAGGAGGCAATGTTGTCAGGCAAGTTAAGCCACTTCTACCTTCACCACCATTTCCCCTCTGACCCTGATGAAGACAGTCATGGGAATAGCAGTACCCCCAAAACCATCAGACCTGCTTCCAGTCTAACCCCTATGTCCATCACTGAGGGAAGAAATCATTGTGGAGGAGGGTCCCAACTTCCTCATTACCACCAGATATAACTGCTGACCACCTGTTACCAACAATCAGATAGGCAGAGGTATCCAGGGAGTGGCAGTACTTCCTAGATCAGCTGTCCTGCTTCCAACCCAGAGCCGTCCTCTGAAGAAGTAGGTCCTGTAGAGGGAGCCAGCCATCCCCTTTAACTGCCAACCAACTGCCACACACAGGGCAGACCATCCATAATAACTGAAGCAGCCAGGCACCCTAAGGGAGAGATGGGAGGCAGCAGGTGCCAAGCCACTATCACCACCTTGGCTATCATCTCCCTCAGACCGTGAAAGAGACGGCCCCTGAACCCAAAAGCCTTGGGAATAGTAAAGCTTCCAGCCTAGCAGCACCCTTAGCCAACATCCGGGGAAGCAGACCCTGTTGGGTTGCGCACCTGGCAATTGCTTCTACCGAATCTACAGTCACAGCTACTGAAGACCTAGAAAAGAAAGTTCTTGTCCCTACAGTCCTTGACCCTACTGAATAATTCAACATCAAAAATTGATATGATTTTAGTAATGGACATAAAAGAAGAGGCATTAACATCTGCTTTGCCACTGCACCTTGGGGACCATGGCGCTTTTCCATTTGACTTGCAGCTGAAACTTCCATATGTGTTGTCTACCCAATTAGAATGTGATCTCCTTGAAAGCAGGAACTGTCTAGTTTCTTATTTGTATCCCCGGGGCTTAGAACAATGCTTTGCACATAGTGTGCACTTAACAAACACTTTCATTCATACAGTTTGGACTGTGTAACTTCTGAAGTTCCTTCCAACTCAAATTCCACCCTTTGATATTTCAGACACAGGTTGGGCTGAATAAAACTGAAGTTTCTTCCAACTCTGAAATTCTATGATTTGATAATCTCACAACAGTCTTAGAGTCATACAATCCTGTTAACATTGGAAAGGTTCTTAGAAAAGAATCATGGAGAAGTTGAAAGATGGGGAGAGATGTCTACTTTCTAGTTTCCATTCTGCCTCTACTTTGCTGTGTGACCTTAGGAAAGTCACTTTCATTTTGGGGCCTCAAAATCATCATGTGTTAAATGAAAGGGTTGGAGTGGAAAACCTCTAAGGCCTCATCAAGCTTTGAGCATAGTTCTAGAGTTGGGACTAGATCCCAGTTTTCTAGATTCTCAAAACAAGGTATTCTCCATGTTATCCCTCCAGGGAGTGAATCAATAATAGTATTCCTGTATAATGTAATGTAATGTAATGCAATGCAATGTAATGTAATATAATGTAATATAATACAGTATAACATAACATAACATAATACAATACATGATATATATGATATGATATGATATGATATGATACGATACAATACAATACATAATGTAATATAACAAAACATAACATAACATAATACAACAATAATAAGAATAAGCTCCTGTAGAAGTTGGTTGATTGAATGAGAAGACCACAGTACATGAATTCTCTTTGTCCTCAACTGAGTTGATACTAATTTAGGGCAACTCACTTTCTTGGAGGGATTCTGCCTAGATTGGATTTGTTGGCCATCTGCCAACAAATGAGATCTCTTAAGGAATCAAAGCAAGACTCTTCACTCACATATAATTCCAGCCTGTTGAGGTTAAAGCTGAGTTACTCTAGTCTAGGGTCTAGGGTGCATTGCACTTCTCTGTTGTTGTTGTCGTTGTTGTTACTGAGTCATGTCCAACTTTTCATGACCCCATGGAACATAGCATACCAATACTACCTATTGTTTAGGGCACATTATGGGTATGATTCAACATCCATTCAGAATCATAGGTTATGAACCCCCACCAGTGTGGTTTTTTTTACCAGCCAAACCAGAGTAAACATTAGTTCAAAGCACACACACAGAAATAGAAATGTAATTAACATAGCAAAGCAAGATAAGTGACAACAATGATTTTCCATACATATACAGTGTTACACTCTCCCACAAGTTGCCACATCACCAGTGGAGGAAACAACATATGTGTGTGTATATCACATATGCATATATATCACATGTATATGTATGTACATATGTATGCGTGCATATATATATATATATATATATATAAAAGCAGGAGTATGCTGGAGGCAGCTCAAATCTGCTTGAGAAAGTTTATTGTTCAGTTTTCATTATAAGTGTTTATACTTCAGAAATCAGCAAATGCTACAAATCAGGGCTTGATCTATTGTTTTGTTGTTTGTCTAGACTTAAGAAAGTGATGAAGAAAATGTTAATAATTCAGATTAAACTTAAAAGTGTAAAGTGCATACTGGATGTTTTTCTTTCTTTCCAGAGAGCCAGTTAAAACATTTACCCATATACCCCAATATGTAACACACATGACCAAGGAACATGCATAGCATGTTACATGGGTAGGAATGTACCACGTGGCCAGGACAACTCACAGTCAGTGCTGTCCTCTGGTGATATCATTGAGCAAACTACTTTCTTTACTGAGCTGGCTTCTTGGCAGCTCTGTCCTATCTGCTACATCTCTGTTGGATGCATTCATTGCTACTGCTGCCACTCTCTGTTGGTCTATTTTTGGCTACGGTGTGGCTTGGAGGTTAGAGGGGGTCTGCCGGCTCTTTACTTTGATAGCCCAACAGGCCAAATTTAGCTCTTTGGGGATATATCCCAACACACACACACACACACACACACACACACACACACACACACACACACACACACACGTTGCATCCAGGAAACTTGAAGGCTTGAGAAGTTCTTAGATGTTTTATGTATGTCAGTTGAATGGATTCTTCTTTCCTGTCTTTCAGATTCTCTCCATATTGCTCAATTGAGTTATGGTTAGAAAATTCCTTTTCATTCCTATCAAGCCCCTGACCTGGACAAATCACACCCCACTCCTCAGGGGCTTCACTTAGCAACACTACTGTGGATCTGGAGGAATCTGTAGTTAAGAGATTTTTCAACCCTATCCCCCCTTAAATATGCCCCTTGGATTCCATGCAAACAAAAGGTGCTGGGCGGGGTGGAGCAGACTAGAAAAGGCAGGTAATCTTTGTCCTATGTCCTACTCATGGTCAAAATCAACAGGTTCACTTGCATGGATCCCTGAAGCCCTGAAGCATAAGCACATCATGAAGGGTCTATTTTTAAAGCTGTTACATGAAAATGAAAATGTTGCATGAAAACGTACGTCCTTGTCAGGCTTCCAGTGACGTGCTCTTACTCCTTCCGCTCCAGCACATGCATTGCCGTGGTCTGCCTCTTGAATATTTATCTGCATACTTATTAGTCACCTCCTGAGTGGAGATTCTTTTTACACTCCAAGGACACAGCACCCCCCATCCTCAAATCCTTTTTCTCAGCCTTTATTTTTTTTTAGCAAGGACACCAAGAAGATTTAGGTGACGGAAGAGCCAATGGATGGAACATATTCCTAGAATTTTTGCTTATTTTTGCTCACATCAGCTTCCTCTTTTCCCTGTTATCTTGAAAAGGAAGTGAGAGAGGGAGAGAGACAGACAGAGACAGACAGAAAGAGAGAGAGCAGGAAAAGAATGATAATACAGACAACTTCCTACTCCTCTCCCCAGTCTGAAGCGGAATCCTGGAGCAAGACAACATGGCAGAGGGTGAAGGTTTTTCTTTTTTTTCAAGAGGAGTAGGGAAGGGAGAAAAGGTGGGTGTCTTAAGAACTCAGGGAAACATCTGTGCTGGCAAAGAGCCTGGGCCCCATGTGATAGTCTGAGAAATGGCATGGGGCCCAGACATATCTCCATCTTTGGAAATGAGAGGGCCTCTTGAAGGGGGGAGTGAGGCGTCATCAACGAGGCTTGGCCATACCATGGAGCTCCCTCCTTCCCTTTTAGGAAGCTGGAGCCCCGCCCAGATGAAAAGCTACCTTCCAGTCACCTAGAGGATCAAGTCCAACACCAAGCTGTCCTCGTCGCTAATGGAAACGGAGACCACGTCCTGGCTCTCTCTCTTACCATTTAAAGAAGTAAAGCTTTTGGAATCTTTGACAAGAAAGGAGATCACGTGTTCCACTACACTCCAGCTCAGTAGGTGATGACTTGGAACAGGTAACTTTTCTCTGCTTGTTTCCCCTTGTGGAGTGGGGATAAATCATCTTGCCTCTCACTCAGCTCAAAGGAATGCTTAGAAAATTATTCTTACTTAGAAACAACCCTCCCTCACATCCCTTGCCACTCCCCCACTCCACCACATACCATCATTACCAAAGGCTAAAGATTCTTAGTGATTTCAAAGTATTATTAAATAATTAATAGCAAAACAGTTATCTAATGAACTGCATATATGCTATCAATTGCAAAGGTGTTGTATGACAATGACTACTATGGATTTGTAGCAGGGGTAATTCCCATGGAACATGATGGCTGGTCCCATGGGAATGGTCATACAAATGGTCATACAAATTGGCCTATGAATGACTTCACTTGGCAGAGATGACATAGCTCTTAATTGGTCTCCATGTGTCACTTGGGGTTGTATAAAAAGGAAGTTTGGCCATTGAGTGTCAAGGGAAACTGACTTTAATGGAGGAATATTCTTGTTCAGGAGGGCGTGGGGAGAGAGAGAGAGAGAGAGAGAGAGAGAGAGAGAGAGAGAGAGAGAGAGAGAGAGAGAGAGAGGAAGTGAAGTGAGCATTACAGTTGGTACTCTTCAAGATATAGTAATTCCAGTCAGGGATCCACCAATCAGCTAGCAGGTTTCACGGTGGAATAGGCTATAATTGCCAGTTCTCCTTTGGACTTCCAGCAAAGGAGGAAGGGTTTTCTCTACTTCCCTTATGCCCCAAAAACAATGGAAGGTACAACTCAAGCATATAAGCATTACATGTGCTTGCCCAGGTGCACCTAATACCAGACCTTAAGGTCTTGACTTCTTCTTCTGGCAACACTCCCTCTTCCTCATTGTCTTGCTCTAGGATTTTGTTTCAGGCTGGGGAAAGGAGTAAGAGGCTGTCTGCATTATCATTCTATCATCTCCTTCCTTTTGGTTTTCTGATCTGTCTCTCTCTGTCTCCATCTCTGTCTCTCTCTCTGTGTCTCTTTTTCATACTTCTTTCCCTGAGCTCAGGCCACTGTAATGTTAATGTAACAGGAAGATCTTGCTCATCCATTAATAGGCCTATGTGACTACTTGTGTTCAATCATGTATGTCTTGCTGCTTTGAACTCCAGCCCAGCTGTGATACATCCTGAGTCATATAGAGCCCACTGGAGGAGGAACTTGCCTAAGGGAAAGCTTGCTTAGGTGAAGCCTTCTTGTAGGAAGGCTTTCACACTTTTTGGTACTAAGCTAATTAGGCACTGAGTCAGAGGGTTGTGATGCTTTCTGGCTCTGAGCCTATTAGCCAAAAGTGTACATATATTCTGAGGCTGGTATTTTGCTTTGGGGGCTTGCTCATGAGAAGGACCTTTTGGATGGGACTCTGAGCAGCCATTTGTCAAGAGCCCTCCATCTACTCAGATGTTGATGCTCCCTCATCTAGTGACGTATGTAGGTGGTTGTATTACTTTGCTCAGAGAGTTGGAGCCCTGTCTGTTGAATCTCTGTGCTAATTTCTCTGCTTGTATTTTCTATTTATCTGTAATTAAAGTAAAATTGTTGACCCCTCTAAAAGTTGCCTTTCCTTTAGAAAAGCAGATCAAAGTACCTATGCTAGCAGGCCATCCTGGGTGTGCCAGGGCGCTTGCTGTTACAGCCACCTAACAGTAATGCTAAAAATTGGACATTTCTGGCCCTAGTGGTAACACTCATGAGTTTGAAAGGTTGAGTGTTTCTGAGTTTCTGTTAGCTGGCCAGTAGTAGATGCTTCCTGCAATTATATTACTTCTAAGAATAGAAGATTATCTGCCAATAAGGTGCTACAGCCGAAAGGACTAAGAAAGCCATCATGACCAAAAGCTCTGTGTCAGAGGCCAGAATATCCACTGATGTTCTAGACAGAAGATCTGGATTTGTAGGTTGCATTTCATAATGTTTTCTATCTCATGTTTGGTCATAAATTCTTCCCTTCTCCACAAATCTGACAAACTATTCCCTGCTCTCCTAATTTGCTTATAGTTTCACCCTTTATGTCTAAATTGTGTACCCATTTTGACCTTATCTTGGTGTATAGTGTAAGATGTTGGTCTATGCCTAGTTTCTGCCATATTATTTTCCGTTTTTCCCAGCAGTTTTTGTCAAATAGTGAGTTCTAATCCCAGAAGCTGGAGTCTTTGAGTTTATCAAACAGTAGATTACTACAGTCAATGACTACTGCGTCTTGTGTGCCTAACCTATTCCACTGAACCGCCACTCTATTTTTTAGCCAGTACCAAGTAGTTGTGGTGATTGCTGCTTTATAATCTCCTGTGACTTCTTGCTACCCCTGAGTTTCCTCATCTAAAAAAAGGATGGGGTTTGGACTAGATGACCCCTAACATGATTGTAAGATTAAGTACTAAGATCGACATCAGAAATATTCTAAATCCTAAAAGGCTAAGAAAAGATAATGGGTAATATCCCAGAATGTCGAAAAGAAAAAGAATTCAACTTTCAGTAAGGTAGGGAATCTCCCTTTTTAGCTGTCACATCCCCACCATCCCATGGCCAAAGGGCTTATTATACCACAGTTACCACTAGCCAATCACACCATGGGGAAGGGCAGGAGCTGATCTGTAGTGCAAGTAAGGAATGTATTACACGCTCCTTTCTTGTCTGATCCAAATGAATTCTTCAGAGGGAATGCATTATCAATTACAGTCTTAACATGTGAAGGGCAAGTCCTGTGATCTGATGCCAGGACTAGAGGCCATGGCTGAAAGAAATCAGTAATTACTTGTTGAAATGAATTGGAGCCGAGAGCAGTGACATTTAGAGGTCATGCTTTATATAAAGTAATGTGGACTGAAGAAAACAGAGCCAAGAAAATGATCCAGAGAGTAACTATACTAGCACAAATGATAATATCATTTAGAAAGATTCAAATACTAATGGAATATAAAGAACAGTCTTAGCCCTGATAAGGAATTACAACTTCCTCTTTTCAGAAGAGAGGTGGTAACTAAGGATGTGGTAACTAAACACACTGTCAGATGGGTTGTTTAATTGTGCGTTTAGGTGGCACAGTACATAGGGGGTCCAAGTGGACCTGGAATCTGTTCATTTCCAGACTCACATATTAGCTGTGTGATTCTAGGTGACTCATTTAACCTGTCTGCTCAGTTTCCTCATTTGTAAAATGAAGATAATAAAAACACCTGCCTCCCAGGATTGTCTTTGGGATCAAATGAAATTAATAAAGCACTTTCCAAACCTTTAAAAATACTACATAAATACTAGATATTATTATCATCATTATTATTCTTTATTGCAAGGGTAATTAGTTAACCAGGGCCACAGGGACTCTGGGCAAAGGCAGCAGGAATATATTTAGATAAATGTGATGGGGAATGCCCCATTCTGTGTCTCCAAGGAAGACTGCATTTTTCACCTTTGGGTCAACAAGATGGAGAGCCATAGCCAGGTTCTCGCTCTTCCACTCTCCAGTCTAAGAGGGGCATTGGGTTAGAATTATATCTACCTACTGAAAATTTGATATTTGCAATTTAGAAGTATAATGCTTTCTTAGGGGTTCAGGATAAAGGCGAGGGTAGCAACTTAACTCTGGGTCAGCTAACTATCAAATGCTTATTAAACAAAAAAATCACAAATAGCTAGCAAACACAATTATCAAATTAAATACTATATTAAAACAGAAATCAGGAACTTACACAGGTAATAGAATATACAAGAGTCAGGGTAGTTTTGGGACTCAGGAACAAGGTGAAATCTCAGCTCAAGGAGAGAACAATCTAATTTTGGAAGTCTATTCTTAGCAATCTCTGGGGATGCAGGTGCTGAGAGCAGAGGAATGTGTTAGGGAGCCAGATTTCCCTATATGTTTGTAGCTCCAAGACTCTCTCCTATCTGCCATTCAAAGTTCATGCCTTGTCTCTTGTGTTGAGTCTCTGTTGACTTCTCTCTCCTCTGGGAGTCTTTCCAACAATACAAAGCTGTATCTCCCTACACATATGAAGCATCACAGGTCTCACGGGCCTCACTCAGCCAATTAGGAGTCACATCTCTCTCCATGAGCACAGTATCTTCAGGGAGTCTCCCCAAGGTGACCTGGGGTGGAGGGTGTTAGCCAAAGAAGAGTTAAATGTCTGAAGGGGAGGATTGAAGGAAAATGACTGGTGTAAAAACAAGTGGCAATAATATGATTTAAAAAAAAATTATTTTTTGTTACATTTTAAGTTCCGAACTGTCTCTCTCCCTCCCTCTCCACCCTGCACTAAGGAAGGCCACCATTTCACACACACACACACACACACACACACACACACACACACACACACACACACACACACACACTCATATACACATGTGTATGAATGTAAAACCATATTATGCACACTTCTATTTATCAGTTCTTTCTCTGGAGGTAGCTAACATCTTCCTTCATAGGCCCTTTATAGTTGATTTGAGTATTTATAATACTCAGAATAACTTAGTTATTCACAGTTATTCTTCAAACAATATTGCTGTTATTGCATACAACATTCTTTTGGCTCTGCTCATTTCACTCTTCATTATTTCATGCAAGTCTTTTCCTGTTTTTCTAAAAATCAACCTGTGCATTATTTCACAAAGCACAGTAGTATTCCATCACAACCATATGCCACAACTTGTTTAGCCATTCCCCAGTTGATGCACATCCCCTCAATTTCCAGTTATTTGCCACCACAAAGAAAGTTGCTATAAATATTTTAGAACATGTAGGTTCTTTTCCTTTTTCCCTGATCACCTTGGGAAACAGATCTAATAGTGGTATTGATGGGTTAAAAAAAGTTGTGGTCTTTTTTTTTTTAACGTAGTTTATAGCACAGTTTTATAACTCTTCAGGCATAAATACAGGTTGATCTCCAAAATGGCTGAATCGGTTCACAGTTCCACCAACAGTGTGTGTCCCAGTTTTTCCATATCTCCTTCAATATTTGTTATTTTCCCCTCCTATTATTTTAACCAGACTGATAGGTGTGAGATGATATGATATCTCAAAATTGTTTTAATCTGCATGTCTCTAATCAATAATTATTTAGAGCATTTTTATATAACTATATATAGTTTTGGTCTCTTCATTAAAGAGCTGTCTATGTATATCTTTTGACCATTTATCAATTGGGGAATGAATAATACTCATAAATTTGACAAAGTTCTCTACATATTTGAGACGAGATCTTTTTTTTTTTTTTGAGGGAGGAAGGCAGGGCAATTGGGGTTAAGTGACTTGTTCAATGTCACACGGCTAGTGTGTCAAGTATCTGAGGCCAGATTTGAACCCAGGTCCTCCTGACTCCAAGGCCCATGGTCTACTCACTGCACCACTTACCTGCCCCTGAGATATGAGACCTTTAACTGATAAACTGTAAAATTTTTTTAACAAGTTTCTCCTTTCTTTCTAATCTTGGCTATGTTGGTTTTATTTGTATAAAACCTTTTAAATTTAATCTAATCAAAATTATCCATAGAGTGCTTGCTCTATCTTGTTTATTCATAAATCATTTACTAATCCATAAGTCTGATAGGCAATATGTTACAAAAATAACACTTTTTTTTTAGCTTTGAAAACAATGTGTAAGATTTATTATATAGGTTTTCTTGCAATGGAAATTTACTGTTTATATGTATATATATATGTATGCATATACATATGTACATATATGTTCCCAACTATATGTTTAAACAATTTTAACATTTTTTTAAAGTTTTGAGTTCCAAATTCTATTCTTCTCTCCTTTCTCTCCCTATTCCCTGAGACGGTAAGCAATCGGATATAGGTTATACATGTGCAATCATGTAAAACAATATAATAACACTTTTAAAAAGAAAAAGTCCTACTCCAAGTCTGCATTTATTGATTTAGATAGTGAAGATTAAGGCATGAAGATGAATTTCTAAAATAGCTTTCTTTCCTCTTTGAACTTCATCTAATTCATCAAATATTTACTGAGTATCTAACACTGTGCTAGTTGAGGTGAGAGATTCAAAAGCAGTGTAAGACATGCCTACATCCTGGAGGATGTTACAATCAGTGAGGAAATTTTCAGGTAGAGGCTGGAGTGCCAACTTTCAGGGACTTGCTGAAAGGCTCATAGATTTAGAGCTAGGCAGGACCTTAGTGGTCAAAGAGTCCTAGCCCTTCAATTTAAAGATGAGAAAACTTAGGTCCAGAAAGGTTAACTTACTTGACCAGGGTCACAAAGGCAGTAGGTAGTAGTCACTATTTGAACCCAAGAATTGTCCTTTGAATGGTGAGTTGGACTAAAAGAATTATTTACCTATATGTCTGTGTCTGTGTATATTTTTGTGTGTGTATGACTATATAAGGTCCCTTCTGACTCTATGATTATTATTCCATGATTATGCTTCAATGCTCCGGTGACCCATGGTTCTGTTGAGGTGGAACAACTTCAACCAACAGCAATAACAGCCCTTTTATGCCTTAGCAGGCTGTCTTTATGAATTACTGTGTTTTAATTTTTTTTTCCACCTGATGGACTGGCCTGTGGTGATGATCCTCCTAGCTAGGCTGATTTTCTGACCACAGACACAGTCCATCATAGGGCTCATGTTTGAAGACTTTCCAGTTTGAAAGGAAGGATCTACCAGAGTTTATATAATGCTGGTATGGTTCTGAAAAACCCGAAGGTCAGTGGTAGAGGAATGCAATAGAACATTATCTCATCGTAAGAAAATTATGAATATGAAGAATTAGGAGAAACTGGGGAAATCTGATATGAACTGATATAGAGGCAATTAAACAAAACTAAGAAAACAATTCATACTATGACCACGATCATAAAAGAAATATAATTCTGTAAAGTAACTTTGGTAGTCTGGCATAGTACTGAGTAAGTAATATAATTAGTATTGTCATTTTTATTATTTTGGCACAGCCCAACCATAGGCAAATATCTTAACCCATTATTTAAGAATGTCTTTATTTCTGTACAGAGAATTTTACAGTTGTATTTATGTAATTCTTACGTGAGTTTTGGTAGATGGACACAAATATTTGAGAGAAAGAGAAACTATTTTAAATGAAATTTCTCTTTCTATTGCTTCCTGCTGATATTTGTTGGTAATCTACAAAAAGAATGAAAATTGTGGTTGTATTTTATGTCCTACTATTTTGCTGAAGTTATTGTTTCTATTTTTATTTGAATCTTTAGGGTTTTCTAAGTAAATCATATTTTCAACAAAAGCCATGATTTTATATCTTCTTTGCTTAGCCTTACTCCTTAAATTTCTTTTTCTTGTCTTATTGCTATATATAGCCAACAATTCTGAAAGTACATGAAATAATAAGGGTAACAATGGACACGCTTACTTTAACCATGATCTTATTAGAAAAGCTTCTCCATTCCAGATACAGGCTTCTGGTTTTAGACAGAGAGTACTGACCATCTTTAAAAAGTCTATTTATTCCTATGGTTTTAAAAAAATGTTTTTTAACATAAATATTATATTTTTGTCAAACACTTTCCTTCATCTATTGTGATTTTTATTATTTTTATTACTAAAATAGTCTATTATGTTTATAGTTTTCTTCATTTTAAACCAATCTTTCGTTCTTAGTATAAAATCAATCTGGTGGGAGTTTATAATCTTTTAAAAATATATTGCTATTGCCTCTTTGATAATATTTTACTTAAAATTTTTGTATTAATACTTACTAGCAATACTAGTCTACAGTTTCTTTGTCTATTTATATTTCCTTGGTTTGGGTTTCAAGACCACATTTTTTTCCAAAGAAAGAATTTGTTATGATCCCTTTTGTCCTATCTTTGGCAATAATTTATATGTTAATGAAATTAATTGTTCTTTAAATATTTGATAGAATTCACTCTTAAATCCAACTTCCCTCCTTTGGGAATTCATTTAGGCTTGTTCAATTTATTTTTTTAAGGTTGGGTTATTTAAATCCTCTACCTAATCTGAGTATTTTTTTCACAAATATTTATCTATTTCATTTAAATGATCAGTTGTGTTGGCATATAATTGAGCAAAATTGTTTCCAATACATTAGCTATATTCACCATCACCAGCAACCCAAATATATAGCTAACTCACTGTACTACTCATCTATGTATGCAGACCACCTAGTCAACAGCAGGCTAGGGCAAGCTCTGAGGAGGAAAATCTCGCTCATAAGAGGTTTAAAAACAAAAAAAGTTCTAAAGAGAGGAAATACAGGGTGTCCCTAAAATCTGGACACATAGGAAATCTCATTAACATCTCATTAACCATTTCACAGAAGACTGTGTTGTTCAGTGACTTCTTTTCCTGGAGTATGCTAAAGAAGAAGGTGAATGAAAATGAAAATGAAAATCACAGATGCAATACATTTGATTGAATTCATAAAGAGTGAATATGCTAAAACTGATGGCAATGTAGAGTTATTACATCGAGTTCACGTGAATCTTGCAAAGCACACCAACCTTTGCATCACAAATGATGAAAATCATATTGAAGATGTTATTTGTTAATATTCCAATTAAATAAAACATTGTTGAAAATTTCATTCATTTCTTGAAAATATGCATTTTTGCCTATGTGTCCAGACTTTAGGAACACCCTATAGAATGAAACATATATGTATATATCATATACACACATGTGTTAAGGGACACCAACTAGACAATAAATGCCATTCCTTATGCGCATGCATAGATGCTCAACCTGATGTAATCTTCCATGGGGACTTTGGATAATGAGGAGGTAATTCAATGATCATTTTCTCACTTAATGTGTAGTGAAGAAAAGGGCCTTTTTGACTGACAGCTGAACCAGAACTGAAAATCCAAGAGTCTCCCTGGGAGAAGGTGCCATTTGAGTTTCTCTTTCATGGCTGCAATTTTGGGCCAATATTGTGTATAGGTAGGAAGAGACGCTTTCCCTCCCTACTCCCTCCCCTTGGCCAACCCAGGCCAAAATGTGGCCCATGAGAACATGGAGAAGGAAAAAAAAGAGCAAATAAGTTTGCCTCAATCTGCATTCAGACTCCATATTTCTTTCTCTGGACGTAGATAACTTTTTCCATGAGTCTTTTGGAATTGTCTTTGAACCTCGCATTGATGAGAGGAGTCAAGTATACCAAAGTTAGTCTATAGAGTACAGACTAGATGGTCTGTTTATATTTTTAGAATGAGAGGAAATACAACATAGAAGACAGAGAGCTGGTCTCTGAATCAGGACAAACTGGGTTCAAATCCTGCCTCTGACACATACTACTTGTGTGACGCTGAGCTTAACCTGACCTCCAAGATGAACATTCTTCTCCCTGGGGCCTATGTTACTGGCCCACTGGGATCTGAAGACTGCTGTCACTTCTAATGGAAAGGAAGCACTCCCCTTCTGGGACCTGTGACATGCAGGTGAGACTGCAGGAGGTAGCCTGCAAACCCCATATATAAGAGGAGAGGAATTTGCCTCTTTTCATCTGTAGAGTTCCTCCCTTCTGTGGATACTCTGGTGGGCCTCACTCCTCAATAATTTTTTTAATAAGCTTTAATAAACTGTTACTCAGTTTTGTCCAACTCTTCCTGACCCCATTTGGGGTTTTCCTGGCACATATACCAGAGAGGTTCACCATTTCCTTTTCCAGCTCATTTTACAGATGAGGAAACTGAGGCAAAGAGTTAAGTGACTTGCCCAGGGTCACACAGCTAGTAAGTGTCTGAGACTGGATTTTCTCTCTCCCCTCTTCTTAGCTTCCCTATTTTTGTGATACTAAATCCCAGATTACTGAACAGCATAAACCTCCCTTTTTCCAGTTCCTGCCATGGCTCTCTCATCCCCGTCCACCTGAACCTTTCTTTATTTGCCTGATCCTTCCACTGTGACCTCTGGAAAGCTCTATAACGAACAAACTTTTTACATCTCTTCCTTTTATATTCTACTACAATTTTGAATAATAGTGGTACTAATGGACATCCTTGTTTCACCGTGACCCTCCCCCATCTTATTGGAAATGCTTCTAGCTTATCTCCATTACACTTAATGCCTGCTGATGGTTTTAGATAGATACTACCTATCCATTTAAGGATGACTCCATTTATTCCTATGTTCTCTAGTGTTTTTAATAGGAATGGGTGTTACATTTTGTCAAATGCTTTTGCTGCATCTATTGAGATAATCATAAGATGTTATTTTCTTTTTTTTAAAATTTTTTTTTATTTTTAGTTTCCATGGTCCTTTATTACAAATAATTTTTATTGCATCATGATCTGAAAAGGATGCATTGACTACTTCTGCCTTTCTGCCCTGGATTTTATGAGGTTTTTATGCCCTAGTACATGGCCAATTTTTGAGTATGTGCCATGTACCGTTGAGAAAAAGGTATATTCCTTTTTATCCCCATTCAGTTTTCTCCAGAGGTCTAGCATATCTACCTTTTCTAAAATTCTATTCACCTCCTTAATTTCTTTCTTGTTTATTTTGAGATTAGATGTATCAAATTCAGAGAGGGGGAGGTTGAGGTCCCTCACTAGTATAGTTTTGCTTTTTCTTCCTGTAGCTCCCTTAACTTCTCCTCTAAGAATCTGTATGCTATACCACCTGGTGCATATACGTTAAGTAATGATATTGCTTCATTGTCTATGTTGCCTTTTAGCAGGATATATCTTATCTCTTTTAATTAGATCTATCTTTGCTTTTGCTTTGTCTGAAATTAGGTTTGCTACCCCTGCTTTTTAACTTTAGCTGAAGCATAATATATTCTACTCCAGCCTTTTACCTTTACCCTATGTGTATCCCTGTTTCAAATGTGTTTCTTATAAACAACAGATTATAGGATTATTGTTTTTAATCCGCTCTGCTATCTGCTTCTGTTTTATGGGAGATTTTGTCCCATTCACATTCACAGTTATGATTACTATCTGTGTCTTTTTTCTCCATCCTATTTCCCCCGTTTATGCTTTTTTTCTCCCTTCTCCCTTCCAGTCCTCAAGTTTTGCTTTTGACCACCGCCTTCCTCAGTTTTCTCTCCCTTACCCTTTCTCTTACCCTTTTCCCCTTGCTACTTCTTCCCTCCCTTCTGACTACCCCCCCTTTTCTTTCTCCTCCTACTACCTGTAGGACAAGTTTGATTTCTATACTTATCAGAGTATGTTATTCTCTCCTTGAACCAAATCTGATGATAGTAAAGTTCAAATACTGCTCTTCTCTCTCCCTTCTTTCCCTCTACTATAATGTTTTTTGTGCCTCTTTATATAATTTATCTTTTTCTACCACCTCCTTACCTCTTCTCCCAGAACCTTAATTAGGTTTTTTATCATCATATCAGTTATTTTATACTGACACCTCAGTCTATGTATATCCCTTTCGATTGTCATAATAACTGTACTATTCTCAAGATTGACACATATATATAGCAAATATAAAAGCAATATAATCCTATATAAGGATATAAACAATTTTCCCTTATTGAATAATTTTTCCCCCATTTACCTTTTTATGTCTCTCTTGAGTTTTGTATTTGAAGATCAAATTTTTCATTGAGCTCTGTCCTTTTCATCAGGAAGGTTGAGAATGCCCTTATTTCATTGAATGTTCATCTCCTTGCCTGAAAAATTATGCTCAGTTTTGCTGGGTAGTTGATCCTTGTTTGTAGTCCAAGCTCCTTTGCCTTTCAGAATATCATATTCCAATTCCTCCTGTCTTTTAATGTAGAAGCTGTGAGATCCTGTGTGATCCTAACTGTAGTTTCATGATGTCTGAATTGTTTCTGGCTGCTTGCAGTATTTTCTCCTTGACCTGATAATTCTGGAATTTGGCTACAATATTCCTTAGAGTTTTCAATTTAGGATCTCTTTCAAGGGGTGATCAGTAGATTCTTTTGATGACTATTTTACCCTCTGGCTCTGGGAGGCAGTTATCCTTGATGATTTCCAGGCTCTTTTTTTTTTCATCATGGCTTCTGGTAGACCAATAACTCTTAGATTGTCTCTCCTGGATCTATTTTCCAGATCAGTTCTTTTTCCAATCAGATATTTCACATTTTTTTTTCTATTTTTTCATTCTTTAGATTTTGTTTGACTGATTTTTGACGCCTCATAGAGTCATTAGCTTCTACTTGCTCAATTCTAATTTTTAGTGAATTGTTTTCTTCATTTAGCTTCTGAACCTCCTTTTCTATTTGGTTAATTTTAATTTTCAAGGATTCATTCTTTCCATTTAGATTCTGAACCTCCTTAACCATTTCACTAATTTTACTTTTTAAAGACTTGTTCTCGTCAGTGAATTTTTTTTTTCTATTTTTTTCTTTTACCTCTCTAATTCGGTTTTTAAAATCCTCCTTGGGCTCTTCCAGGAATGCTTTTTGGGCTTGAGACCAGTTCACATTCCCTTTCGAGGTTTCAAACGTGAGTGTAGTGTCAATGCTGTCCTCTTCTGAATTGGTATTTTGATCTTCCCTGTCTCCATAAAAAGAATCAATAGTCCTTGTTTTTCTGGATTGCTTCTTCATGTTGGTTATCTTTTTCCTGGCTTTAAAGTGGATCTCTGTTTCTGGGGCTCAGGGGTCTCTGTCCCAAGCTTCTTGTGCTGGGAACTATGGGCCTAGTTACTGGCTTTGTGTGCCATGCCCTCTGGTTTCGTGAGGTGTGGGGGTGGGGTAGTTTGGCTGCTGGAAGTCTCCTCTTCCCCTTGGGCTGCGCTACAACACAGGTGGTCTCAGCAGCCATCTGTGCTGGCATCTGCCCTGGCTGTGTGAAGGCACCTCTGGGTTCCTGGTGTTGACCCTTGCTGGCTCCATCCCCCTGGGGCTCAGGAACTCCTGCTGTGTGGCTATCGAAGCCCCACTTCTGACTCTTCTATATCAGGTGTTCTCCCAAAGGAGTATTATCTAGGTGAGGAAGGGAGGGATGAGAGCCATTTTACCTGGTCATCATGGCTCCCAGAAGTTCAACAAGGCGAGTTTCAAACCTTTAGACTATGGGCTGCAAGCCTTAGGAGTAGTTGCTCTTGTGGCTGAAGGCTCTGCACTGCGTCTCTTGTAGATCCGACAGACTTCCATCCTGGGCTGAGAGGCTTGGGGATCTCCACCAGTTTCACGTGGCCAGCGCTCTCCTAGCCTGGACTGCTGGCCGCATTCTGCTGTTGCTCCCATTCTGGTGTGTTCCGGTGCAGTTCTGTGCACTGGGTGCTCTTCCAGCCTACAGATCCGTCCTGTCCTGTTGACCCTGCAGACTCTCCTGGCTTGGAAATTTGCCACACTTAATCTATTACTGGCTTCTAACTCTCTCAAATCTGCTCAGATTCACTTTTTTAGAGGTATCTGACAGAATTTGTGAGAGCTCTGGTAACAGGCTGTTTTCACTCCGCCATCTTGGCTCTGCCTCCCCAAATTTGTTAGTTTTATTGTTGATATGGTCAGATAGTTTTCCTAATGTTAAACCAGTCCTGCATTCCTGGTATAAATCCTACCTAGTCCTAGTGTATTATCCTCAAGAAAGTTGCTGTAATCTCCTTGCTAATATTTAAAATTTTTGCATCTATATTCATTAGAGAAATTTGTCTATAATTTTCTTTCTGTTTTGGCTCTTCCTGGCTTAGATATCAGTACCATATTTGTATTATAAAAAGAATTTGGTAGGACTCCTTCACCTATTTTCCCAAATTGTTTATGTAATATTGGAATTAGTTGTTCTTTAAATGTTTGATAGAATTAACTTGTATATCCATCTGGCCTTGGAGATTTTTCCTTAGGGAGTTCATTGCTCAATTTCTTTTTCTGAAATGGGGTTATTTTATTTCCTCTTCCGTTAATCAGGGCAATTTGTATTTTTGTAAATATTCATGCATTTCCCTAAGACCATAAAATTTACTGGCAATACAGTTGGGCAAAATAGCTCATAATTATTGTTTTGATTTCCTTTTCATTTGTGGTGAATTCACCCTTTTCCTTTTCAATGCTGGTAATTTGGTTTTCTTCTTTTTAAAAATCAAATTAACCAAAGGTTTATCTATTGTTCTCCCCCCCCCCCCATAAAACCAGCTCTTAGTTTTATTTATTAGTTTAATAGTTCTCTTAATTTCAATTTTATCAATCTCTCCTTTGGTTTTCTGAATTTCTAATTTGGTATTTAATTGGGGATTTTTAATTTGTTCTTTTTCTAGCTTTTTTTAGTTACATGCCCACTGATCTCTTTTTTCTCTATTTTATTCATGTAAGCGTTTAGAGGTACAAAACTTCCCCTAAGAACTGCTTTTGCTGCATCCCATAAGTTTTGGTATGTTGTCTCATAATATTGTCATTTTCTTGGATGAAGTTATTATTTCCATGACTTGCTGTTTGACCCATTTATTCTTTAGGCTTATTTAGTTTCCAAATAATTTTTAATCTTTCTTTCCATAGCCCTTTATTATATGTAATTTTTATTGCATCATGATCTTAAAAGGATATATTTAATATTTCTGCCTTTCTGCATTGGATTGTGAGGTTTTTATGCCATAATACATGGTCAATTGTTGTGTGGGTGTCACGTACTGATGAGAAAAAGGTATATTCCTCTCTATTCCCATTCAATTTTCTCCATAGGTCAGCCATATCTAACTTTTCTAAAATTCTATTCATCTCCATAACTTCTTATTTTGTGGTTAGATTTATCTACTTCTAAGAGGAGGTTGAAGTCCCCCAGTAGTATAGTTTCATTATCTATTTCTTCCTGTAACTCCCTTAACTTCTTCTCTAAGAATCTGGATGCTATACCATTTGTGTTGTCACTATCTTTAATGAAATTATGGATTGTTTCTATGATTTGTTCTTTGACTCGTCATTTTTTTAAATTAAATTTTGTTACTTTTAAACAAAGATCAGCCTTCTCTCCCTCCTACTTTTCTCCTCCCCTACCTTAAGAAACTAAGAAAAACAAAACTCCTTTGCCAAACATGTATAGTTAAGCAAAACAAAATTTCTCATTAGCCATGTGTAATAATAATGTAAATTTGAAGATCTTCCCCATCCATTATCAGGCCCATGTGACTGGCTTCTATCACAAGAAGTCTAAGTCACATGTGGTGGGAGGAGCTTGCTGAATTTGAGAGGAAAGGAAAGGGTGGAGCAGGAAATGCTCAGAGCAGTTAGAGCTGAGAAACAGAGCAGATGCAGGTGAGCTAGCTGTGCTGTTTATGGGAAGGCCCCAGCGGGTGGGGGTGGGGAATGGCTTTGAGTTGGAATCATTCTGTGCTGTGATAGCATGAATTAAATTCTTTGCTGCTTGGATGGACTTACTGGTTTTGGGATTTGGTTCTCTGGTGTCTGAATAAATGTTTTGCTTCTGTCTTCTATATGGAGAGTCTTTTACATTTTGTGATTCAGAACCATGCTGGCATACTCATAACAATTACGACCATTGTGAATATTGCCTTGGTGACACACCATGTTTAAAAAAAAATCTCAGTCTGTGCTCTGAGTCTATGACCCCTCTGTCAGGAGGTGGACAGGATGTTTTCTCAAAAGTCCTCAGGAATTTTGGTTGGTCGTTTTGTTAATCAGTTTCCAAGTTTTCATATTTTATACATATATTTGTATATAATTCATATGATCAACCAAAACAAATTTCCACATTGGCTATATCCTAAAAAATGCTTGCCTCATTCTGTATTCTGAGTCCTTCACCTCTTTATCAGGAGATTTCATTAGTCCTCTGGAATCCTAGTCAGTCATTCCACTGGTAAGAGTTCAGTGCAATAGTATTTCATCACATTTATATTCCATGACCTGTTTGTTCATTTCCCAGTTTATGGGCAACCATAACCTGGAAGCTCTGGATTTTGGCTATGATGTTCCTGAGAGTTTTTGTTTCATATACTGTTATTAGACAGCACCTATTAGCCAGCCAGGAAGTTCTGCTGGTTCAGAACTAGAGGCTTCCCTTTGGTCTGGGATTCCTGCTCTGGTTATTTCTTTGCAGGTGGGCTGAGATACTGGAATTGAGATCTTATTTTGCTCCTACGGTCTGAGCCAAAGTTCTGCAGTTTGCTTCTGAACTTCTACTATGTACCATGCATTTTACTAAGTACTTTACAAATTTTATTTCATTTGATCCTTACAACAGCCCCAGGAGGCAGATGCTACTAATGTTCCAATTTTTATAGTTGAGGAAACTGAGGCAGAGTTCAAGTGATTTGCCCAGGGTCCCACAGCTACAGAGTGTCCACAAAGTTGGATTTGAACTTGGGATTTCCCGATTCCAAGCCTGTTCTATCCACTGTGCCGCCTAAGTACCTAAGACCACTCCCAGACCTTCTATCTTATCAAACTACCTCCATGACCTTTGATATAGGGCAACATATTTCCCCATATTAGGACGTAAACAGTTTATGCTTTAGTCCCTTATGATTGTGCGCTCATGTTTACTTCTTTATTTTGGTCTTCTCATTAGGAATTCTTGATAGTACTCTATTTCATTAAAGATCCATTTTCCTCTCTGTAGAATTATACTTACTTTTTGGGGGTAAGCTACTCGTTAGTAAGCTTGTATCTTTTGCCTTCTGAAATGTCATATTCCAAGTTCTTCATTCCTTTATAGTGGTGGTTGCTAAATCATGTGTAATCCTGACTGTGGCTACTTGGTACTTGAATTCTTTCTTTCTAGCTGCTTGTAATATTTTTTTTTTTCATTTTATCTGGAAGTTACAGATTTTGGCTATAATGCTCCTGGAAGTATTTACTTTGGAGTTTCTTTCAGGAAGTGACCAGTGGGTTCATTCTATTTCTGCATTACCTTCTCCTTCTGGAACATCTAGGCAGTTTTCTTTTGTGATTTCTTGAAATATGATGTCCAGGCTCCTTTTTCTCTGTCAATCATTGTTGGCTTGCCATGGTTGGAGTTCCAGCAGTTTGCTAGCTGGAAAGTGAGTACAGAACTGTAGGCTCCCTTTTGGTCTGTGGCTCCTTGCCCTGATTATTTTGCTGCAGGTTTCAGACTGGGACGGGGGGCTAGAAATGAGACTCTGCTTTGTTCCTGGCATCAGAGCAACATAGCTGCTTGCTTCTGAACTTGCTCCTTGCTCAGTACATAGCCTAGGATCCATGATCATTCACTCTGGAATGCCACCCCTAGACACAGTTCCCTTCTTCAGGTCACCCTGGTTCTGTGACCAAGAACTAGATAGTGAGTGACAAAACATGTTGTCTTCCCTGTTCAAATGTAAGGTCTCTGAAGCCAGAAAGTTTTAGTTTTCTTTGTATTTCCAGGGCAGAATAGTACCTAGGCTATAATAAGCCACTTAATGTTTGTTAACTTACTGTCCCTCAGTACGTTAGGTCCTAAGACCATAAGTTACAGAGAAGCTGTTAATCCACGCTGGTGGAGGAAATCTCCACAATAGGACCTTCTTAAATGGAAGAAATCATGGGTCCTGATATGTGTGTGTGTCCCATATACACATATTAGATAGATGAGAGAGACATATTGAATAGCTGTAAAAAAAAAAAATCTGGCTTGAATCAATTTAGGAACTCCATTTTAATCTGTTTCTTTCTTGACTTTACCTTACTGTGTTACATATTTCTTACTGAGCACTTCTATCTAGGGATATCATTAGAACATGAAGATATCTCACTGGGCTCCTGGCAAAGAGAAAACTCTTCTAGGTCACCCAAGTTCATAACTTCAGGTCATCCATGACTCTTCCCTCCTCTTCCCCAGCCTGTCCTTCCCTCACCCTCCATCCATTCAGTTGCCAATTCTTGTCAATTCTACCTCCACATCTCTCATTCCCTTTTCTTCAGTCACATGGACCCTATCCTAATTCAAGGTCTCATCACCTTTCATCTTTACTATTTTAATCAACTCCTAACTGCTCTCTCCCCTTGGCAATCCAACCCACACCTTCCATTTACAGAGCTGACAAAATTTTCTTAAGGAACAGATCTGATTGTTACACACTACACTACTGAAAAGCCTCCAGGAGGTCCTTATTACCTCTACAATAAAACACAACGTTTTCCAAAAGACATTTAAGTCTTTCCATAACTTGGCTACAACCTGCCTTTACAATTTCTCATTTCATGCCATCTACATTCCAGCCATAGGGCAGCTAGGTAGTACATTGGATAGGATGCCAGGCATGAAGTCAGGAAGTCACATCTTTGTTTCAAATCTGGCCTCAGACACTTACTAACTGCATAACCCTAGGCAAGTCACTTAACCCTGTCTGCCTTAACCCTGTCAATTTCCTCATCTGTAAAAATGAGTCGGAGAAGGAAATGGCAAACCACTCCAGTATCTTTGCTAAGAAAACCCCAAACGGGGTCACAAAGAGTCATACATGACTGAAAACAAGTGAACAACAATAAAATATTCTAGCTAGACTGAGCAACTAGATTCTCTCCTAAACTTGATCTTCCATTTATAATTGCTGGGTATTTTACACAAGCCATCTCCCATGCCTGGAATGTACTTCTTCCTCATCTCTCTCTTGGAAAACCTCTTCTTTTAAGGATCAGCACAAGGGCAACTTCTGTTAGGTCTTTCCTGGTCCCTGTCCAGCACCCCCACCACTCTGACTCCGACTCCAGCTCTTCAAATTTTAATGGGTTTTCTCAATAAAATGTGAACTTCTTGAGGACAAGGACTTTACCTTTTGTGTCATTATTCCTAGTGCCTAGCATATCATAGGTGCTTGAAAAGTGTTTGAATTAAGCTGAAAAAAGACTCAGCAAGACTACCTCCATAAGACTTTAATGAATTGTGTTATCTGCTAGTGGAAGGAGTAATACCCTTCTTAGTCTTCAGAATACTCTTGGCAAAAAGAAGCCAAGAGTTTGTCTACTTCCTGGTTTGCTTCTTAAGACTGTTAACTTCCCTTTTGTTTTCTTCTTAGCAGAATATGACTCAAAATGGATGTCATTCACTATTAAGGCAGCTGAGGTATTTGGAAGAAGAGATGGGGGAGTGGATGGAAATTCTGTGTATTGTCAGATCCATAAAACCTGTATTGAATGCTGTTGTTAGTATGATCTACAGAATGGCACCCACCTAAAATATTCCTCTAGCATAAGAAAAATCTATTGCAATAAACCATGCAGCATTATTTCATGCAATAATAATTAGTTTTGACAGTGTCTTTAAATTACTGTAAAAAAAATTTTTTCCCAGAAAACAAATTTGAAGAAAGAACTCTTCAAGGAAATAAAACCTTTAATAAACACCTATAAAACTACCATTTGGAAACACAGCTTGCTATATAATCTATACCATCTTAATAAAACTGTAGAATGAAAATGGGCTTCTGACCTGTTTCACATTCATTTCTGTATTGTTCCAGTATTTTTATACTATGGTACTTAAGGCAAGAAGACTAGCAGTTAGGATTCATGCGATCTTTAGTTTATTAATCTGACAAATACAGGAAAATTTTGCAATCTATCAAAATTGTATCTTATCAAGAATTCGAAAGGTGTTATAAAAAGATGTTTTCACATTCTTTCTGGATTATGTACAAATCAGTGTCTGTAGAAACAAAAACAAAACAGCAAACACTTGAGAATAAAGGAATCCCAATGAAGTCCATATTCCAGCATGTCCAACTGCATTGTAAACCAAGCTACTACTGCAGTGTGAACAACCCTGTAGCCACCACTGCATGATTCAAAGTTTTGAAGCTGCTGACAATGGTTCCAGTAAATATTTGTTCTTTTAAAAAGGAAAATGTCCCAAGAAGGAAATTTTTCACACTGCATAGTCCAACCTGAAGTTCTAGTCAGGCACATTTGAGGAGGGATCTGACCATCTCCTCATATTAATGACAAAGCAAGCATCCAGGAAGTGGTACCTCTTTCTGAGATATTCTGAAACTGCTTTGTAGACAGAGACATTGAGTCATTTCAGCAGGAGGCAGCTTTCAAGTACAGCAGGTTAAAAGTGGTAGGTTTCTGATCAGGATTACACTGGTGGTCAAAGCAATACCTAACCTGCATCCTCTCCTTAGGCAGGTGCTTCCTCTAATCAGGTAAAACCACCAGATAATGGTATCCAGAGAAGTTGCTCAGAGACCAGTCTTTTATGACAGGGCTGTGAAGAGTTGAAAGTCGGTGAGTGTTTTTCAAAGTCCTCTATTCTCAGATTTTAAAGACATTGTGAAGATATGCTCTATAATCAAATTGAAGATATAAAAGTCTCTGCCATGAGATCCAGAGGGAAAGAGAAAAAGATCAGTGAGATCACCTGTCCAGTTTTGAATATTCCTCTCCAACAGTGTTGAGGACATCTGTAGGGGAAGACGGAGGTTGGGAGGCTGGGGTACTGTCCAGAACATACTATGAGAGCAAATTCAGAGGAAGAGAAGGAAAGAAGCCTTAGTTCACTTAAAAGACTCATTCCTGAAATGAGCACAACCCAGTTCACGAGCCTGCTTCTCATGCAGAGATGGTCCAGGTAGAGAAGCTGTGACAGCATATGCTACATAAGGCTCTGACAGCATTATTGCAATTTTCAGTGTCAATTGTGTTCATGTGGCAAGAGCCCTTAAGGACAACCATGAAAAAGTGGTTATGGATTACAGCATACAGTCATTATGCCTAAAGTTTCCAATATTTTAAAGACCTTAAAGTTATCTGTATGTTAGAAAACAGGAATTAATAACACAGTTCAAATGAACCTCTTGAAAAATTTAGAAAAGTCCAAGGTAATGTAGCCTCCTCCTTCCAAGAAAAAAAAATGTTGCTGATCAAGCACAGTTTAGTGAATAAAATTAGGAACTTGTACCCTGGAATCACAGAATGTGGCTCTAGTTCTGCTTCTGACATCATCTGACTTCTCTCAATTGCTTAACTTTTTACATTTCCCCTTTTGCAAGTGAGGTACAGATCAGTAAGTGTGAAAAGTGCTTTGAGATCCTCAGGGCAGCAGCAAAGGATAAGAGTATAAGCAAAGTATAATACAATATTGTTTGTAGCCCTGGTGACTCCTAAGGAGACTATTAGTCTCTTGGAGAGGAGATCCTACCTTCAGAACTTAAACATTATATAAAGTTGTTGCTTTTATGGGAGGATAATTAATAATACATTTCTGACTTTCTTCATACTTTTCTTCCAAGCTCTGCAAGGGTCATGATTTCCACTTTTCTAAATGTCAAATGCCATCAATAAGAAGCTGTGGTACCTGCAATCTGTTCTGATAGGCGGCTTTGCTTAACTTTTAGTAGGAAGGTCCTACAGGACAGGGGTGGTTTATTATTAAAAAAAAAAAAAGGCTGATGTTGTAAAAATTAAATGTATAAATAAAAAAAGAAAACAGCCTTGAAATACAATAACGTACTAGGCCAGAACAAAAAGAACTCTGCCTTTTAGTCCAGGGCATCTAACAGCAACCTTCCAAATATACCCTATGAACTATTTTCTACATCAATGTACTCTTTTATTTTGTAAATACATGATACAAATCTACCATTTTAGAAAAACTTGAAATTCATCTAACTTCTGAATTTGTTGTATCAGTCGGTTAGTTCGATGGGTGGTGCTATTCCCAGTGTGGAAGAGTCCCACTGCTATCTATACCCAGATCCACACTTAAGGGATGAATACTGGGGCTGCCCATCTTTGAATGACTTTCAGGTGTGTAACTGGAATTTCTTCTATTCTATACTGACCTAATTAATTTTTCATTATGGAAGGCTGATAATTGATATTTCAGAATCTCCAAACTCATCCTTAAAGAGTGTCTGGGGGGAAGTCCATGCTGTTGATAGCCTTGGTTGTACTTCATAGAACATATAATGATATGTTTGTTGTTATGCAGTTTGGTGCAGACATGGCTCAGATTTGTATGTAGCATCACAATCCTTTCAAGGGGGAAAGAAAGCACAGGATGGCCAACACAGGCACAAGCAAATTTCTCTTAGGGGAACCCTGGTTTGCAGTAAAAATCTATAACACACAGAGTACCTGGCAGCCTTGCTTAAAAAGAACCCGTTTTATGCTTTGCTTAAGTAATGCCTGAGATCGTGAACTGACATACATCTAAGTGGCTTCTGAATCGCAGGTAAAGCTCCAGGAGATAATATTTCTGCTACAAAGCATTTAAGTGGGAGAGAAGAGTGGAGAGAAGCCTGGGAGGAAAGTATTAAGTGAAGAAAATATTAAGATTTTTAAAAAAGCAAAACAATCAAACATTCTGAAACTTATCCTTCCGTTTAGTATCCTCCATTTCCACTGATGTTCCCGAAACCATCTGAGCAAGTATTATTTAGATATAGTATTTAGATAATCTGAACATAAAATCCCAAACCACATGACTACACGTATTTTACTTATTACCATCATAAACCAGAGAAGCCATCCAACGGCAGAGCACATACACCGCAGGCCCCAAAGGCAACTGCCCCAATCTAGAAAATATATTATAGCTAGAGACACGTTAGGCAGTAGGGATGATACTGGCCATTCCTCAGCCACAGCACTGGACCACACGGTCTGATCACTAAAGCTGAGGGTTGTCTAAGGTAAAGAGGGCCAACAGAGTTTGTGCCCTGTCTA
The DNA here is from genome assembly GCA_028646595.1 of Phalanger gymnotis. NCBI lineage: Eukaryota > Metazoa > Chordata > Mammalia > Diprotodontia > Phalangeridae > Phalanger > Phalanger gymnotis. The sequence continues at coordinate 162,667,284 of CM053624.1, forward strand.
CACACACGGACTTCATTTAGAGATATTACCTCTAGAAAGGGTAGGTCATCAGATTTTTTTTTTATTTGGCATACTTGTATAGAACCTGAATTTCACTGTTGCTTAAAGTAGTGTCTTCACTGTCCTCAATTCAAACAAAGATACTTTGAAACAACCTGCAACAGGAGAGGTGTAACCACAAAAAACCAATTGTAAGGTTTCTGATAAATGATTTGGTATCTGCTCTTTAGCATTTGGTTCGTTTTGCCCTATTAGCTGTTTGAGGCCTCTTTTCCCTTCATCAGTGACCCCTCCTAACCCCATGCTCCTCCATAGGCCAAGTTTGTAGACTGAAAATTCTATCTCTTTCTACATACTAGTTTCTACCCTTGCTAAACAAAATTGATTCATAAACTACCTAAAAATTAATTTGCCTTCAGCAGTTCATTCTAATTCTCAACAGCTGCCAGAAACACTGAGTCAGACTAAGAGAAAGAAACCAGGAAAGGAAGGATATCACAAAGTATTATATTTTGTTTTAATTCCCTAGCTTTTGGCCACAAACTTTTGATGGAGTCTGTGTATTAGTGAAGAAATTACAACAAAAAGGCTAACTGCAGCAATTTACAAGCATACAAGCATGCTTGAGATAAAATCCTAAAATAATTGGGTCATCCAACCACTACCATGACAGACTTATCTGTCTTACTTACTTGGGTAGGAGAATTACATGCAGTTTGGGGCGAAGGGGGAAAATATGGAAGATATGTCGGGAAAAGTGAACTTGGAATGCTGTACCTTTTGAAAAAAAATTAATTGCATGGTGCTATCATAGCAAAAAAAGGACAGAAATTTAGCTGGATATCCAGAAGCATTCTGAGAATATCAGTGAGGAACAAGCTTTGAACAATAGTCCTTTACCACCATTATCTACTGAATCTTGAACCAAAGTCCTTTGACATGGACTAGCCCAAATTACTTCAAATTGAGGTTGAGAAGAAATGGCAAAAGTGAAAAGTGATAAAATAAAACTTCAGTGCTCGAGAACATAAACCATTATAATCTGCCTAAGCACCCGGCCTGAGGCAAGGTGGAAGAGATTCTCTTACTTGAAAATGGATTGAACTTCTAGCATAAAAGTCTGGAAGTGGCAGCTGCCTCCCTTTTTCCATTCCATTTGCTGCAGATGTCTGTCCGCCTGGTGATACCCCCAAATAGTTCAACATTTAATTAATACAGATTTATTGGGGTGAATTTTCAACACGTGGGTTTAGATAAAGATTACTGTTTGGTTTAACAGCTTCCCTCATTTAACCTCTTGGCAATAGTAGTCCTGAGAGTCTGTAGTATTGGTAATATCTACCTGTGACCAAGGGATAAATTGCTGGTGGAAGCATTAGCAACTTTTTGGCTTATTGTCCTCCTCCTATTTCTATTCCACAAATCCAGGTGGCTTCTTGGAGCAAAAAAAAAAAAAAAATCAATACATTTAAAACCATTTACTGACTTTCAGTGTTCAGGGAGGCAAGTTCTCACAAAAAACTGGGAGAAAGTTGTGATGAGTCCAGCTGGGAATCTTGAAACTGTTCCATGAAGAAGAGGAAAATTTTTTTGTCCTCTTCAGATACCTACAGTCCGAGGAGAAAAATCCATGGGATTCCAATTTTCAATGTGCTAGATATAAAATTGATGGAATGCTAGCTGGTCCATAAAAGGCTGCACAAGGTAATCTGTGGCAAAATAGAAAACAAGCCCAAAGGTGATAGAGATTGGAAGAGCTGGTAATGCTTTCTTAAAGATGGCGAGAAGCAGTAAGGTAAGGCACAAACCCTGCAGAGAAGGTAGAAAGAAGCCATAAACTGAAATGCACTTATACAACCACGTTACAAGTCAATGTTGCTATTAAACTGAGGAGTTTTTGCTTCATGTAATCACCAACCAAATGAATACTCTTCTTTTAGGTTAAATTTTAGAAATCCTAATATTTTTAATACTGGTCATTAAAAAACTTTTTGAGGTTCCTAGTATAAAATAAAGCAAAACCCATTTCATTGATTTATAGCAACCCAGTTACAATGATTCAGTATATTTTTATACACACGCACAATTTTAACCAAGGACTTCAAAAGGAAAATAAATTTCAGTGCTAAACAAAAAACATAGTTGAAATTTTTACAATCTTCAGACTGGCCTTGGAAAGAAATGGCAGAAGTGAAAAGTGACAAAATTTCAGTGCTTGAGAACAAAAGCCGCTAAATTCTACAACTTCTAATAGTAAGGGATGGAATCTTCCTTTCTGAAAAGACTTCAGTCCCTAGAATTCTAGTTGAGCTGATAGAAACTACTCTTTATGCTCTATGTTGCAAGGAGAAGTGATGCTAATGGGATAAACTAGAAACCAGGGTTATGTTGAGAGGAAATATCTAGCCTTCTTTGAAACTCAAAGTAACTGTGGTATAATTCATTCTCTTCCTTAGCTATTTGAAATTTAACTACAAAATCTGGAGAGGAGGGGTATGCAGCATGCAATTTCCTCTAAGGAAAAAAACAAATTCCTGGTGATTATAGTAGGTATTTTAAAGCATATTTAAAAGTGGGGGCAGCTAGGTTGAACATTAGATAGAGTGCTGTGCCCAAGTTCAGGAGGATCTGAGTTCAAATTTGGCCTCAGACATTTACTACCTGTGTGATCACAGGCAAGTGACTTTTAAGCCTGTTTGCCTTAGTTTCCTCATCTGTAAAATGAGCTGGAGAAGGAAATGGCAAAGGATTCCAGTATCTTTGCCAGGAAAACCCAATGAGTCACAAAGTGTCAGAGGTGAATGAAAGTACTGAACAACAACAAAAAATTTAATAACACAAATTAAAGTTCTCATTATGCTAATACATCCATACACACTGAACAACAAAGGTGGTATATTTTACAGAAAGATTAGCAAACAAAAATATCATATGAAATTAGATTTGCTTAAAGTACACACATGGAAAATTCAGTGCTCATCTTTTTTCACTATCGAAAAGTGACAGCCATGTTGGTCTATAATCATTATATTCTAAGAGCTGACCAAAAATTTGTAGCACAAAACTGTTAAAATTACACCACATAAAAAGAGCAATAAAAGGCTTTGTCATCTCATAACATAGTACTCACCTTGTGAAAGGCTATTGAGAACATAAATGACACCTGATTATCCCCTGTTAAGGTTGCTCTCTAGCATGGCTACTTCCCCATATTGAGTGCCATGCTTGCCTTTAAAGGGATAGGATAATCACAGTTGCAGCCTTAGGGGTATTTAATCATTTGTCAGGTTATACTTACAATTAATATGGCTACAAAACAGGCAATTGTTGTGTTCCAGTCTCCACTAGCTGTTGCTGAGGCTTTGCCAACCAGAACACTGTAGAAAATGAAATCCCCTAGTCCAAGCTTTACTCCCCCTGAAAAAAAAAAAGATTAGGAACATGAAGAAACCTACCTGTCTAAAGGTCCCAGTTATTCAAAATACAAACACCACATACGCTTTTAAAAATTTTAACATTTTAAACTTTAGAAGTTGTGTTCAGTTAGATAATCATGCTCTGTTGCCATCTAATCAAATTAACAACGCACTAAGCTTACTAAGCTGAAAAAGAGTAAGGTGTAGGTGTATGACATAAGTAAAACTGAATCCTCTTAAAATGATGTTACTAGTGTATGACATAAGTAAAAGTGTATCCTCTTAAAATTGATACTGGAAGGAAAAAAGAATGCTAATGAGTTTTGGGTGAAATGCTATGGAAAATACATATGCTACAATTAACTTTAGACTCGGAAGACATGATTTCACCTGTAATATGACTTAATGACACTGCCAGAAGAAACCTGTAATGCATCTGCATTGTTCTGTTTTGAATATGAAACTAAAGGGCTTAGACTAGTTTAACTCAAGAAGCATTTATTAAGTATCTATGAGGTACAAGGCATAACACTGCTGGGATACAAAGACAAAACAAAATGATTCCTGTCTTCAGGGAGCTTATTTTTCAATTGTAGGGAAACAGCATGTACATAGATCAATGCCAAATATACACAAGTAATTATAAGGCCGGGAAGACCAGGAAGGGCTTCGTGTTGGGGAATGGCACTTCAAGTGAGCCTTGAAAGAACATAAGGATTGCAAGAAATAGCAGTAACAAGGGAGACATTCCAGGTATGTGTTATAATCAGTAGAAAGGCATGAAGATAAAGTATGTAATGTCATGCATGGAAAATGGCAAGCAAACCTATTTGGTTGGAACACAGATTGGAAGAAAAATGTGAAATCAGGCTGGAAGCAGACTGTAAGGGCTTTAAGGGTCAAAGAAAGGAGTCTGTATATGATCCCTGAAAGCAAAATGGAGCCAATGAAGCATCTTAAACAAGGGAGTGACACAGTCCTATCTATACAGTAGGAATATAAATCTGACAGCTGGATTAGAGAGGGTGGACTGGAAACAAGGAGACTAATTAGGAAGCTAATGCAATTAATCTGGTAATGAGGGCTTTAATGAGGGTGGTGGCTATGAAGTGATTCTAAAAAATGAAAAATAAGTAAAGGCAGTAGTGTTAGTCTTACTTTTAGTGAAAGTAGCATGAGAGAGAACACTCCTGACATTGAAATCCCCAATGCTCTCATGGAAGGAGATTCTCCTTCCAAGCAATAACCCTTCCTCCTCCTCCTCCTTCCTCTCGTCTCCCTCACAACAGCCACGACTCTTCTCAAAGGTAAAGTGCAGGTTAATTTGTTTTATTTTCGGTTTATATTGTGTACTAATCACTGCTATTGTACTTCAGGTGTATTAGGGACAAAAAACTTATTTAAAATTTTAAATATTTTATATGAATAATTTTGGGGATGTGGTACTGATCATCTGACTTTACATTATTTCCTATGGGAAAATTCGCTTTGCAATACAAACAAATCACATGACATATAGAATTCCATATGTATGCCTATATATGTATATAGAATTGCAAGCAGAATAACATAATTTCATTCACACACATACATAAAAACTCTGAGACCTTACCCACAGCATGGAGGGGTGTGTGTGTGTGTGTGTGTGTGTGTGTGTGTGTGTGTGCACTCACCAAACTAAAAGCTTGGTGAACATGTAATGTAGTAAAACACTGAATTAACCTTATAAATTAACCTTATAAATTATGCTCTCAAAAATTTTTCGTCAAAATTTGTGTTGTGCTAATATGTTTAGCTGAATATCAGTAATGCCAACGTTACAGTCAATATCAGTGGTGTCAAACTGAAACAGAAACAGATTCCTGCATCATCCACATTGTATTGTATTTTTGTTTATTCTGTCAAACATTTCCCAATTACATTTTATTCTGGTTCAGCGATTTTACTTTGTTTTTGTTTTTTGTTTTTTTTTGGAGGGGGGAAGGCAGGGCAATTGGGGTTAAGTGACTTGCCCAAAGTCACAACAGCTAGTAAGTGTGTCAAGTGTCTGAGGCCAGATTTGAACTCAAGTCCTCCTGACTCCAGGGCCAGTGCTCTACCCACTGTGCCACATAGCTGCCCCAGTTCTGTGATTTTGCAGGGCATAAGTTTGATACCACTGGTTTACATCCTTTCTAATTTTATTAAAGGAATTGAATTTCAAATTTTACTTCTATTCCTATCAGTATTTATTTTAATCAAGACAGAGACCTATGATCAATACTACAATAAAATGAACATCAATGCTTAGAAGATAAAAATATAACTTTTCCTGAATGTTGCAGATACTAACATGCTAGGCCCCTGAAATTTGAGTGTGCTTACAACTTAAACCAAGGGGTTGAATTATTGAAAATGTCCTTCTAAGTTCAAGATAGGGTGATGAATTATCTTGACGGTCATACAATTCCCATCCTACATATCACTGAACTGCTAAGTAAGCAGTTTCTCTACGCTTGATTCCTTAGGAAAATGCAGTGCAATCAATCTTCTCAGGGAGTGATACTGAGACATATTTTATTAGTGATTTAGGAATGAAGATGAAAAATAAATAAAAAACGTAGCAATTCATCAAGTCTTTTTCCTCAGTCAAATAATCCAATGGACAAGTTATTTCTAAGAGAAAAAGCTAAGGGAATTAGTTTCCTCTTAATTGATATTTATATTTGATAAAGACAACCAACTGATGGCACAGCAAAGCAACCTGAATCTCAGCAACAAGCCCTGTGACACGGTGAATTAATTCTATTTCCAAGTGTGGAGAGAACCTTCTACTAAAATCTTACTTCAATGCATGCTCTTGGTGCAGAGGTAACCTGGGTTCTCAAAGATTATGTCAGCTGTGGATGAGCTCTGGGAAGTTCCAAACAAGATGGAAAGGCTTCAAGCAGGGGCTCAGTGGACCAGTCTCACTAAATTTGGAGAAATTCACTTCTAGAAGGCTGGTCACTCTAACTTTTTGGTCAAAATAACTCATGAACACTGTCTACTAAGACATGGTGGTCTTTGCATCAGTAAGAAAGTATATATTAAGACGTGCACTAAATCTGAAATACTGAAGAAATCAGAAGACAATTTGCTTTAAGTGTGGCTCATAGTTTTTCATTGCAACTCTCCTCCTTGACTCCCAGATATTCAACTAGAACTTTATGTCGACTTTGAAATACAGTCATTCTCATCCCTTCTTCACTACACGATTAAATTCCTACAATGAAGAGCCACACTTATACTCTGTTTCCTTACTATTCATTCTTTCAGTCCTTTGGTATCTGGCATTTGACTACACCATTTTATGAAACTACTTTCTCACAAGTTACCAATGACTAAAAAAGTGTTAGAATCAATAGTAGTTTCTCTCCTCATTTTCCATGAACAAATGAAAAAGCATTTAGAGCTTACAATGTATCTATGGTAAGTGATGGGCAACAAAATCAAAGATCCAAGGGTCCTTAGAAGTCATTTAATCCAATTTCTTTCATTTTACAGATGCTCTGAAATTGGGATATGAATGCAAAAAAAAAAATGAAAAAAGTGACAATTCTTGCCCTCAAGAAATTTTACATTACCACAAGGGGAAACAGCACATTTAGAGGAATGGTGGCCAGAGGAGGGAGTCAAGGGGATGGTGAGCTGATTTATGGGGCAGTCACCTGATACAGTCTTTCAGAAAGCAATGGTATCATTGATTTGATTAATGTGCTCAGAACAAGAGGTTCAGAATGCACACTGAGGGAGGACAAATGACTCCTCAGTGGACAGCTAGGTGAGTTATGAAGCATAGTCTTGTCTGGAGCTATCTAGGTAAATATGACCTCACTCAGGAGGACTCAGCCTCAGGGCAGAAGTTCAGAGAAGCTGAGCAGTTTATTGTTCCAAGGGAATGGCAGCATGGATTCTCGAGGTCCAGTACGTTTGGTGCTGATCTAAGACTTGGGCTAAGCATCTGTTTTTCCTCTCAATTTTCAACCTCTGCATAAATAGTGGCTGTGAGGCCTCTGACTCAGATAACCTCTTGGTTAAGTGTCAGAGGAGGTTCTGATCTAGTAGAAGATGTTTCCCCACTGGGGGTTTCCAATACCGAGGAAAAAAAATCACAGTTCTTGTCCAAAAAAGGATAACAACACAACTCATTTTAAATGATCAATACGTATATACATCAGAAGTCAAATTTTTAAAAAAATTCTTATGAAACAAGCTCTGATTCATGAAACATCATGAAATATTTCTATAATATTACAACCATAAACTAAATCATCAAAATTATTTCTGCCTAATGATACTGTCTCCCACACTTATTAGTTCTGCAACTTCTCTGAACCAGTTTCTTCTTTTGTAAAATGGGATAATAATATCTGTAGTACTGGCCTCACAAGAATGTTATAAGTATTAAAAAGTATATGTAAAATGCTTTAGGAATCTTAAAATTCTATCTAAATATCTGGTATTATTATTGTTATCCTCTGAGACTAATTATCTAGGAATACTAGCATTCTATACTGAAAATTTTTAAGTCAGTTTTATCAACAGAAAACAAGATTCTCCTTATGACAACTGGATACTTTCCTTGACTTTAGGCCTCATGAAATTTAGCAGAGTTCGAAATGTAAATCGGCAGTGATTTCAGTGTTACAACATAAGTAATTCCCAGCAAGAAAATTCCCTCTACCTGGGCACCTACTTTGTAACATAGTTAAGAGTTTTTAAAGAATAAAAGAAAAATAAATATAAATAATAAAGAAAAAGAATCAGCAGGTCTGACAGAATAGAAAACTGAAAGAAAAAACAAGAGTTTTCAGAGAATCTGAAAAAGAAAATGATAGAACTGGATCTCAACTCTATCAAGGCAGAATAGCAATTTAAAGAACAAAACAATTTAAAATAATAACAAAAAACATTATTATAAGAATAGACGAACAGTCTTCAAAACAAGAATACCAAACTGGAGGATAGGATACAAAGAGATTAATAATAATAGTTTCCAGAAAATAGTTAAAAGAAAACCTAAAGCCACATTTCAAAGAACTATACAGAAAAGAAAAAACCCAACTGACCAAAATACTGGATGTCAAGATCAAAGTTCAAATTGAAACAATCCATAGAATGCCAACAGAAAAACTTATTTTTAATTCACTAAAGAAAAGCATAATCAAAATTCATTGCTATATCAAATAACAAATTTTACAACAGGCTGTGAAGGAAATCTTTCAGATTCCTAGGAGAATTAATCGAAATAGCACAAGATTACTCTGTATTTAAAAGCAACCAAAGGAAAAAACTGAAATACAGCAACCCTGAAAAATAAAGATTGGCTGCCAATCAAAAGTAATATGCTTTGCCAAGCATAGGTGTAATATCAATTAAGTTGGGACTTCTTTTTACTGTTTTAGAATGCTAAATTAATTGTCTTTAATAGAGCCTTACTAGGTGCAAAGCCACAGGGTCTTACGGGGAGTTGCTAAGACCAGAGCCAATAGTAGGCACCTAAGTTCTGGGCGCTCAGATGACTTTGATGACATCTAAAGACTGTATAAAAAGAGAGAATAGAGTTGTTTGCTTGGGGCTCTGAGCCACTAGAGGAGTGGTGTGTGACTCTGGGCCAGCCGTTGTTAAGAGCTCCCTGGCTCGTGAACTCAGATGTTGATCCTTTTGGGTAACTATAAATTGTGATTTGTTCTGTTTATATTGTGTATGTTTATAATTTGCTTATATTTGCTCTGAAGTTCAGGTTGCTGGTTTTTCCTCCCAAACTAAGTGAGTTTATATGGATATGTTGGATTAAAGTAAGATTGTTAACCCCTTAATGCTACTTTCCCTAGTAAAGCAGATCAAAAGAACCTGTGCTGGCAGCATTCTTGTTGTTGGACTCGTGTTGGTATTTCACTCCCTCCCCCAACAGCTGCTAGCCGAATTGTTACAACACTAGGCTACGCATCAAAGAAAATAACTAGAGGTTGAACAAAAAGGAAGAATTAGAATCAATTCTTTGAAATAAATTAGAGGCAGGTTGACTATTCAACATGCAAACTGACCAAATATAGAAAAAGTTAAATACCATTTTAAAAAAGAAAATAAAACAACAAACCTGTACACTATATATGATGCACTCACTAGGTAGACAAAAAGGGCATACACATGGCCAAAGAAACCAGAGATATGGATAAATCCAACAAAAAGACAAACAAGAAAGAAAATATAGAATTGAAGAAGTTGTTGGAAAAAAAGTAGATTGACTGACCTGTGGTGACTGGCAAATAAGAATATTGAATATATGTTTTTCGATATCCCCTAGAACTTTTAAAAGAATTGATCATATACTAGCATAAGTAAATATAAAAAAGCAGAAACATATCCTTTGTAGATAATAACAAAATAAAATAATGAATAAAGGAAACATGAAAAAAATACACAGACCTAAATGGAGACCAAGTAATGATATTATGAAAGAATAAATCATAGGAACAATAAACATTGATGCTAAAGATGATGATGATGCACTATATCAACGTTTATGGAAACAATTAAAGCAATCTTCAAAGTAAATTCATTTCTCTGAAACTTTATATTAATAAAATGGAAAAAGGAAAGGATGAAAACATCAGCATTCCATTAAAAGGATCAGAAAATAAATCAGGAACCTTAAAATGAATATAATGAAAGAATTCTGAAAATTAGAGAAATAAAAAACTTGAAGAGATTACAGAACTAACAAAAGTTATTTTTAAAAGATTAGTAAAATAAAAAACACTAGTTAACGGAAAATCATATCAAAATTAAAAATAAAAAGGTCAATTTACAGAATAAAGAAAGTTATCAGAAACTACTATAAATAACTTTATGACAGCAAAATTGGGAAGTCAAAGAAATCTGAAGAGTATTTACTAAGACACAAAATATGCAAACTAACAAAACAGAAAATAGAAATCATAATCAATGCAAAGAGAAAAGGAATCAAGTAAGTCATGAGTAAACAAGTCACGAATGAAAAAAACGTCTGGGCCTGATGGATTTACGAATGAATTCTATCAAACAATGAAAAATATACTTAAATAACTGGAAGCAATTCAATGCTCATTATTGGGTCATGATAACATAATAAAAAAGTGATAAAAATCACTTTACAGATTCAGTGCTATGACAATAAAATTGCCTGGGGGTACTTTGGGCAATGCACTGACAAAATTCCTTTGGAAAAATAAAGGTCTAAAATCTTGAGGCATATAATGAAAGGAGAGGAGTGTGAGGAAGAATGAAAGGAGCACAGTGTTATCAGACCTCAAACCATATTACAAGTCAATAGTCGACAAATCTATTCGGTATGGCTTAAAAAACAAAAAAGTAGACCAGTGGAGCAAAGTAGGTAAACAAGAATCACATGTAATCAAAAAAAATGTACCCTACTGCTTAATAAACTCAAGAATATAAAATACTGATGGAAGGAATTCTTTTTGACGAGAACTTCAGGGAAAACTAGAAAACAATGAGCAGAATTCTGGTTTAGTTCAATATCTTACACCATATGTTGCAATAAATTCAACATGTCTATATGAACTGAATATATAAAATAATAAAAATTCAGAAGAGAACAAGAAGAGGTACCTCTCAAATCAATGGCTAGAGGAAGAACTCTTAACCAAACAAGGTACAAAAAAAACAAGAGAAGATTAAATAGACAATTTTGATTTTGTAAAAACAAAAACCTTTTGTACACAAACAGAAAATCAATGAAGATAAAATAAGAAGAAAAATTTTGGAGGGGAAAAATATTTGCATCAAATATTAACCAATAAAAGTTTAATTTCTAAGAGATATAATGACATAAATACTGATATCAAGAACTACTGGCCCAGTAGATGTGTCAAAGTATCCAAAAAATTTCTGAAACTGTTACAAACTATACAATGTTACAAATTATATAATTTGTAGTCATGCTCTAAATCATCAGAAATGCAAATTGAAACAATTCTGAGGTTCCCCTTGCAAACTGACAAAGATGATGTACAAGGGGAACAGTAAATGTTAGATTGGCTATAGGAAGGCAAGACTGTTGGTGGAGCCATGAATTGGTTCAAATGTTCTGTATGGCAATCTGAAACTATGTGAGAAAACTGACTGTCGATGATCCTTTTGACCCAGAAATCCTACTATGGAACATAAGTCCCAAGCTAAAGACAGAAAATAAAGGTCCATTATAAAGCAAAATATTCTTAGCAGCATTTTTTGTGGTAGCAAAGAACTAGAAACAATGTAAGTACCCACAGCCTGGAGAATGACTGAAAGAACTATGATATATTAATGTAATAGTGTTACTGTGCCATAAAAACAAGGACAATGAGGAATTTAGAGAAACAAGATTTATAGGAACTAATAAATGACTACAACAAAGTTGATGAAAATACCATTAAAAGATGAATTCTGAGTAACTAAAAAACTGAGGTCCTGGGAAACCAAAAATGAACTATACCTCTCTCTTCACAGCAGAGGGACAGTCTACTAGGGTAGAACACTACATGTATATTTGATCTGGTCATTCTGGTACTGGATGTTTTTGCTTAATTTCTTTCTTTATTAATGTGAGGGTTCAGTCTGGTGGGTTGGAGAGGGTTTTACATTCCTCCAGAAAAGACTGCAATATAAAGACAAAAAGCAGTAACAAAATGGATTTTTTTTAAAGAAGAAATCTGGAATGACCAAATAAATGGACAGAGTATGCAATACTTGACACCTCATTGCCAGCAAGAGTATTTTCCATATGTTTTATTTTATTATTTTTGTATTATATATTACATCTTAAATGCTTTGTATATATTTTATATTTACTTATCTGTGTACATGTTTCTCTCTCCTGGCAGGCAAAAGCTGTTTCCTCTTTGTAGTCTGAGTGCCTAGTTGCATGTAGTAAACACTTAATAAATAATTACTAAACTGATTCTGCTAACTGCCTAGACTTAAATACCAGTAAAAGTATCAAAGAGGAGATAAAGTATCTTGAATGCTGAGTTTGAAACTTAAACTTACAAAGTGATGATTGTTGATACATGGCTATTTGCATTTCTGACATTATAAACTACTTTTCTTTTCCTTAAAACTAGTGGAATAACCTCTAAAGGACATAAAAATACCAAATGCTGATAGAAATCCAAAGACTTCTGAAACATAGAAGGCCTTCAACGACAGGAAAGAAATATATCAATGAACAGTACAATATCCAACAAAAAAGATGAATAGCCAAACTTCACCTCCTCTTTTCTAAAAAATGCTAAGTAACACTATATTTGTAAAGATTAATTTAACGTGCATCTGAGAACGAAGGGCAGAGTTTGGCTAATTTATCAAATGAGCAATATGAAAAGCACCAAGCTATTATTTTGGGCTATTAATAATAATAATTATTATTATAATCACTTACTTAACAGTAAACTACCATTATTCAGAAAAAGCTCGTTTCATTGGCCAAGTCTCTTTAGATTTACTTTCTGAATATCTAGGCAGCTACTTTATTATCCCTAATTCAATGATTCCTTTGGTGCTACAGACAACTGTCCCATTTGAGACTGATAGCTTCTCCAATTAAGGGAGTAGATACATACTTTCCTCAGGATCATCATGCATATGGGAAGGTCCTGCAGGAAGCTCCTGCACAGCAGCTCTGGATGCTGGTGTGGAATGATGGTGCCCCAGATTACGATCCCTTTGAGCTTCCCACTCTTCACTGAAACCACCATCATCACTGTCAGTAACATTGCTGGAATTCTGGTTTACTGGGGCTTTGGGAAAAACACCAACAAAAAGTTATAGCTCTAGTGTTAATGATGATGTCCTCAAGTTGGTGAAGGCAATCACTTGGTAAGAGTTGTCAGCTTGTGTTCTAAACTGGTGCCTAAGCTTTGGCTATAGCACGAGAAACAAGAAGACCACTTCATATTTTTAAAACATAACTTGTAAATAAATACAAACTTCTTCTCCTTAACATTTATCAACACACTTCTGGTTCAAATTTCTTTCTATACAGATGAAGATGATCTGACTGGACAAATAGAGGATGGATTAGACTAAATTATTAATTTCATGAGGGTAGAGAGCACAGCTCTCAGCTCTCTCTATCATCTTTAGTTATTATGCATTGTACATAAATGAATGACTGAATGAATAATCAGAAACATCAATATCCCTGTGGCTTTTATTAGACTCTACATAAAGTGAGACTGTCATTGGATAATAGATTTACATAGGATAATTTAAAAAAAGGGAACTTCTTTGCTACTTTATCAGTGATACTGATCAACTTAATTGAAGCCATGGCCATAGAGACAGGAAAAGAGAAGGATAAAAAGAAAGCCTAGTTGTGTGTGTGTGTGTGTGTGTGTGTGTGTGTGTGTGTGTGTGTGTGTGTGTGTTTAAAGGTGTGCCAGAACTGCGCACAAGTGGCCCAAGGCCACTGGCGTGGGTGGCTTCTTATCTTTCTTTTTTGCCTATTTCCTCTCTCTTGAGCTTCTCTGCTCTTTGTCAGTATGGGCCCATAGAATGATTAGGTCAGGTTTGAAAATAATCACTGGCTCAGGGAGGGAAAATTTTTTTTATAATTGTGCACATCTCTGGATGGATGAGTCATAGTTATCTGTGGGCACTAATCTATTTATGGTCAAAGCTAGTTTAGTGGTTATTTGATAACATGTTTCTGAAATACGTCTATCACATTATAGTGTTTGGAACTGTCTATACAGATCAAAGTGTTTAAAAAATAACTACATGGTAGATATTCTAGAAGATATCTATATTTACAGTTTGTGTCAGATTTTACCTGATAAAGAAAACAATTTTCCCTCTCTCTACTTTTATTTATTAGATAATTCTTATCCTTATATCTGAGCATTATACTACTTCTTGTTAGCTGATCCAGAAAATGTCTATACCGGGAAAAAATGTAACCATGCAAATCACCGATATGCATTATTTAATATTCAGTATAAATAAGGTATACTTCCTTCCCTGAGGGTAGAAATACAAGTAAAAGTGAAGAGAAATAATAATCAACTTTATAATAAGACAAAATCTAAGATTCTTCCAAAAATTTGGTTGCCCAATTATTTTTGCCAGAGGAGTTCAATCTAGCTGGGTGACCCTGGGCAAGTCACTTAAACCTGTTTGCATCATTTTACTCATCTGTAAAAGGAGCTGGAGAAGGAAATGGCAAACTACTCCAACATCTTTGCCAAGAAAACCCCAAATAGGGTTACAAAGAGTTAGACACAACTGAAAAAAAAAGACTGATAAAGAGATCTCAGGGCATATACAGGAAAATTACTATAAGTATCACCTCCACCCTTCTAATTCTAGCTCAATGTCAGGACTCTCTCCCTTAGCAATCTTGTTTACTAAGGAACAAGTACTTAAGACAGATGTGAGCTCCAGATCGGAAATGTTCTCTCTAGTCATTTGAGCCATGACTTAGAATTTCCTAAGGTTAGCCCCAGAGAATTTCCCTGAGCCATTATCTCTCTTTGCAAGTATACTTCTCTTCTTTTTTCACACTTTAAAAAGGTCCAGGGAAAACTTTACTGCCACATATTTCACTTCAATTTTTCCCAATCTTGGCATACTGTTCTACCATAAGATGACAGTGTAAGCAGAAAACTAGAAAAGCTAGAAAAAAATGAATATGTAAATAAAAATCTCTCCTACTTTGTGCATTGTAGTTAGAATTTTTGGAAACTCTCCTTTGGGCTTCTGGGTCTCCTTCTGCCATGTTCACCAACCACACCATTGTTGCTGTTGGAAAAAGATGAAAGTCTAAGTAAGCATGTCAAACAAAGAAGATGTGACTAGACATCAAAGCACCATTTTGCTACTGAAATCACCAATTTTCTTTCATCATATCACCTCAGAATCTCTTTAGGAAATATTTAAGAAACTATGGGGTAGAGACTTTTTAAAAGCAGAAAAAGGTTCTCTTCAGTCAGACATAGAAATATGTCTCTGACATTAAACATTTTCTTGTGGCATTCAAATGGCTTTTAAAAATGTAGTTTATCATGATATGAATTCCCTGAAAATCACCAGGAAAACTATAGAATTGCAACCAGGTGGACTTGTTGACTGGCCCTAAAATAGTTTTAACTCACTGGCAAGTTGACTCTTAGGAATTATATCTCAAGGGAAAACTAGCTTCACAAAAGCCTAATCTGATAAAAAGCATTACAGAAGAAATTTACACTGTAAGTTTCCTTCATATTCCCTGTAAAGCCAAGCTTCTTCAATAATGCCAAACTGTTGTGGACGAAGTTAAAAAAAAAAGAGGGGTAGGGAGGAAGTTAAAAGCAGTGTACACGAATGTAAATATCAGTTTAAAATAGTTGAAATACCATTTAGAGAAGAGCAAATTGTCATCTTCTTGGTCCCAAATAAAATTTTAATATAAAAACCCCATGTTTTTGATCATGGAAATCATGTACAACCCTTAGTTAATCATTTTATCTCCAAGGGTCTGGGTTTCATTATCTATAAAAGGTGTTGACAATGAATTCCAAAGTCTCATTCAACTCTAAAATCCTTGGAATGATTATATCGAATGGTTCCAGGTTTTTAGAGACAGTACCACTGAATCATAACCAAATTTTCAGTTTGATATTTCTGAAAATCTCAAGCCCTCAGTCACTGGAATGTAGTTATCTTCTAATTTTGGTCTTTCTCTATTTTTCGTACATAACTTTATAGCTACATAAAGGTCAGTGGCTGTTACCTGTACTGCTAAATGGAAGAGCGATTAGAAATAAGATTATGAGTCCGATTCCTGTTACTCAGGAGCTATAGTCTGTTTCATGGCTATTCCAAATTGTATCTTTAACCGAGTTACCTCACAAATGTGTGCTGCTGGTAACAAGGAAATCGGACAAGGAAATAAAATATTTGAGCTAGAAAGGACCTTAGAGGTCGTCTAGTTTATTCTTCTTATTTTGAGACCAAAAAAGTAAAAAGATTTGACCAAGACCATTTCACCTCACATGGAGCAAGGCAAAGTCATTACTACTAAAGGAAAAAACCTCAAAGCACCTGTTGCTGACCAATCATAAGAACATCTACCTCACAATATTACAAAAACACCAGCTACTATTATTCCATATAATATTAACACGTGTGAAAAAGTAATTAGAAAAATAATTTGCTGTAGGTATGATGATCACAAATATAATGAATTCTGTTCCCATCCCCATGGCATGTACCACTACAGCGAGGGAGTGAGCACCAGCAGCAACCTGCCTCTTCCAGACACAGTCAGGGACTTTAAACAAAGCTACCCCAGAGCTGTGTCTGGTACTTGAGATGAAAGGAAGGCTTGTGATTCGGATTCCGCATGTACTTTTTGAGGGGATCAGACCCACAATTCCACTGGTACAGGACCCTCTCAGTGAAGAGACTCCCTCCAGCTGTGTAGAGTAGTCCCTGCTCTCTGGTGACTGTCTCAAAATGTTCTTGAAGCATAGAGAAGGGAGGTCATTTGCCTCAGCTCTCACAGCCAGTGTTAGAGGCAGGATGTGAACTCGGGTCTTCCTGACTCCAAGGCCAGCTTTCTTATCTACTATGCAAGATGGCCTCTCTACACTACTTGTAATAATCATTCATAAAAACAGTGAGTTTCTTGAAAAGAAGTTATCAAAGAAAGCTCACATTTGAAGATAGTACTTTGCTTATCATTGTCTGATGTTCCTACTCCTTATTAAGTTAATATTTTAACAAGTTACACAGCATTATAGTTACTTTTTATGCCATACTCTACTCCCCACTAGACTATAAACTTTTATCAAGGCGGGTATCATGTCTTAGCTAAACTCTCTCCCAACAACTAGTACAATTCTCTGCACATTGTAGGCAGTTACAAGCTGAATACGAGCCAGCTAAACACCCTGGTGGCATTATAAAATAACCCAGAAAGTTACTGACCAATAACAAGCACAATAACAAGATAATAAAAAAAGAGTAACAAGAAGGCAGGCAAGAAGTGGCTCAAAAGAGGGAGAATGGAAGGGAAAACAAAATTACTATGCTCACAAGTATATAAATTTCTCTAGATCTGATACAGAGGCATTTGAGATTTGTAAGACTTTCTATTATGAAAAGGTAATATGTAGAAATCTTTTTGGTTAGTCATGCAACATTTTCATGTGTATTATGGGTAGGAATACATTTTTATTATCAATATCTGAGAAAATGACCTTTTGGAATCTTTTTTTTTCTAGTACAATACTCCTTCTACTCACACTCCATTGGCTATTATTTCTAGGAAAAGATACAAATGCTTTTGGCACTTTAAGCGCCTTTCACAATCTGGTTCCAGCTGACCTTTCCAGTGTGATCATACATTATTTTTCCATGGATCAGCCAGCCTGACCAGCTGAGGCAGCTGGGTGGTACAGGAGATACAGCACTGGGACGAGAGTCAGGAAGACTTGAGTTCAAATCAACTCAGATGTTTACTAAATGTATGACCATGGCTAAGTCACAAGCCCTGTTTCAGTTTCCTCAACCATAAAATGGGGATAATAATAGCACCTTACCTCTCCCAGGGTTGTTGTATCAAATGAGAAAATTATGAAGTGCTTACTTAGTACAGTGCTTGGCACATAGTAAGCACTTAATGGGTGTTTGTTCCCTTCCTTCTTCATACAATACTTCATCACTGTGCCTTTGCACAGGCTCTCCTTCATGCCTGGAACGCACTTTTTCCTCATGTCCAACTCTTCTAATCCCTATTTCCTTCAAAAACTCTGCTCCAACTACTTTAGGAGTCCTTTCCTAATCCCTCCAAATGCTAGTCCCTCCTCTTTCATCCCCAATTACATTTGCTAATATGGTATATTTTCTAGTTTATGTATGTATACATGTTGTTTCTCTCCTGTAGAATATAAGCTCCTTGAGGACCAGGACAATTTCATTTATGTCTTTGATCCCCACCATCTTATACAGTGCCTGGAACACAGAAGGCACTTCTTAAAAATCTGGTTCACTGATTAATAGTGCAGTTTCTATGAAACAAACTAACTAAAAGCTCATAAAAGTGGATTTTGTTTTGGGGTTTTAAAAGCTGTTTATCCACGGAGGGGAGGGATGGCGATCTCCATGAGCCAAATACAGTGACAGTGGAGCATAGGAATAGCACCATGGCAGGATGTTGCCAGAAGACCCAAGTTTAAATCTTGACTTTGTTACTTATCACTTCAGTAACCCATGAAAAGTCAAAGTGGTTATTTTTTAAAGCAGCTAACAAATAATAAAACCGCTTAAAACACTTTTGGATAGATGTTTATTAATATCAATGAAAAGTGTTAATCGATAATGTCTTCTTATATTGGGTCAGAAAAAACCTGACCCCCAGTCGTTTAAAAAACTGTTGTGTGATACAGATTTAAGGCCTTTTTAAATCATGTTTAAACATGCCTGACAAAGTGATATTTTCTGCTCAAATTTTCTCAAATAAGTTGAGGTTGTCCCAACATGTCAATATTATCCTGACATCTTTTCACAGATTTGAAACAAGCTAAAAATACTATATGTTTGTGCATGACTTATTTTAATGCCTAGGAATGTCATAAATGAGGTTCATATCCCAGCAGAAATATAATCATTAGCCCCCAGAATCAGCCTTTTCCTGTTAAGACGAAAATAAGCATATCCTTTATAGGAAGTACCTCACTCAAGAGCAAAAGACAAATTTTTGCACTGCCCATAATGGTGGTCCTAAATCTTTGCCACTCTCAAGCCCCCAATGCAACCCCATTTGTTTTCAAATGATGATCTCAATTCCAGCCTGATTAACGGCAATGGAATGGAAATTCCCTCAGAGTCCCACTTCTCACAGTTCAAAAATTATTTCTACCTTACCTATCTTTCTTTCTCTCCTTTTGAGGAAGATGTAATCCTCCTTTTCAGAACTGACTTCTTCACCTGGTAAGGCACTGATTCACTCCCCACTTGCTTCCTCTAGGGCTTTGTTCCATTAAATTACCCCCGCTTTCTCTAGCATTTTCAGTAATTTCCTCTCTAATAGATCCTTTCCTTCCGCCTACAAATTTAACATTCTTAAGTCTCAACCACACTAAATACAAGCCTGCCTTCCAAGCTTGCTGCTCCATCCAGCTATTATTACAATGCTCTCTTTCCCTTCACTGCCAAATTTCTTGAAAGGCAAAATCGATACCTGTTCCTTGACTTCCATCCACTGACTGCTTAACCTCTTTTAATGTGGGCTTCTGTCTATACCACTGAACCTTCCTAACCACCAAATTCAATGGTCTCTTGTTAGTCCTTATCCTTCTTGACTTTTCTGTAACATCTTACTGAGTTCATCCTTCTCCTCTTTCCCCAAACACTCTCCCTCACTGAGTTTCTATGGGTTTCATTATTATCTCAATCCTCCTCCTACCTTTGGATAATTCTGTCTCTTGTGATAACTTTTCTTCCATATCCTCCCTCCCTGAATGCAAGAGCTGCCCAAAGTTCTGTCCTCAATTCTCTTCTCTGTGAACTCATTAACCCTCACAACTTCAGTCATAACTTTTATAAAAATGATTCCTAAACTTGCATCTTCGGGCCTGACCCGCCTTTCAGTCTTGCATTTCCAAATGCCTGCCAGACATTTTCCTGGCCCTTGAAAACCCATGATTTCCAGTACTGAATTTATAATCTACTCTTCCTGAACCAGTTCCTCTCCCTATTTCTGTTAATGGCCACTACAATTCTCTTGATCTTTCAGGCTCAGACCATAAATGGTTTCTTTGAGTCCTTCTGCTTCTCAAATCCCTATACTTGATCGACTGTTAAATCCTATTGCACCATAACTGGCATTAACCTGCCTCTTACCTTTCTCATTACTGCTGAATTGGTTTAGGTCCTTATTACTCTGATAGGGATTATTTCAACAGTTCCAAATGTCTCCAGCCTCTCTTTACCTCCAACGGTTGCTATATCTAGGAACTGTGGCATGTGGAGCAAATTAGTTGCACTGAGGATGGTGGAAATGGGCAGGGTCTGTGGGAAGACCTAACCTCTGACCACTCCTATACAGAGAGTTTGAAATAGTGGAAGCCAGGTTATGTCAAAGAAGACTTTAAGTCAAGGACTTGACCTTATTGGGAAAGAAAGCATGATTTGGAGGTAGATGGATGACAGTAACAGGATGGAGTGACTTCATAAGGAGAAGCTGATGCTAAGTATTGGCGGGTCTAAGAATGGTAACCAAGGACCAAGGAGTACGACAATTCCCTTTCTTGGTACTCAGTATTACGGAGTATGATGTTGGCAGTAAAGTAATATCAGAAAAGCATATATACATATTCATATGCTATTACTCTAATACCAACTTTTTATAAAGTAGCTTATGTAGCATTGTTTCTTTTTTGAAGAAGACCTCATTCAGGCAAGAAAGATACCCACTTCAACAAAGAACGAAATGAAACGACGAAATCCAGGATCATATATTTAGAGCTAGAAGGGACCTAGGAGGTCATCTAGTCCAATTTACTCATTCTATGGATGCAGAAACTGAAGCCCAGCGAGGAAAAATGAAATACATGTTACCTGCAGGTCATACAACTAGTAATATAGAGGAGTCAGAGTTCAAATTCAGGTCTTCTGACTCTAAATCCAGAGATCTATTCATTGGACCACAACAGAAGGTTCCTGGTGGCACAGAAGAAGGGACAGAGAAGACTAGTGTCTTGAGGTAAGGCCGGAGCTGAGTTTTATTACCATTTAGGGGAAGGTCACTGGGCAAGCAGCAACTTGCCCTTGCCAAGGATTCTACATTGTCTCTCACAGAGCAGATGTCCTTCAAGACTCAGCATGGCAGCAACTAGGTGGCGCAGTGGATACAGCACCAGCCCTGGACTCAAGAGGACCTGAGTTCAAATCTGGCCTCAGACATTTGACATTAGCTGTGTGACCCTGGGCAAATCACTTACCTCCAGTTGCCTCGAAGAAAAAAAACAGACAGTATAAATCCCATCCTCTACAAGAGACCTTTCCCAGTCTCTTTCCTCCATTGTTTGTGCTTTCTCTTCAAGATTACCTCCCATTTACACTTTATGTATTTTGTCCATACAAAGTTGCTTGCATGTTGTCTCCCTCATTACAATGGGAGCTTGAGGGAATGAGCCATATTTCTGCCTTTCTTTGTATCCTGTATTCTTAGTACAGTGTATGACATATAGTAAGTGCTAAATAAATGTTTGCTGAATGACTGAAAGACTGGGTATGAAGGAAGAGTGGCTCATGGGATGGAGGGAGCAGAAGGAATCTTTTCCATCGCAGTAAAAATAGACCCCAAGAGACAAAGCTGTTGGCCATAGGTTGCTGGGGAAGGGGGTAAGGGGAAACCACAGCACAAGAGGAAGAGGTAATAAGGGATTAGGCTGGCACCACCAAAGAGGTGTGGGAAGTATAGCCTCTGCCCAGGGAGAAGAACTGTGTCTGTTGGAGCTGCAGCATGAGGGTTATAGTCCTCGTTGCAAAATCTTTTTCTGTCACCACAACTACCATCATTTATTTCTCTTCCTTTCCATTCACACAGCCTGTCTCTCATCTGGACTATTGCAATAAACTAGGCCATCTTTTGCCTCACTTCTTACCTACCTTTAAATCACTAAATGGGCGTTGCCTCAGATAAACTGAGACCTGGGAAAGACCTTAACTTAAAAAGGTCAAGGTCTCGCCCTCTGAGGTTATCTCCAGTCATCCTGATCTATATTTTGCCACTGGGCCCAGATGGCTTCAGAGAAGAGAGTGAGGCTGGTGACTTTGCAGCGCCTTGCCTCACTTAAATCCAATTCACTTGAAAGTCTTGATGTCACCTTCCTGATGTCACGGTCTTCTTTGAGAATGAAGGATGAACAACAATAGCCCTGGTTGCACTGACTCCAACCTAAGCCTAATACATATAGCCAGGGTAATCCTTTCAGAGGATATCTCTCTGACCAGATTTATTCTCACGTTTAAAAAAAATTTCAATGACTACAATACAAAGCCTAAATACAACTAATTACACTCCAACCCAGACTTAAGTCTATAATCTTAAGATTGGCTATGAGATCATCTAATCCAATTTCCAATTTATAAATGAGGAAAGTGAGTGATAGAGCAGGGGCAAAGTCACACAGTAAGTAATAAAGTCTACACCTCATGCCCACAAATCCAGTGCTCTTTCCATACCATCTCCTAAATAAATCACCATTAGGCCAAGGACCTAATTGTGCAGGAAACAAACAGAAGACAAAAACATAAGTTAAAGCTGAAGAAATCATTGTGATGATCATCATAACTGGAATCCTCTGGCCTCTCATTGGTTAAATAGGTGATTACTAACACAAAATACTTTGCAAAATACTTACAGGAATAAATAAGAGCTGGGAAGAGAGTTTCATTTCTTTCCTGAGCTGTTTCAACAAGCATACGTAGTGGTCCTTTTGGACATAAAACTGCTACCAAATCTGGAAAAAAGAAGAAAAAACAGAAAAAATACCATGAACCACAGTGGCTATAACTTGGGGTAGGCTGTGGGGAGGGGGGAGAAGGAATAACTAGGTAAGATACCTTAGTGTCTCTTAATAGGATGTGAAGGTCAGAGGTAAAAATGACCCCCAAATAAACAATCAATAATATAAAATCTATAAATATTGTTTGGGGTCTGACCTCTTCACACTTAATCTATAGTATACAAAATCAGCTGGGTTCTAGGAATAAACCTTCCCATCTTGTAAGAAAGAGATAGTGATGATAACAAGATAAATCCATTCTCCAAAAACTGTCAGTGTGCTATAAACAGAAATAGGCCACTGAGTTATTTCTCACTAAAAAAAAATCAGACATATAAGCTATAAATATGGGATTAATGTCCTTAAAAAAGTCTAATGAGAAGGATTTTGATTGAACATTTCAAGATTGTGAAGAACATAATAAAATACATTAGTTGTTATTCCTTTTTTTCTTCTAACATTATAAATGAACTTAGGGATCTTGAAATTAGAGGGGAGTGGATTTAGAAAAAACAACAGAAACAGCACATAATGAGGCATTTATTATTTCTACAGCTAGCTGATCAGTAGAACATAAAAGACTTTAATGAATGAATTAAAGCACTGAGTAAGCACTTACTCTGTGCCTCAAGCACTGTTAAGCGTTAGGGATACAAATACAAAAGGGAAACAGTGGGCTCAAGAAAATGTACATTCTGATGGGGAAGACAACACAGAGATGGAGGTTGTGTCTGAGGAAGGAAATTATAGTCAGATTATAAGATGTCAAGTGGGATAATAGGGCAGTCCACTGACACACCCTCTATAGAATTAGGTTCCTATAAGAAGTATGTGAGACCGATAAATATTGAATAACAATAATTTTTTATACAAAATCATCCAGCTATTAAAAAGTAATGGAGCTAGGAGCAAGTTTTTCACAATTCATTCCAAACCATTATACCATTCTCTGTATTTTCTCAATTTAATTCAAAATTCAGAGCATGAAAATTTATGCTAAATAATAATTTTTTAATAAAGATCAAAATATCTGCAGGAGAGATGGAAAATATGTTAAGAGATCTTGTGCTTTGGAGATCAGCTCACTCCTTGGGTAGGAAAAAAAAAATCCCTACACTTTCCCATTTTTAGCATGATTTACTGCTTGATAAAGGAAAAGACTTGTCCCAGTCCAAAAAGCAGTTCTTTCTAGCTTTCTATGTAGATGTACTACCAGATGACTGATGACACTTAAGTGTGATGACATTTATTTTTTAAATCAAACTATACTAAAATTAGCATTAGCTT
>CM053624.1:162692045-162717717 GCA_028646595.1 Phalanger gymnotis
GAGTCTCGTTGTCAGCTTTGTGAATTATAGCCTTCAGTTTCCTGAGGTGTGGGGGAGGGGGTCTGGCTGCCCAAGATCTCCTCTTCCCCTGGGGTTGTTCTCCAGTACTGCTGTTCTTCAGCAATGGTCTCAGGTCTTTGTTGTTCAAGCTGGGTGTCTGGCACTTCCCCTGGGGGAGCAAGAGTGTGTCTGGGCTCCTGGTGTTGACCCCTGCTGGCTCTGCCCCTCTGGGGCTCAGGTACTCCCACTACTTGGCCACTGAAGCCCCACTTCTGTCTCCTCTATTCCAGCGTTTTTGGTTTTGTTCCCCCCCCCCCACCGAGGAATTCTCTGGGTGGGGAGGGGAGGGATTAGAGCCGTTTACCTGTCCATTATGTCTCCCGGAAGTTCAAAAAGCCGAGTTTCACACTTTTGGGCTGCAAGCCTGAGGAGTTGATATCTCACAGCTAGTGGGGTTGCGCTGCCTCGTGTCACTTCCAGAGTGCAGTCCTGTGTTTGGAGGCCTGGGGATCTCTGCTGGTTTCAGGCACCCGGCTTTCTCCCAGCCTGTCTCCCACGTGGGTTTCCTGGCCAGCTGCCCATAAGTATCCTTTTTTTTCAGAAGCTCAAAGCACTTCACAGATGTGTATCAGTTTCCCCAGCACTCCAATGAGGAAGATAAATTGCAAAAGATAATATTGCCACAGCGAAGTAGGAAAGCAAAGTGGATGTAAGATTTCCCAACAATACCAAAGATGTCTTAAATTTTAGGATGAAAATGACAGATCTTACTTTCAGACCTGCATTTCTGCAGATCTATCTTATGCCTAAGTGTTAAGAATAATGTAGTTTAGAATAACAAAATTCTTTCACAATAAAATTGAGATGGTACTGTGATGTGAGTGGTACATAAGTAATCAGTATTTGAACAGTAAATAGGAAAGGCACTGTGTTATCCTAAAACACAAGTCATATTTATGTGGTTATAAAGAGTAGTCTTGTTGAGGTGGGCATCTTTCTTGCCTTAATGAGGTTGTCTTTAAAAAAGAAACAATGCTACATAAGCTACTTTATAACAAGTCTGTAGTAAAGTAATATCAGAACAGTATATTCTATTAAATACCATTTGGGTTAAATTTGCTAAAGTGATAAAATGTTATTTATATAGAACCTTTCTTGTAAAGATTTAAAAATCTTTTACAAACTATAAAAGTTTTCACTTTCAGGGCTGGCAAAATTATGGTCTAGATATGGTACAACAATTCACATTCTCTCAGTCTCTAGTTTTTACATCTGGCATGTGAACTGAGTTATCACTACCAAAAATATTAAAGAAAATTAATATTTACTGACCAATTATGGCATAAAGTTAATAGGGCAAGAAATCATGATTTCATCAGTGTGGGAACTTCCTCCTCTGAAGCAGGCTACAATCTGATTATAACTTGTTGGATAAGTCTTAGAAAGATACCTGAGGCTCAGAAAAGTTAAGTGACTGGCCCATGGTCACACTATGTCATTTTTGGCCCTAAATCAAAATTGTACAGAGGATAGATGGAGGATAGAACAAATCAAAGCAGAACCATCATAATTAAAGGAGAAGAATATTTTTATAAAACTTTACCATATATTGAAATCACAGCCAAGATGAGCCATGCAGTCCATTCAGGAAGGTACTTTATGAATACCAGAGCCATGAGGGCACTGATCATAATGAGATAAGCCTGCTGCAGCCGGAGGGGACCTTTCCAGTGGATGCAAATCATTCCAACCACGCCAAAATTCCAGATCACGAGTGCCAGAGTGATATAGTCCATGGCAACATTGTAGGTTTTAAACACTTCACTGAAAAGCAGAGTTAAAAACAAAGGGGCTAGAACAAAGATGTATTGAATAACTGAAGAAAACAAAACACAACCACTTCGTAGAGGAGAAGTATAACATTATGAGATCAGACCTAAAAGAGAATTTACAGCTTCACTATTTTTTTAAATCCTGACCTGTGACTTCATCAGTGTTGGATCATCCCACTGTGAAAATTGCCCCCATCATACAGGTTGGTAACATGTAGGCCATTATACTCTTCGTTGCCTAGAGTACTGAGAGGTTAAGTGATTTATCTACATACATTTGTCACAAAAGGATTCTGTGT
Source organism: Phalanger gymnotis (assembly GCA_028646595.1). Taxonomy (NCBI): domain Eukaryota; kingdom Metazoa; phylum Chordata; class Mammalia; order Diprotodontia; family Phalangeridae; genus Phalanger; species Phalanger gymnotis. The sequence continues at coordinate 162,694,177 of CM053624.1, forward strand.
CAAGGCAGGAGCTGATCCCAAGACTTACTAACTCCCAAGCCTGTACTCTTATTATTCTACCACGCTGCCTCTAGGTTTCACTAGAGTATTAATTCGGTAGCAGAAAATTCCTCCAGGCTACACTGGGGTTCGTTGAAAGCACTCTGAAATCCAGGTTTGGCTTACCTTTGGTCAAATCTGAGATTCACTTACTTGCCTGTTAGCTTCATACTCAGCAATCAGGTATAAGCACTAATATTAACATAATCAGTTGGAGGTGTATGCTGGAAATCATGTGAAAACCTATTTTCCAAGAACTTTGTTTCTTGCCCTTTCAGTTACCTGAGGTATCAGTAGAAAGATCAGCAATCAAGATGTCAGTCACACCAGGAGAGGGGCAACTAAATGTAACGGCATTCTTGAGTTCTACTGAAGCATTACATTAGTTCCCAAAAGGGAAGAAAAGGAAAAACTACTGAAAATCTGGTTTCCTGAAGTGAGGTATCAATTTGGGAGATTTTTGTTTATTTAGTATTAAAGACTGAATCTCCTTATCTTACCCAGGCTGGAAATACAAGGGCAACTCATAGGCTGGTCTCACTCCAATCAGTGTTGGAGCTGTGACCTTCTCTGGGCTGGTTTTCTGGTGGCTCCTCCTGTTCCTACAGGCTCACTACATTAATGTTGAACTTAGTGTGGATATCCAACCAGCTGAGCCTACTGTAGCTTAGACTCTTGAGTTCAAAACAACTGCCAGCCTTAGCCTCTTTGGCAGCAGGGATTACAGACATATACCACCAAGTCAGCGATTTTACCTCTTAAAGAACCTAGTACAGCACCTACAAACATAAAGTAACAAATGTGAAAGAGACTGCTAAGAATTGAAATTTTCACCCTTTTTTCCAAAACTTTTCTAGGTAGTTTGAGGCTAATTATACCTTGGGATCTATAACCCAAAGAGTCTTTAGTCTACTTCCTATGACATAAACAAACTATTCTTGGGGCTGCCCAGGTAGCTTGTTACAATAGCAAGGATCATCCATTCTTCCAATTTTTGAATGAATTTGAAAAGCATAATAAATACGGAAAAGAAAAAATAGCCCTTTACAGAATAGTCAAGCTAATAGTTTAATAAACATTTTAAAATAATAAAACCAAGCTAGCAGAATCTAAGATTGCATCAGTGTGTCCATTCAAATAAGAGAAGAAAACAATCAGGAAGAGAGGGACAGCCACTAGGAACACAGCTATAAACAATGCTATCAATATTTTGAACTTCTTTGCTAGACCTTATAAGGACTCCCTTGATTTGGATATGATCGTAACATAAGTATAACTGAAAAACAACGTAGATGGGCCTAAGTAAAGAGCAGACAGGAAATTTCTGAAAAGTATTTAGGCTTCTAGGTACTTACCCTAAATAAATGAATGAGAAAAAGAACAACAACAAGAGAGAGGAGATTATAAGCCAGGCATGGATCACCTGAAAAAGAAAGGGGTTCAGTTTTTATCATGAAACGGACTGGAAATGACTGTAAAAACTTATATTCATTCTTGCCTCAAAAAAAGGCTTAATCAAAGATAGACTCCAAGTATAAAATTCTATATGATGCCTGTAAGCTATACATGGGAAATGGCAGAATTTATGAGTGCTAGGATAGTGTATATTTGCATATAGTTTTTTGGTGCTGAAGATCTGGCACTGAACATTGAGTTAGTTAGATATTAAGATTAATAGGAAACTCAATAGGACATAAATGGAGACTCTCCCTGGCTCGGCCCTGGAGTTCTATTTTTTCCTTCATAAATAGCAGAGCTTTAGAAAAGAGCTGGCTCTAAGAGAGCAAATCATTAGCAGAAGATATGCATGCCACTAAAACCCAAGGCGGTAATGTCTGAAATACAGGAGTTTTACTTTATTTCTGAAATGAGCCCAAGGCATCATTGCAAATCTAAGTCAAAGGAACATTCAATAAATGGACTTCTGAGCACTGGGGCAGGACAAGTAAGCTCTCAATTTGACACAAGAAAGTTTAAGGCTAAGCTGAAATCTCACTAAGACTTTCAATACATGAACTCTTATTATGGTTCAATAACAAGTAGTCATATGACGAGCTCCATGAAACATGTCTACTTGCTTACTATCATTGTACAAAATTTCTGTAGGTCTCTACAAAGTACTTTACAAGTTACTACTATCCAGGTACTCCTTCTGTTCTTTTTTAAAAATAAATTTATTTTTTATTTTGAGTTTAGAACACTCAGTTCCACAAGTTTTGGGGTTCCAAATTTTCTCTTCCTCCCTCTCCTTCCTAAATCCATGGTAGTATGAAGCACAATTTGAATTTTTAATATAATATGGAAGATGAAAAAACTTTTTTTCAAAAGGAACATAAGCTGATCATACTTGCATAATGCAAAATAACTGGCCTGGTTAAAATAAATTTAGGGTTTCTCAAAGTAATTTCCAAAGTAAGACCTAAAGTAGAACGGTGGTTACTGTGAGTGGTCATTTTTTCACACTGTAGTTCTGTAGCTCTTTGCACAGGGCTTGGCTAGATAATTCTGTCCCACTGTATCCAGTGATCACTTTTAATTTCTAAATTGGCCTAGTTCTCAACTAGAGCATTAAAATGTCATGCATCTCCAGGAAAAGGCAGGAGATCTGTGAAGAATCACTTCTGAACTTCAATTACCTCATCTACAGGATGGAAATACTCAGATAGCTGCCTGGGGCACTGAGAAATTAAATGACTTGCCTAAAGTCACAAGGCCAACACTATCAAAGGCAGACGCTAAGCCTAGGGCCTTCTGATTCCAAGGCCAGCCCTGATCCACTACTCCACGCTGCTGTATTATTACTTTTATTGTGATTAGTGTAATAATTACCATCCATAATAACAATAATAATTGCTGCCACCCACAATTTTCAAAGAACCCTTCAACTCTTTGTAAGGTACAAATAAACATCTCTAAAAGAATTTACTATTTGCCAAGTGACTCAAGTGCTAAGGGCCTCAGTTTCTTCATCTATAAAGGGAAATATAAATGGCCTCTATGGTGTTTCCAGTTCTAAATTTAAGATCTTATGAGAAAGTAATCTTTCTTGGGCTGCTTAGGTGATATTTTCTCGTAAAGTTTAGGCAATATTTTCACCTATGCTCACTTTCAGATACAATCCAAGTCACAAGTATATCAACCATCAGAAACACTGACTAAAATTCTTGATGGCAAACACTTATTCTATGTATCCTAACACCATTCACATTAATAACCATGTAGAGTGTTAAGTGATTTATGCTGATAAATCCATCTCTCTCAAAAGTTGTTTCATTACCATGAGATGCAATTAAAAGAGAGAAGACATTTTTATTGCAAGTCAAACAATCATGTTTGCTATGAAATGCAGAAACTCAATTCTCTTCAGTTATTTTAATTTGCGCTTCAGAAAGCTCTAGTCTTAATAATTTTCAATTATTTCATGATTCCCTCCTGTTTACTTCACCTAAGGATTTCATTAAATCAATGACTGCTCTTTTCAGTGACCTGTACTTATACAGTAAAAAATTTTTTCATAAATTACTATCTAAAAAAGAAACTACTTCCCAAATTTATTAAAATGTGTAATGAAGACCAGAAAATATTTCTTCTCCTCAACTGCATTTCTAATAGAGAAACAATAATACTTAAAATGACCTAATGAAGTTTAAATAATGTGAATAATAATAAACAAAATGAGTGACTATAATAATAATAAACAACACGAATAATAGATTAACAGGAATAGAAGACAGAATATCCAAATTCAAAACTGTTTATGTCCATGACTTAATAGTATTCTCTTTTGGGATCACAGACAAGGAAAACATTAGTCTCCTAACTCTGTGAAGTCCCCTCAGCTTTCCCACAAAACAGCTGTCACTGTTGATGGTTTCATAGGAAGGAGCCATTACTCCAACACAAAGAAATAATTCATTCTAACACTCCTTCAGTAGCATTCCCTGAAACATTGTCACATTAATGAACTTTTGCAACTTCAGTCTGCAAAAAGTGCTTTTTGAATTGAATCATAAAAAAAAAACTTCGTGGCATATATTATCAGCTTTTTTCATACTCCAGTTGTTTTGTTTTTTTTTAGTTCTGTATCTTTCACAAGGACATTACACAACCTTTTCAAATGCTCAAACATTTATGTGGTGGCTTTCAGAACAGGTCAAGGCAAGTTTCTAAACTCCACAGACTCAAATACTCATACTTCATTTTATAATTCCGCCCACAGTGTTTTGTTTCTGCAAAGTCAATTTTAGTTAATAAAACCTGAACAAAATTAGACGCCAACATGAAAAAAAAATGACAAAATAAGTCTGAATTTCTAGTTGTACACAAATTTTATTTAAGCAGTCTGAAAATATGTGAGCTAAAAGAGCAAAACTACCCAAAAAAATCACAAAATACTTAGTGTTAATATCACTATTAGATAACGTAAAATTATTCAGTTGGTTAAAGGGCTAATAATCCAGTTTATAGATTATGGATTATTTTGGAGCCTGGCTGCTTCTCCAGTCTGCTTTGGCCATTTTCCTTTTCATTTATACAGCCTCTAAAGCCACAGAGAAATGAAATCTAACCAATTAGTGTTAAAGGAGAAAGTACTGGACTGGGAGTCAGGAGACCTGGATTAAAATCCCAGATGTGGCACTGAGCAGCCACGTATCTTTAGGCAAGTAAAATCACCTTCCTAAGCTTCAGTTTCCTTATCTATATAATGAGGTTAGACCAAATGATTTCTAAGTTGCCACCCAGGTATAAATCCTATAATCTGATCCTAGGTTCACTGTCCTTTTGAACTTTAACCAGGCAACTCTTGACTAGCTTTTTTAAAAAAAAGCGTAACAGTGCTACTCAGGTCCTGCCAGAGAGGTAACAGATGTTAAATGAAGAAGATAAATATTTCTGGACACAGTCAATGTGGGAATGTGTTTTGCTGGGCTATGCATGTTTATCAGGAGGATTTTCTTTTTTCTTTGTTGTGCAATGTTAGTTAATTGGTTAGTAGGAAGGAGACAGAAAATGTTTGTAAAAATAATTTTTTTAAAAAAAGACAGCATATAAACTTGGCCCCAGAGAAGAGATGACGAGATGCAAATCCCTTCCTTGTTTGTAGAGGCAGAGGCCTATGCAAATGGAATACTGCATATGCTGCTAGACTGTGCTGTTTAATTTGGCTCAGTTTTTCCCCCTTCCTTTCTTTTTTATTCTTTGGTATAAGGAATGGCTTGATGGATACAGGCAGGAAGAAGGATTTTTTTTCTGAAATGAAGGTGATGTAAAAACAAAAAATGCCAATTTTTTTAAAATTAAAAGCTATGATAGCAAGCAGCAAGGGTTGAAATGATTAGCAGAAATGAACTTTTTTAGATCATCTTCAGGTTTCAAATATCTCTCCCACAGCCACAGGCAGGAAAGTTGGTGATATTGTTTTGATGGCAAGTATTTCTTATTCATTCGATACTCCAATGGACCTATGGTCTTAATGATGGGAACATACTCTAATGATCCAGAGTATATACAGCCATGTTTGACCATCCTGTATGCTTCCTGTTCATGTTCTTTTGTAAATCGGACACCCAACATATTAGGTGGAGCTTCCTCTCACTCCCTTGAAAATGCACAGATATAAAAGAGCACATGGGTTATCAGCCATCCTTCAAAATCAATCAACAAACATTTGTTAAGCACCTACTATGTGTCAGGCACTGTGCTAAACATTGGAGATACAAAAAAAGGCAAAAGACAGTCCTTGCCCTCAAAGAACTTACAATCTAACCAACCTCTGTTATGTGACTTGACTATCTTCTTTTCTAGTCATATATTTTTCTAATGATATTCCTTAATTTCCCAGCATGAAGATCATTTTACTTGAATCCTCAGCATGGATTAGGATTTAATTTTAATCTGAACAATGTATCTTAATAAAGATAGGAGCAGTAAACCATAGGTACCCATATATGCAGTGGCATATAGATTATGGTGCATTAGATGGTCCAAACCTCTAAGACTTGGTTAAAGTTAGGAATGACAATACAAACTATTAATACTGAATGGTGCCCAGAGATGACTAGCTGACTAGGTACGCTAGCCTAACACTTCTTGTGAACCCCAATGGTCTTATTATTAATAAACAAGTCCTTAACATTTGTAAAGTACCTTACAATTCATAAAGAACTTTCATGTATATTATCTCATGCAATAAGAGTAAGATGAGATAGGTATATGCTAAATCAGTATTTGTGAAACTGAGAAATGGGACCTCTGTGAGAATCACAGCATACAGGGGTGATACGGGGATTAGAGCTACCTCACTCTAAACACTTGATTGATGGTAGGAGTAGGATCTATGCTCCCAGTTAAGTATAAAGATAAGCTATTTTTAAACTTTATCTTCTTCACCATCCATAGCCAGTTAATGACCAAAGCCTGCCAATTCATCCCCTGCTGCAATTTTTGGACCTACTCTTCTTCTCTATTCTCATAATCCTACACTGGCCTCTAAATTTCTCAATTTCTGGTTTGTGAGGCTCAAATGAGTCACGATGACAGTAGTTAAATATGATATGAGAGCAAACTGAAAAGAACCCCTAAGATCATCGTTTTGAGGTTTTGACTGAAAAGGGAACTAGAAACCACTGCAAATTTTTGAGAAAGGTGACAGGACCAAAATTTTATTTTGGGATAATTATTTTTGTTCTTCGTGGGGTAAATTCAAAAGAGTACCTTCAGGCTTTCAAGAAAGTTAGTTAATGTGACAGTGCATAAGTTCAAATATGAGAAATTTGAGGTCTGATGAGACTAGGAACAGAGAGAAAAGAGAAAGAACTGGTAGGCTCTGGTGATGTAAACAGTATAGAACATGGAGAAATTGAAGATGACTAACAAAAACTTAGCTAACAATAACTGAGAAACTGGAAAGTGGTAAGAGTAGAGGAAATGAAAGATAGTGAGTTCAATCTCAAATTGAGCTTTATATTAGCAGCTATCCAAGTAGGGATGACCTACAGAGAGTAAGGAGTATGTGAATGAGAACGTGCTGAGACCAGGCCAGAGATGATGATTTAGGAGTAGCTAGTAATTAAACTATGAGAAAGTATGGGATACTTGAAGAAGTATTAGGAGAAGCATAAGAGACCCCAAGGAATAGCCTTAGGGGACTTTCCCAAGTAGGCTGGAGAAAAGAAGAACTAGAAAAGGTACAGCACAGAGGGTGCTGAATAGTAAGAGAAGGGGCAGAAAAAGTAGCATGACCCGTCAGGAAGCCTCTCCTCACTGTCAAGGAAAAGAGTGGAATATCAAAGACAGAAAACCTAGAGAGGTGAGAAGACAAAAGAGGAATTTTGTGAAGAGAAGTCACTAGATGCCTCAGCAGGAACTATTTCTGTGGAGAAATCAGAAAGGAAATCAGGTCAGGGACATAAGTAATGATGAAATGGAGGAAACCCATATGTGTTTAGAGCAGAGGGAAATGAACCCAAGGTTCAACATCACAGAATGCCCAGAAAGGTAAAAGAGAGAACTTTATTGTAAAATTAATAATAACAATAATAGCCAGCATTTACAGAGTGCTTAAGCACTGTGCTATGTACTTTACAAATATCTCATTTAATCTTCACTAGAACCTTGGGAGATAGGTGCTAATATTATCTCCATTTTACAGCTGAGGAAACTAAGGCAGGCAGAGGCTTAGTGACTTGCCCAGGATCACATAACTAGTCTCTAAAGCACATGTGAACTCTTGTCTTCCTGACTACAGGCCCAGCACTCTATCTGCTGCCACATCTAACTGCTTTAATAACCAAGAATGATCAAGATATGAAATAAACAAAGACCGGAAAAGGCAGGATATAATTCACATATAGTGTCACAAAAAGAAGTGAGAAATGCAGATAAAGAGTAGCTCCAGGCAAACAACTACAGGGAATTTACATGGAGCAATAGAGATAAAGAATCAAGGACTTGTATAGTTTTTTTGCCTGTCATCAACCTAAAGCCACAACTCTCTTAAATCTTCATCGGCCAAATGAAGTCATTCAGTGAATGACTTTTTAATCAGAAGGTCAATAAAAAGCATTAAGAGATTACACTTTACATTTCCCACTGTAGAAGGGGTCAACTTAAGAATAAACAGTCCTGAAAAGAATTGCAAACTATAAGCCACATGAAATATTGCTCCAGATCAATAATAACAGAAGAAAAATGCTAATTAAAAGAACTTTTAGATTCTACCTCACATCCAGAAAATTGGGAAAGAAAAAAAAATTGAAATAACCAAAGTTATAGGAGCTTCAGGAAGTCAAGCACACAAATACACTATTGGTAAGCTGTGAACCAATTCCAATAGTTTGGTTAGCAATTGGGAATTATGCTAAGTAGGTGACTATAAATGTCCATACTCACTGAACTGGACACAAAGTAGATGCCTATTAATTAAGGAATAGCTAAACAAATTGTGGCCCATCAACATAATAGGATATTATTGTGTTCTAAGAAATGATCAAGGTATTAGAGAAACATGGCAAATTCATTACATGAACTTATGCAGAATGAAGTCAAAAGAACCAGAAAAATAATATACACAATGATAACAACGTGAATGGAAAGAACAAGAAAAAGAAGACATGAATTATAGTATGCAAACTTGGCCCCAAAGAGGAGATGAGAAAATACACCTGTATCCTTTATTTGAAGAGTAAGGGAATGTGGGTGTTAGATGTCAGATTCAGCTGATATGTTGGTTAAGCTTTGCTAAATGTTTTTTCCCCTTTGTTGGGCTGTCAAGGAGGGAAAAATATATTCAAAAACGAAGGTGATTTAAAAACAAAAGCTATCAATGAAAAATTTTAATTAATTTTTAAAAGAATTTATGACTTGACTTTTCCTGGTCTAAAGTGGAGGTGAGCATAAGATGAACTGGCAAAATTGGAAGGAAATGGTCATTAAATAAATAGTCAAATCATTAAATCAGGTTCTTAGGCTTTTCATCTCACCTTATAGCACCTGTATTTGTAAAGTACTACCAATAGGATGGTCATAACCACAATAACACTGATCATGATGGCAGCATTCAGAATGGAGTGCAGTGCTCTCTGCCCTACAGTTTCTGTGTCTTCAGTGAATGGAGTATAAATTCTAAAAGAAAACAAAATACAACAAAAGTCCATTGCTATATCAGAGTATATCCTAAACCACAATTCTGTGTCTTCCTTCCCCCACAATGCAAAAAGAGACTATAATTTTTCTCAATTAATTTTAAAAATTAACTTTTTTCCAACTCATCTATTCTAGTAATTTTTTTTAAAGCACAATATTTACTGAGCACAATATTTACTTGCTTTAATTTCAAACAAGGTGTTGGCTCCATCTAGTGGATACTCTAAAGGAAGCTATCTTAAGTCAAATGATCTATATTCATTACTTGCTGATGAAAAAATAGATTCATACTATGAAGAAGCTAAGGGTGATTAAATGGTTTGTAATTCTTGACTTTTGCCTCTTAAAAAAAGGACATGATTTCATGAAGACTGAAAATTAAATTGAATACTGAGATAAAATCACATGGCACCAGAGATTCTCTTTACTTGGCAAAGAATTATCTATAGTAGAGATTCTCAAGTTTTATTCCTTGATTACTTATTATCTTCACAAGCCACCTCCTCCAATTCTTCCCTCCTACAACACCTCCCACAAGAAAACAAAGGTTAATCTTGCAATGTCTAATGTCAGCAAAAATATTTTCAAGATTTCCAATACAGCCTCCCTATCCCACTCAGAATACTTCTTCAACTAGGATCCAAAAGCTTCCTTCCCCTTGTCAAGAAACAATTTGCTTTTGAGCATCAGAGGAAGATTCTACAATTAAGGCACCTTTATTATAAGAGGCCTCTAAAAGTGATAACTGAATCTTTAAAAAGCCTCCCTGTTTTAGAGAATAATAAAATAAATATATCATACATACAATTGTCCATCCTTCCGGGTATAAAAGCTGACAGATTTGATGGTGGCCACAACCACAACCATGCAGAGTGTGACTGGTACAAATAGCATAATCACATGCTTGGCACCATATTTTAAAGTCAACTCTTCATCTTCTTCATCATCGTGTTCCACCACCTGCCTTGTACCACCCTGGGGTTGTCCATTGGTCTCTGACTCAGGGTTACCATGCCGCCGCCTTTCGCTATGTTCGTGGCGCTGTCTTTCTCTGCCATCATTCTGAAAAACACAAACAATCCTTTTTCAATAAAACACATTTTTAGTAAAGTTAGCCCATGAAGCTAGAAGAACTGGTGCTAACAAAATGATTATAACAAGCATCAATGACAAGAAAAAGCTAACTAAGAGGCAGTGTGGAATTGAAATGGTCCTGCCAAAATAGATTATTCACTCTTCTTCAAATGTGTTCTTTCTTCTCCACATCTCTGCTCATGCCATTCTTATGGCCAAATGTGCTTCCCCTTCTATTCCTGCCTACTGAAATCCTCATCCTATGGAACCCAGTCTGCACATCCTATGGAACACAGTCTTCCTTACCATTTTCCCTACAACTTCTACAGCATTTTGCTTGTATTACTCTCAACACGGTACAAAATTCAGCTGTATTCTAGTATAATGAAGCTTTAAAAGTGCCTTTTCCATAGCAAGTACTGAAATGTTTGCTGAATTGATGAATGACATATTCAGGAATATCAATCAGGCATTTTGGCTTATAATGAAAATCAGCCTGCACTTTAAGCTTATATTAGACTGGTTTAACATCACCTGTGCTCCTTTCTCTCCTAATATATTTCTTTCTAATTTGGGTAATGTGGTTGCTATTGTAAATACTGAAAATTTGTATTTCTTTCTAAATTACAGGTATATTTTAACAGAATTCATTACTGCAAAATTTAAGAGGATTTAGTAATAATATTAATAAATAATAGCTAACACTTAATAGGGGCAGCTAGGTGGCTCAGTAAATGGAACACTGGATTTGAAAACAAGAGGACTCATCTACCTGAGTTCCAGCTGTGCGACCCTGGGAGATTCACTTAGCCCCATTTGCCTCAGTTTCCTCATCTGTAAAATGAGCTGGAGATGGCAAACCACTCACCCCAAACAGGGTCACCAAGAGTGGGACGTGACCAAACAAATAACTGAACAAGCAACAACAGCACTTTAAGGTTTACAAGGTGCTTTACATATGTTATCTCTTTTGATCTTCACAACAACCCTCAAAAGTAGGCATGATCAACTCCATTTTACAGATGAGGAAACTGAGGCAAACAGGCAAGAGGTTAAGTGACTTGCCCAAGTCACAAAGCTAGTAAGCAATGGAGGCTGGATAAGAATTCAGGACTTCCTGATGCTACCCAGTGCTCTATCCACTGTGCCACCTAGCTCCAACTTACTTTCTGCTTGCATCCCCTTCTCAGGATTACCTACAATATAATAAGGACCTGGAGCAGACTTTTAATGACACATTTCTAAAAACTGTTGCAGGGTAATGTTTTGGATGCAGCCAAACAGAAAAGGGTTATATAATGGATACTGGATTAACAGTTTTGCTTTTGGAGAATATGAGATAATATCCATAATAATAGTTAACGTATCATAATTACTTAATAAAAATGCCTCATCTACATTAGCTCATTTGAACCTCACAACAACCTGCAAGAGAGGCGTTACTATTTTCCTTGTTTTATAGATGAGGAAGCTGAGGCAAAAAGAGGATAAGTGACTTGCATGAGGTCATAGGGCTAGTAAGCGTCTAGGGAAGAATTTGAATTCATAGCTTCCTAACTTTAGAGTTTGGGTAACTAGTCTTGTTCCTCTTTTCCCACACTTCAAACATTGTTCTTCTTAGCTTTGGTTTAAGAAACAAACAGGGGAGGAATTATCTTGAATTGAGTCATGTTTGCTAGCTCCTTGGAAATACACCCAGCCATTCTTCTAATTTCCCATCAGAAATACTAACTTGGGCTGCTCTTCCATGACTAGTGAGTTCCATGACACATAGCAGATTATTAATGCAGCTAGGTGGTGTAGTGAACAAAGCAGAGGACTTGAAGAAAAAGGCAAAGAAAAAGAGTGTTCCAAACTTTAAATATCCCTCCTATTGATCTTTTAGCACAACTCTCTCCTCCGAAAACTACTTGAGGAATCTGGGATGAGGAAAGACTTGTTGAGCTTACTTTTCTTTTTAACTTCTCCCTCCTATTCAGCATTATATTCCTCTACAATTTGACTTTGAGATTTCTTTTGGCCACTTTTCTAAACCTTTCCCTATCCTGGTAAACTGAAATTTACCAACCGGCTGCAGAGTGACTATGGTTGGCAAGAAAAGGAAGCTGTCAAAGTAACAGTATGTCATTCTAGGGTAACTACTGTTCCCGAAAAGTGGCAGAACAAAACCAATATCCCCCACCCAAAGAAGAGCCAGCATTTCTCCCACTGTTTCACCTCACCTCAAATACTGTTTGAGTGAGCCCTGAAAAGTCAAGAACATTATCTTCTTTTTGATCTTTTTTATTATTTATTATTCTTTCTTATCTTATACTCAGGAGTGTGCTGCTAGATATTTAAAATCTGGATCTCCAAGGAGGACAAAAATGTACTCATGATACACTTTTAAGTTTAAATGGTTTTATTAACATTTTCTCTATCACTTAATGAAGTCTAGTCAATCAACAAAACAACCATGCAGCCCTCATGTGCAATGTTTGCCCATTTCTGAGGTGTAAACGCTCACCTTGAAAATTTAACAAAGAGCTCATGGTATGAGCTGGCTCCAGCACCCCCTGCTTGTCCTCCTCTTCCTTACCAATGTCTTATCAGAAATCTTTACTACATACAGGATAACCCTCCTGATCAGCCAGTCTACCAGACAAGCTACTTCCATTCATGACCTTTTCCCCCTTTACAGAGTCTCAATCTTAAGTTTTTAGCATGAATCTGTCACAAATCTGATAATTTCTGAAGTTAGTCAAATAAAAGAAATGCTACTTTTTTATTCTTAATAAAAGCATGTGGGTCCTGAAACAAATGATTGGGGGTAAGGGAAAGTTGTAGTCGCCTGTGGCAGAGTTGTAAACTATGACAGTGAGAAGTGAATGTTGTCTTATGACATATAGGATGAAAATAATTGAGAATTAAAAGTACTAATGATGATTTGTAACACTGTTGGAGTGACTGTTTCAGAGGCAAAAATTAAAAATAGAAGTTAGAGGTAAGTAATGACTAATTTCTAGTGACTTCAGGATTAGAAAGAATGAATTATCCCTATATTAATGATATCTCAAATAGGGAGGGGACATTTGAGGAATGATTAAGGTTTATTGGCAAGTTTGTTTATGATTATGTCAGGATTCCCAGAGCATAAAGTTTTAGCCATTTTCCTTTTCAATTCACTTTTGTTGTCCTCTTCCTCTGACTCCCTTTCTCCCAGTCGCAGGGGGTGAAAGAGTAGGAGATACGGTTCAAGAGCCCAAAGCCCTCATGCTGTGAGAAGCAGAAATCATACGAAAACTACGTTGTGACTGATGATCTTAGATGAAGTTTTGTTTATTTGATCCTATGCGCCCTCATCACCAAAAACTTGCCCCATCCTACCCTATCATTCCCTATTTTCTTTTTCTTTTTTTTTTGGAGGAGGGGAGGCAAGGCCGTTGGAGTTAAGTGACTTGCCCAAGGTCAGAGAGCTAGTGAGTGTCAAGTGTCTAAGGCTGGATTTGAACCCAGGTCCTCCTGACTCCAGGGCCGGTGCTCTATTCACTGTGCCACCTAGCTGTCCCTCATTCCCCATTTTCAATCCTTATCCACTGGCTCCTTCCCTGCGGCCTAGAAACATGCCCCATCTCAATCCTTTAACAACAAACAAAAAACCCCACAATGTTCACTTGACCCTCCCTTTTTTTTGTTTGTTTTTTGGAGGGGGGAAGGCAGGGCAATTGGGGGTAAGTGACTTGCCTAAGGTCACACGGCTAGTGTGTCAAGTGTCTGAGACCAGATTTGAACTCAGGTCCTCCTGACTCCAGGGCCAGTGCTCTACTCACTGTGCCACCTAGCTGTCCTTGACCCTCTCTTCCCAAGCTATTTTTATGTATCTTCGCTTCACAAACTCCTACAAAAAGCCACATACCCATGCTGCTTCCACTTTTTCAACTGCCACTCTTCAATGCCCTTGTAACGTGACTTCAGCACTTGACTAAAATCCTCTTCAGTATCTGACACTACTGGTTACTCTTTCCCAATCCACCCCAAATATTCTCTTCTCCCTGGGTTTTCTCAACTACTTTTTCTGAGTTCTCTTCTAACCCATGAAAATGAGAGCTTTCTGTCTTTTACAGGATTGACATCCATGTACTACCACCCCTTATGTGTAGATATACCCCAGAGCTCTGTCCTGAGCACACGTGTAGGCATGCATTCTCCCTCTCTCCCATTTGTTATAATAATTTCATTAGCTTCTATCTCTGCTATTATTATCTTCTATATTATTATATTATTATATATTACTATATTATTATCCTATATTATTATCTTCTGTCACTATTACCTACATGCATATCACTCTCATATTTGCACATCCCTCCCTCATTTCTCTTGAGCACCGAACCCACATCACTAACTGCAGCTGGATACCTTCATCCAGATGCCCATTAGGCACCTCAACTTAAAACATCCAAACAGAACTCCACATCTTTTTCTGTGCTCCCCATGCTACTGATTCTTCATTTCTGGCAATAGCACCACTGTGCTTCCAATAAGTCATCCAGTTTCTGAACTCTGGAGCCACCTTTGACTCCTTCACCCCCTTCATGCCACATATCCAACCAGTGGCAAAGTTTTGTCAATTGCACTGATGGGGTGCTTGGGGGCCTGTGCTTGGTCCACAGTTCTAAAATCACACCTCTCCCTAGCCTCAAAATACCAACCCTAGCAGTTTCTCTCCAGCAAAACAGGGCAGCATGCCCTAGCAAGACATTTGTCTCTCTTCCTGATCCAGTGGCCAGATGTACCTATAGAATTTTTTAGTCTGACCAGCTGTGTATGTGCTGAGCTGGCTGTGCACTGGGTCATAATGATATTCACTATTCAATGGACTATCATATATATGCCAGATCTAGCCACATGTATACTCACTTAAATTTACCTTGTCTAACAAGACATTGATGGGAGCAGCCTGGGTATGTCCCAGTCAGCCCTGACTGTTAGTTGACTTAGTAACATTTCAGGCCTAAAACCTCCACGTAGCCCCACTTTGGGCTATTTCCCAGTGAACTCTAGGTAAGAACCCTGCGCAGTAGATACAAAAAGTACATGTTCCTTTAAGAAGTGGTCACTCCTTAACCACTCTCTAATCCCACCTTGAATCACCTAATTAACATATTTGACACGTTTTACTATAAAATAAACTATATAAACTTTATCTATACCCCTCCAAGGTGGGAGGTTCCCTAAGAACTCTTGCCCACTGAAAAGTGTAATAAATCCTTGCCACCTTGACTTAAAGAATGCTCGAGTCTGTGAATTCATTTCAGACAGCCTTGACCCTCTCTAGTACTCTGGTCCTTGAGCGGTATCCCCCCCCCTCAGTGATTCTGTCTGGGAATTCCAGTCTTAGGGTTCCTGGACTTCATCTCAACCGCAACAGTATCTCCAACACATCTCTAGCATATGTCCTCCTTTACCCTTGGCTACTGTCCTGGTTCAGGCCTTCAACATTTCTCCCTTGGGTAAAGCAATAACCTAAGCTGTCTCCCTGCCTGAAGTCTCTCCTCTTTCCAAACCATTCATTATATTGTTTACAAACTGATCATCCTAAAATATAGGCCAGACATTGTCACTACCCTATTCAAGGAGTTTCAACGTTTCTCTATCGCCTCTAACATAAAATACAAACTCTTCAGTTTGGCATTTAAAGGCCTTCAAAATCTGGCTCCAACCTATGGTACAGTAGAAAAAAGTACTGGTTCTGGAGTCAGAGGACCGGATTTTAAACCCCATGTCTTAAGCTTGGGGGAATCACTATACCTCCCAGGGCCTCAGTTTCTTCAACTGTAAAGGGGCAGAGTTAGATTAGGTGGCCTCTGAAGGGTCTTATGGTTCTAGGTGTATGGTCCTAACTTCCAAATTGATTTTACATCCCTCCTCCTTCACACGCTTTACCCTCCAGCTACAAGGTTCTACTTGCTATTCTCTGATCACAATATTCCATTTGCCATCTCCACGACTTTGAACAGGCTTATACACCATGACTAGAATGTTCTCCGTTCTTATGGCCACTCCCTGGAATCCGTAGCTGCCTTAAAGATTCAGCTCAAGTGCCACTTCCAGTAAAAGTCCTTTTATAGGATCATAAATTTAGAACTGGAAGTAACCACATAAGTCATCTAGTCCAACTTCCTAATTTTGTGGATGAGGAAAGTAAGGCCCACAGCAGTGAAGCAACTTACCCAAGGTCAGGAGGCAAGAGTAGCAGAGCTAGGATTTGAACTTTGGTACTCTGACTAGGAAGTAATTGCCTTTTCCACTACACCATGCTGCTCCTAACTGGTCATTCCTGCCTGATTTCTCTAGTTGTTAGTGCTTTCCTTGCTCCCTCTAAAAAGACTTTGCAACTACCTTGTAAGTATTTTGTATTCACTCATTTGTGCCCATGTTGCTTTGCGTCCTTGAGAGGCGGGATCGTTTCATTCTTGCCTTTGTATCCATAGAGTACCTAGTACATAGTAGGCATTTAATAAATACTTACTTGCTGAATTTATGGATTTTCTGTACAGGATACAATTTGATCAACCCTTAGAGCTGAGAGATAGGATTCTAAGCCTTTATTCTAGAGTAGAATCATAAATAAAAATCTGACATGTCAAATGAAAAACTTAACTGATTAAGAGCAATCTGTTTCTACAACAGAAAACTCCAGAGGGTATCAGAGACTTTCCTGTAGTGTTCTATTCCTATGATTTTAGGAAAGGACAAAATTTTTAAGCTGTTGAAATAACTAGTTAAAATATTTTTAAATAGGGGCTGCTAGGTGGCGCAGTGAGTAGAGCACCAGTCCTGGAGTCAGGAGGACAATGAGATCAAATTCGGCCTGAGACACTTGACACACCTTACTAGCTGTATGACCTTGGGCAAGTCACTTAACCCCAACTGCCTTACCTCCCCCCTCCAAAAAAATTTTTTTAATATATTTACAAATTGTCAACAGTGAGTTAGGCTTCAGTTTTTATTCTTCTATAAAATTATCAAGATATCTACCAATTCAACATTTGTGATTTGTGGCATGTACCTCAGAAAGTTACCCAAATCTTGGCTTTTTATTTTTCTCTTGTCTTTAATATTACTAAGATAGTCATTTATAGTTGTAGCTATATATATATATATATATATATATACATACACACATATATATATATATATAATTTTTTAAATCACTTTCAACTACTAGTTGGATCTTTGGTTTTAAGTCAATCAATTTAGAGCCACATCTTCATTATTTTCTCTTTCCAAAGTTATTACCCTACAAATATGCTTCTTGAATTCATAGGCTAGCTATTTGTTTCAGCTTTCCAAGATTTCTCATGGTTTCTTCTCTCTTTGCTCCCTAAAATAACATTTTTAAAAGAAGGGACCCAATGACTTAAACAACGTAAAGAAAAATTACAACAAAACGAAACTGAATATGCTATATGATTATGATAATGAGGTAGGCCAGGTTTGAAAAAGGGAGAAGAAAACTCCCTTTTTTTTCATGAGGCAGGGAACTATGGATATAAGGAACTGCATATATGGTCAGACCTGGATGATCTGTAGATTAGTTTTGTTAAATTGTTTTTGTTTTTAATTTCATTCTTATTCTTTGAAAATGCCTTTAGGTGAAGTAAAAACAAAAGACATAAATATATTTTTTCATTTGGAAAAAAAAATGATCTCACCCAATTGCTGACAAACTAGCTAATGAAGTCTGGGGAATTTACTGTTTCATATTCAGAAAAAAATCCAACAGATGGACTTTATTTACAAAGAAGCAAACATATTTTAGTGTAAAACAGTTTTAACAGCTAAACACGTGCTAGCATACACACTCTATGTAAACTGACTTGAGACAAATACTGAAAACATCTGTTTCCCAAGCAGGATTATGCCTAAAAGAATTTCTTTTTTTTTTCCACTGTAATAAAATTACTGTCATCTATAATAAATCAAGCTGCCTAAAATTTATTCCTAAAAGGATTTGAAAAACTTAAGTAGAATAAACTTAAATTAACAACAGAAACAAGGGTTCAATTTTTAAATGTAGCATCGTTTCTAATGTCACTTTCCCTTTATTATCTCACTTTGATATAGTCCATGAGGACTAATCATAAACATGAGAGAAAACAAAAATAAAGATACCTGATTTCAGAGCCACTTTGGAAAACTGATTACTGTTGTTGTTCAGTTGTGCCCTAGTCTTCATGACTCCATTTGGGGTTTTCTGGGCAAAGATACTAGAGTGGTTTGCCATTTCTTTCTCTAGCTCATTTTATAGATAAAGAACTGAGGCAAATAAGTTTAAGTGACTTGCCCAAGGTCACAGATCTAGTAAGCATCTGAGGCCAAATTTGAACTCATGAAGGTGAGTCTTCAAGCACAGTGACCTAGCCACCTAGCTGCCAAAGAAATCTCATTTGATTCTTCTAACAGCCCTGGGAGCTAAGTACTATCTATCATTACCCCCATTTTGTTATTTAGTCATTTTAGTTGTGTCCAACTCTTTGTAACCCTTTTTGGGGGGTTTCTTGGCAAAGATACTGGAACAGTTTGCCATTTCCTTCCCTAGCTCAGTTTACGGATGAGGAAATTGAGGTCAACAGAGTTAAGGGACTTCCCAGAGTCACACAGACAGTAAGTGTCTGGATTTTAACTTAGGTCTTCCTGACTCTAGGCCCAGGGCTCTACGCCACCTAGCTGCTCCTGGCTACTGTACCCATGTAAAAATAAAATACCTGAAGACAACATACATAAGGATACCAGGCTGCACCAATTCAAAAACTTCCAATATGTATTCTTACCTTTTTCTTCTGAAGTCTATAGTTTCAGCTATCTCTTGTTTTAGAAGATTAGGGTACAACTGAATTATCTGGGGATTGGTTTTTAGTATGTGCATATTCCTTTAATAAGGCCAGTTCTAATGTTACATAGCTGATCACTGTCAATACATTGTGCAGCTTAAAAAACAAACTTTAATCTAGCAAATAAGCACCATGAAAAGAAAATATTACAAAGTTCATCACAGATGGGTACATTAGATTACAGGAAAAAAAATACTACAAATTTGCAAACGGCACCTTAGCCCTGAAAAACAGACCTTGGAAGTACCCTCTGCCCCAAACCCCTTTCTCTGATTGGATCTGGACAGCTCTTCTGAGAACCTCCACGTAAGGAGAGTGCCCAGGCCTTTCCAGTTTTCCCCAGGCTGCAATCCAGACTCTACCATCATGTCATTCACATGCAATACCTCTCCCCACTTTTCAGCTTCCTTTTATGTGTTGTATTTTCCCCATTAGAATATAAGCTCCTGGAGAGAAGAGGATATCTTTTTATCTTGTTGTTATAATTGTACTCCCAGTGTTTAGCACAGTGCCTAGAATATAGCAAGTACTCAATAAATTCGTATTGACTGAGCTGACCAACTGAATGGACAGGCAGTAAGCTCAACAAATGAGGAAAAACCTTGGATCCTTGTTTTCAAAACTATTTTGATATCTGGTACATGAGAGGATTTTAAACCAAATATATACTTTATATACTTGTTCAGGAAACAGAAAAAAAAATCTTTAGCTATTTCACAACACATAAATGCCTAAAAACCTTTGCTCTTTGACAATAAATCATTAACCTTTCTACCTACTAGTCTCCTACTTTCTTCCTACTACCTACCTACCTACCAGTCCTTCCAGATAGACTTCCCAACTGTTTACAAGCTGTACACACATAATACTGCCTTATATGAGGTAAAGGGCAAACAGTGACACTACAATCTTTCTTGTGTACTGTTCAAAAGAAGGATGGTCAGACATTCTGGGTGACACAAAAGCAAAGAAACAGATTCTCCACTTTGCTCTTGGGTCACGTCACACTGGCAGGTCTACACATAAATGAAAAGACTAGCCAATAGCTTAACACCAGCACAGACAGGTGTTAGAAACTATAGTCTCGAGGGTGAATAATTTCAACTGCAGCATTTAATATGGCAGCAACAGCACTCGTGTCCATTATCAAAGGGAGTACACATTACAGTTAATAGTTAATTGAGGGCAGTTCCCTAACAAGAGGTAAGGCTTGACGACAGCTAATACAATCCACTCAAGCTTTTTATTTCTAATGACAATTAAAAAAAATTCCCTTGCTAGCAGATATAAAAAGTTCAAACTTCTTTGGTTTTATACATATTGGCCAGTTCAGTTTACATTATCTCTGGAACATCAGGGTTAGTATTAAACTAGCTGAGGACACATGGCAACCAATAAACTCTAAAGTTGGAAATGAAACACACTCAACATCACTAAGGAGTACATGTATGTTCTTCAATTTCAAAAATCAGTGTGGATATTTCTCCTTCCAATATAGAGAAGAAAAAACAAATCACCTGGTGGCCAACACTCTAAGTTATGATAAGCCTCCTCAAACCTGTCCTTTGATGAAAGACATGTTGCTGAGCTCATATTCAAAGTATTTCCAACATAGTAACAACATGTACTCCCTTGGCAAAGCCTTTGAGAACTCAGGGTCACCTTCATATAATGACAGGACTTCAGAGCAGGCCTTCAGTGACATATCTGCGTATAGGCATGATTTGTATGGGGTTTTGAGTGTGTTCGTTGGCTAGTACAGACACATGCCTGCATCAATGTAAGAAACCTCCCAGTGTCTGGAGACTGTATCAATGCAGATCAGCAACTTGACCGTTAAATGATAATCCTGGAGAGTTGTTAGGGACACTAGGAGGTTAAGTGGTTTGCCCATGGTCATAAAGCTAATATGTGTGAGAGGCAATCCTTGAACCTAGTTCATACTGATTTCAAAGTCAGACATCTTTTCATTATACCATGTTGCCTTCTTGTATGTTCTTTCTCTTATAAAATTATAAGGAATACAGTACACCCATATCATCTTCCAGTGGATGTTAGAGTTAAGATATAAGAGAATTAGTTGTTCTCTCAACTTTGATGACATTATCAAGTCCCTTGTTTACTCTTACTTTCTTCCTAAGCGGCCAGGAAATGAGCCAATGCTTGTTCCTGACACTCAGAATCAACTAACAGCAAAAGCCTTTAACATCCAAACATTTACATACCTTTTCTACCTGTAAGTATAGGGTCCACTAAATGATTTGCTTGCTCTTCCCCAAACTGAGCATTGCCAGCTGCTGGTTCTATGTCTTTAGGCAGGCTACTGCCCAAGTTTGGAACTAGCTCCCTTCCCAGAATCTTCATTCTTTTTTTCTGCTTTATGGAGTCTGCAATCATTCTAGCTGCTAGTCCTCCCCTCATTTTACATTGTGTTCATGTTGTATCTATTCCCACAAAATAAACTGTTTCCAATTTCATCTTTGTATACTCGGCACCTAGCCTGGCCCCTTCCACATAATAAGCATCTAATACATTTTTGCTGAACTGAAAGGAAACAAATGGAAAGTTTAGAGAGAAGGGAAGGAAGCTTAAGCTAGTGCTTTAAAAGATGATGCTTTCCATTTCCAGCATGGCACGAGAATGAGCTAGAATAAAGAAGCTAGATGGCTTTCGAGTTTGTCCTGGATCTGGTCTTCACAGATTTATTATTTTATTGGAGATTTTAGTTCCCATAGTATCAGTCACATCAAGAAATGTTTGACTGGAACCCTGCATTTCACGTAGTGGGGCGGAGAGACCTGCAGTCTCTGCTTCTCCTGGCTTGCAGACCTCTGTTCCTCTCCTGACTGTTGGATCCAGGCCCCCCAGGCAGGATTCCCCACCAGCCCCATTAACGATTCAGAAAGGAGACAAAATGCCATACAGGTTGGTGGTGATGGGCAGCTGTGATGTGGGCAAGACTGCGCTGACCATCCGCTTTCTCCAGAACCGCTTCGTAGCTGAGTACGAGCCCACGGCTACAGACGTGTACCATGGTGTGGTGGTGGTGGACAGAGAGTCGTGTGAACTGGATGTCCTGGACATTTCAGGAGGTGAGAACTGCACCGAGCTGCTGGAGGAGCGCATCCGCTGGGGAGACAGCTTCCTCTGTGTATACGCTGTTGACTACATCAAGACCTTTGTGGATGTGAGCATCTTCTGGAACCGCATACATAAGGTCAAGGGCACCAGGCACATGCCCATGGTGCTGGTGGCCAACAAAATCGACAAGGGCCACTGGCTGGTGGACTCAGACATGGGTCAGAGAAGCCAGCGAGAGCCTCAGGGTGCCCTTCGTGGGGGCCTCGGCCAAGACCCACAGAGCGTGGAACACACCTTCCATGTGCTGATTCAAGAGATCTGTCAGAAGCGGGCCAAGGACAACCTTAAGATGCTTGTGAGGGGGCAGTGTTTCAGGCTCGATCATTGCACTATCCTGTGAGCAGGTGCACTGCCCTCTCCACTCAGCTTCCCTCAGGGATGCCCCAGCCTGCCCTGGGCCCCTCTGCAGACTACCCTGGTCCCCTCTACAGACTCCCCCGAACCCCTCTGTAGCTTCCCCTGGTCTCCGTCTGGACATGCCTTTCTGTCTGCCCTTCACTAGCCCCTGGGTGGGACTCCACCTTTTTCATCAGGAGCTATTTGGCCAGGGCATTTTTGTGCCACCTTGGAAGCACTTGGCCAAAGAGCATGTGGGCGATGCTCCTGCTTCAGTGCAGGGTACTAAAGCTGCCTGGCTGGGGAGAAAGAGAACTAATGCACCCTAAAGGGATTTCCCTCGTGATATCATTCAAAGTTGCTTTGTTATTGCAAAGTTTCTTGTTATTACCAATAAAGGTTGTTGGTTTGTTCAGTTTAAAAAAAAAAAAAGAAATGTTTGACTGCGCATTGGCCGATAGAAAGAAGCATAAAATATAGTACCTGCCCTCCACAAGTTTACAAGTTTAATTGGAGAGACAAGACATAATAACAGCCCCAATCTCCAAGGATTACCGTGAGGACTGAAATGGATCACATCTCTAAAGCACTGACACTTAATAAACACTTCTTCCCTCCCTGCCTCTGTAAAGGAAGGAGACAACATGCAATATATCACTCTCTATCTTCTGAGTTAGTTCATTTATCTATGGAACTCCCATCCTTGGCCCAGCCATCTTGATTAGGGTCTAAGAGAAGGAAAACTTACCTAATGCATTATATCAAGTGGCCACAGACCCTAGCCCATGTTTCTTTTTTTTTTTAATTTAATTTATTTAATATATTTAGTTTTCAGCATTGATTTTCACAGGAGTTTGAATTACAAATTTTCTCCCCATTTCTACCTTCCCCCCCACTCCAAGATGGCATATATTCTGGTTGTCCTGTTCCC
>CM053624.1:162718217-162777295 GCA_028646595.1 Phalanger gymnotis
CAGTATATTTTTCACTATATTTTTGGGTCTCCTTTAGCAAGTCATTGACTTGTTTTTCATGGTTTTCTCCCATCCTTCTCATTTCTCTTCCCAATTTTTCTTCTACTTCTCTAACTTGCTTTTCCAAATCCTTTTTGAGCTCTTCCATGGCCTGAGACCAGTTCATGTTTTTCTTGGAGACTTTTGTTGTAGGCTCTTTGACTTTGTTGATTTCTTCTGGCTGTATGTTTTGGTCTTCTTTGTCATCAAAGAAAAATTCCAAAGTCTGAGACTGAATCTGGGTGCATTTTCGCTGCCTGGCCATGTTCCCAGCCAACTACTTGACCCTTGAGTTTTTGTCAGGGTATGACTGCTTGTAGAGTAAAGAGTACTATGTTCCAAGCTTGGGGGGATACATAGTTGATTTCAGAGCTATTACAGCCAGCTCTGCCACACCAGCACTCCTCCTTCCCCAAGAACCCCCAACCTGGACTGGACTTAGATCTTCAGCAGGCTCTGCACTCCTGCTCTGATCCACCACTAAATTCCTCCCACCAGGTGGGCCTGGGGCCAGAAGCAACTACAGCTGTAGTTCTGTAGCTGCCCCACCTCTGCTGCCACCAGGGCAATGGCTGAACCACAAACTCTATCCCCCTGTCCCCAGCAGCTTTTCTCACTAACCTTCTCTCTTGTCTTTGGTGTCTGTGGGTTGAGAAGTCTGGTAACTGCTGCAGCTCACTGATTCAAGGTGCTAGGGCTCCTGGTCTGGTTGGTCCGTGCCGCCTACGCTGGGCTCTGCTCCACTCCGCTCCCAGCTCCGTGCAGGACAGACCTTACCCAGAGACCATCCAGGCTGTCCTGGGCTGGACCCCTGCTTCCCTCTGCTATTTTGTGGGTTCTGCAGTTCTAGAATTGGTTCAGAGCCATTTTTTATAGGTTTTTGGAGGGACTTGGTGGGGAGCTCACGCTAGTCCCTGCTTTCCAGCTGCCATCTTGGCTCCCCCTAGCCCATTTTTCATCTTCCTATCTCATCCAGCTGTCTATCCAAGTCATCTCACCATCTGCTCTTCTGTCCCCCATTTTCTACTCCCTGCCCACCTTCTGTTCATGGCAAAGTAATTAAATCAATATCGATCAGTTAATCAAAGAATATTTATTAAGTGTTTATTATATGCCAGGCATTGGATATACAAATATAAAGAATGGATCAGTCCCTACTTACAAGGAGCTTACATTCTAATGGGGGACGTGAATACACAAATATAAAGTGAATAAATATTAATATATACAAGGTGGTTGGAAGAGGGCCCTAGCAAGTTAGGGGGTGGGCATGGGGGGCAGGAAAGGCTTAATGTACAAGAAGGTGCTGAGCTGCATCTTAAAGAAAGAGAGGGACTCAAGGAGGCAGAGGGGTACATGCCAGACATAGGGGACAGCCAGAACAAAGGCAGAGGGGAAGGAAAATGGAATATCATATCTGAGGAATGGAGAGAAGGTAAATTTGGCTGGATTGCAGGCTGGGGAAAGGGAAATAATGTCAAGTGAATCTGGAAAGCTAGCATCAGGTTATAGAGGGCTTTAAAAGCTAAATAGAGGAATTTCTATTTTATCCTAGAGCAGAAGCAGGGAACCTGTGGCCTCAAGGACACATGTGGCCCCCTAGGTCCTCTGTAAAACTTGGACTCAGTCAAAAGGCTGTACCTAAGGACCTAGAAGGCCACAGGTTCCCCGCCCCTGTTCTAGAGGCAATAGGGAGCTACTGGAGTTTACTGAGTAGGGAAGTCGTGGTCAGTTCTCTATTTAAGGAAAATTACTTTGCAATAGTACTATTGTTTTTGGTAAAGGCCCTATAGATCAACTCATTACTCCTGTGATTTTCCTAATCAAAACTCCTTTCCCTGGTCAACACTCCCCCAAAAGTGTTGTCTCTTCCTATCAGGATGTAAGCTCCTTCAGTGTGTGGAATATGGACTCTTTTATTTTTGTATTCTCAGCACTTAGCACAGCGTGTGGCACATGAGTGCTTAATAAATGCTTTTTTCACTCATTTATTCATCCTTCATCTCCAACCAGCAACTAAGGCCATCTTGTTAAAACCATTGGCAGCGATGGAAGCGATCACATAGAAAGGTAAAACATATTCTCAAAGCTGCAGAAACACCTACTCTGATCATAGGGACTGTTCTGTGGTGTCATTTAAGTAAAGGGAGACAGTATTTTACAAGTGAGAAAATCTTAAAACTGAAGTCACCAGTACAGGGAGAACAAGAGGGTAGAGCTGCAGAAGTCACACAATTTATGCATTCCCTATGGCTAGAGCCTCAGTTCTGAAATTTCTGGATTAGAGAATACATAACCAAAAGCAGGAAGCCACAAAAATGGAACACAATGATTACAACAGCTGGTCTGTGGAAGTAATATCACTTGCTCAAGACTGGCTATGATTGTGTGCTGCTGGAGTATCAAGAGTTGTAAGAAGGGGTAGTAATAGGCAGTTGGCTTCCTCTAGCCCCTGCTTCTCTTAGCTCCCCCAGGGCATGTGAAAACCTACCTGAGAGATGAATCTAGAGACTCGTGAAAAACAGCTGAAAGAATTAAAGGTAAAATTTTCACTATACCTGGCTACGTACTGTATTGCTCATATGGCTGTCTTCTGTCATCTGTGCATTCTGGAAGTAGGGTAAGGGTGCAGATAGCTCCGTCATTAGAGCAGCCTTATGGACACACTTCTCTTTTCCACAAAAACACAAATCCTCTTGCAATGCTGAAAAAAGGAAAAAAGAAAATATACTTACATGTTAAGGTTACAGTTGTCTTCAAAAAAAAACTTGTATAAGTTACATGCTACAAAAGCAATCTTTTTAAAAAACTGTTATTTTTAATATACTCTTCAATATAACCAAGCTATTCAGTTGATCTGTGGCATTTACCATTGACAGGCTCTGGAAACCTCCTTGAACTCTTCTTCAATCTTCTCCCACTTGATCTGGTGTTTGCCTGAAGCTATAATCTCAACTGGCCTTTCATTATCTCTAGGCCCATTTCTCTGGTACCCTTAACCTAGCCCAGGCCTTCATTGCCTGTTACCTCTGGATTGCCTTGGCTACTTCCTACCCTTGATCCTATCAAGACCTCATTCTCCCTTGGTCCCTGGTCATCCTGGCCCTTCTACATTACCTCACAGTCAACCCAGACTACTGGCCATTCTCATCAAGATCCTCCCTCCCTAGACTCCTCCTCCAAATACCCAAGCTACTTGGCCAACCCTAGATCCCTCTCATAGTCTTTCTGTATATAAGATCCATCTCAGCCTCCATTAAGGTGCTCAGATTCAGTCTGGCCAGCTTGTCAATTACAAGTGTCACAAATGCTCAGAGTCTAGACAATGTTCAGATTCTGTAAGAGTCTGGCCAATATGGCAGATTTTTAATAAACTTTGTTTTTCTTTAGCTGAAAGAAGGCTTGGGTTGATCATCCGGGCAAGACCAAATTGCTATTTCAGGATCCTAGCATCCCTGAACCTCAACACTATTACTTTTGGATTACACCAGTATCTCTAGTTCTCAAGCTGTATTCCATCAGTTCATTTGGGGTTGAACAATTCATCCTGGTAATCAAAATCCATGCTAATCAAATACTCATAAGATTAGGTAATAAGCCACCAAGTTATTCAATTAATACCAAATGAAAAATATACTTTGTCTGAGTAGAAGGTACCCTCTTCCTGATGAGTCTATTGAGGAAACAACTTATAAGATCAGAAGGCTAATGAATACAGAATTAAAGGAAGTTGAATAATATTTAGAGAAATGTTCTTTAGGCTATAGTAGACTAATTAATGACCCATCCCCATTATCTATTTAAAGAACCAGAAATAGTAAAGTATAATCAAAGTATCTTCTCTCCTTGAGTCAATGCTGTAAATTCTCATTCTTAAGCTAATCTTTTGTCTGGGTTCCATGCTAGGTCTTCCTTTTAAAAATAATTTTTAAATTCTTCAAAATTCATTTACATTTATTATCTCATCTGATATTCATGACAACAATGAGCTAAGGTCAATATTATTATTCCCATGTGACAGGTGAAGTAAAAGAAAAGGCAGAAGTTAAGTTTGTGTAACCTCACACTGTCACTGAGGGAAAGGGCCAAGTGAGTCTTCTCCTGATGCCCCAGACTCTCCTCTGTGCCATGATATCTTCTCAGTTATCCCTTTCACACTGAAACTTTCCCCATCGAGGTTTAGGCATGAGAAAGTAAATGAGAATTTGGGGGAGTTTTGCAGAAGCCGCAGATGACACTAAGCCTATGACCAAACAGTTAACCCAAATTTTATAATAAGGTAATGCAAACACCCCATAAAAGAGAAAGAAAAAATTCAGACTTCTCTGGTATGAAGGGAGGGCCAAAAATTTTTACAGATTTTCCACACTGAGGGGGCACCATGTCTCTAACCCAGCAATGTAGAAGGGATAACCATACTTCCACTACAATATAGAAAGGCTTTTGTACTCATCTGTCATGTTTTTCAAATTTCCCTCTGGTTGATTTTACCATTCCAATCAGAGACTTTTTATCTACTTTCCCTTTGGGGCCTCCAAATCCCTGATAGCCCTGAAAAGACTAATATCTATATTAAGTCACTCAGACATTCAATATCACGAAATTCTATAGGACTTAACCTTTTTAAGATTTTAATCTTCCACTAACGTCCTACTTTGATACTTCATCATGGTATGAAGAGGAACTCCAATTCTCAAAGGCCAGGCCAGCAGAACACAAGCTCAAGCAGGTAATATCATGCTGCAAAAATCCTGGTAAAGGGCGGTTACCATGGTTGTTGACCAAGGACCGCTAAATTCAGAGGGACTAATTACCAAGTTGGCTACAGGGTGATCAGCAAATCTTAATGACCTTCTATTGAGTAGTGGAGCTCAGGTGAGCTCATCAGTGGAGAGAATACTCATAACAATGAAATCATCTGTCATGGAAAGTTTATGGAAATCCACCAAAGTCTAGTTTCCAGACTCAAAAAAGAACTCTGACCAATGAACTATACTACACATAAGGACTATTTCACCCAACAATGTGCTGTTGAATTTCCCCTTATTTCAGGATTCTCTTACCATAAGGAATCACTACAATTTTTCTTCTTCACCCAAAACACAGAAAAGCAGCTGTTCTTTTCCATTTGGCAAAGACACAGAACTACAGTTAGCTCTTAATTATTAGTATATAGAGTATTCATGACAATGTTTTTGTCCTAGACTAGCTTCCCTGCCAACTAAAAATATATTTCTGTACCACCCACCCTATCAGCTGTAACTGTGTTGCAAACCAATTTAATATTACCTGTGCTTATTTTAAACAAGAAAAAATTTTATAGAAAAGCAGTGTTGTATAGTATGTGGAGAGCTTGCACTGATGTCCACCAGCTGAGTAAAAACCTGAACCCTCACACATCCTGGTTGAGAGACCCTGGGTAAGTCACTAAACCTCTCTCAATACCCAGGCCACCAGTTCACAGAGTGGGTATCAATCTCCAACAGTAGAAGTTACCTTATCAAGAGTACTGGCAATAGGTCAAAGGATATGAACAGGCAGTTTTCAGAGGAAGAAATTAAAGATATCTACAGGCATATGAAAAAATGCTCTAAATCACTATTGATTAGAGAAATGCAAATCAAAACAACTCTAAGGTACCACATCCCTCCTGTCAGATTGGCTAACATGACAAAACAGGAAAATGATAAATGTCAGAGAGGATGCGGGAAAATTGGAACATTGTTACTTTGTTAATGGAGTTGTGAAGTGATCCAGCCATTCTGGAGAGCAATTTGGAACTATGTCCAAAAGGCTATAAAAATATGCACACCCTTTGACCCAGCAATACTATTCCTAGGGCTGTATCCCAAAGAGATCACACAAGTGGGAAAGGGACCAGTATGTACAAAAATTTTCATGGCAGTTCTTTTTGTGGTAGCAAAGAATTGGAAATCAAGGGGATGCCCTTCAATTGGGGAATGGCTAAACAAGCTGTGGCATATGAATGTAATGGAATATTACGGGGAAGATACAGACTTCATAATAACCTTTAAAGACCTACATGATATAATGCTGAGTGAGCAGAGCAGAACCAGGAGAACACTGTACATAACCATAGATATACTGATTCTGTGATGACTAACCTTGATAGACTAGGCTCTTCTCAGCAATACAAGGTTCAAAGACAATTCCAAAGGATTCATGATGGAGAGAGCTATCTACATCCAGAGAAAGAACTATGGAGTCTGAATGTAGATTGATACAAACTATTTGCTCTCTCTTTTTTTTTTTTTGGTTTTGTTTCGTCTTTCTCATGATTCATTCCATTGGTCATAATTCTTCTTTACAACCTGACTATTGTGTAAGTAAGTTTAATGAGAAGTTATATGTAGAAGATATATCAGATTCCATGCCGTCTTGGGGAGGAGGGGGAAGAAAATCTGGAACTCAAAATCATGTGGAAGTGAGTGTTATAAACTAAAAATAAAAAATCTTAATTTAAAAAAAAGTACAGGCAATGTCTGGTCCAACAGTAATCACAATCATTTTAATATTAACTCAACAAATCTTAATATTAACTAAACCTCAATACTACAGTGGTACACCTTAAGATACTAAAAAGTCAGAAAGTCTCCAGTATGTTGGGTGGATTTACAGAAATACATGAGCTAGAACTATACCAGATAAAAAGGCTATATTCTGTATCCATGAAAGCAGTATGTACCCACAATGATTAGATCACAGGTTTACTTAAGTTTTAACTAACAGGGCATAACTAAGTAACAGACTACAAAAAAACTTATTATTGTGATTATTAAAATAATACAAGATAAGTCAGCATGGGGTAGTAGATAGAAAGCTGACCTCAGAATCAGGAAGACCTGGGTTCCAATCTTGCTCCTGACCCATAATGACCATGTGACCCTGGGAAAGTCACTTAACTCCTCAGTGCTCCAGGCAACTCTCTAAGATTGTAATTTGCTGAGAAGGTGACAATCTGCACTGGTAGAGGGAATTTCTTCGTGAAATCACAGGTCCTATCGTCTAAGGTAATACAATGATCTGTAAATAAAAAATAAATTATTTGAGGACTAGCTACTGCTGTGCTTTTTTAATGAAGTGATCTCTGACTTTTTGTTTGCTCATTCTGTCAGTAAAAATTTTTGAGCATAGACCTCCAATATCTGTGTATTTGTTTATAAATCATAGATGTAATATTGTACTAATATGTAATTAAAGTATACACCAAAATAAAATTTTTAAATGATATAAAAATGAAACAATTTTTAAAAATCTAACTTCATTAGTGGTATAAAAATCCTTTTTTAGCTCTTATTAAAACAACAATAATAATAATATTTTTGGTGAAAGTATTGAGATTGAACATATTTTTTTCAAAAAAAGAAAAATCCCTGTGCATGTCCTGAGGGATATGGTGAGTGAATTAATGAACGAATTAATGAATGAATGAAAGGGAGGTAGGAAGGAAGGAAGGAAGGAAGGAAGGAAGGAAGGAAGGAAGGAAGGAAGGAAGGAAGGCAGGCAGGCATTTCTTAAAGAACTTACTAAGCACTAGGCATACACACACAAAAGTGACAGTCCTGGTCCTTTACATTACATTATAATAGGAGAACGCTACACAATTGGGGTTATTTGTTTTGTTGGTGGGCAGGGAAAGGCATTATGATCTAGGAAAGTCACAAAGATGGTAAGTGGAACAGGGCAGTCATGAATGGAACAACAGGGCGGTCACCTGACACAGAGGCAAAGGTAGAATTTATTAGATTATGTAGTTTTCAGAGGTAAAAGTGAAAGGGGGTGGGGGGAGGGTCAGCACAGCAAGGCTGCAGGGCCAAAAATGGTCAGGGTGAAGCCAAGGCTGCATGGTCCCAGGGAGTGCATAGCAGAGTGACTCAGTTCCTCTCACGTGTGGTCTCTGATAGTCCAGTTTGGAGAGTGAAACAGTAGCAGAAGCAGCAAAGGCAGGGTAGAAGACAGGTAGGTTTTAGGGAAAAGATAACATAATGAAATCTGTGCTACAGATGTTAACTCATGCACACAGGCCCACCTAGGGCAATTCACAGTACCACTTAAAATGGAAATAGGTGGGGCTCTTATGCACAGGTCACTGCCCCAGAACAAAGAGCCCACCTTTCTCGAGGTGCCAGATAAGTAGGTGGAATTTTTCTTGTGCAGCAGCTACAGTAAGATACTCGGGTCAGTGGTAACAGCCCTTGGAAGCATAAGCCCAAAAGAAAGAGGAAGGCACTGTGCTAAGAGCTGGGGATACAAAGAAAGGCAAAAGATAGTTTCTGTTTTCAAATGCAAACAACTGTGTACAAACATGCTATAAACAGGAATAAATTGGAAATAACAGCAAACTACTGCAAAAAAGATGTGAAGTGATGATGGTTTACACCAGAATGGCAATAATCAGAGGAAAAGAAGGGAGCATATCTGAGAGCTGTTATAAAAATCAACAGGTCTTGGCAATAGAGAGTGAGGAGTCAAGACTGACACCTAACTTTTGAGCCTGGGCGGGGAGTTAATACAGAAAGTATGGAAGGGAAGAAGTGTTTTGGGGAGGAAAGATAATGAGTTTAGTTTTGGACACGTTGAGTTTAAGATGTTTGTGAGACATCTAGTTCGAGATGTCCAAAAAGCAGTTGGAGATGCTGATGAGATGTATAAGTAGATTTGAGAATAATCAGCATAAAAATGATCAATGAATCTATGGGAAATGATATCACCAAACAATATAACATGATCTGAACTGGCTTCATATGTTATTCCCAAAAAGCGACATGCTCTCTCCTGCTTTGGCGTCTTTGCACAGGCAGTTTCCCATTGCTACAGTAATTTCCTTCTTCACCTCAAGCTCTTGGAAACCCTAAGTCCCTTCAAGGCTCAGCTCAAGTGACACTTTCTTCAAAAGGCCTTTCTTGATTCCTGCAGGTATCAGTGAACACACCAAAATGACTATGTATTTGCAAAAATCCTGTATTGAGGTATCTGTGAATATACTGTATCCTCTTAAAAAAAGTAAGGTCCTTGGGGGCAGGGACTGTCTCATTTTTATATATGCGTTCCTAGTGCTTTAGCACAAAGGAAGTGCTTAATTAAGTGCTTGTAACTGAATTAATCATATAACAGGGATCATGCTGGGATTCTATGAACAAGCCTTTTGGCAAGAACACCATTACCTCAAGGACGACCTTTCTCCTTACATAGAATCCCCTTTATATGGAAAGCAGTGTTTGCTAACACTACATCCTTCGCCAAACATGGTGAAAACAAACAAAAAACTCTGAGGGGGGGCGGGGAGGGGGGGGGGCGTGTAAGTTGGTGTGATAAGCAGGAAGAAAAGGGCAGGCAAACCCAAACTAGCCATGGTCTAGTAAGAGACGGGACATATCCAGAGAACATACTTAGGGAAGTTCAATTACCCCACTGTTTGAGCAGACTTGGCATTAGCACTAGTGACATTTATAACATTCATTTTGTTATAATGGGAAAGAGGAAGAAGGCGTACTTGAAAGTGGAGCTTTTAATTATGGTCAATAGGATTTCAAAAATATCACTAAGTGAGCCACCAAGACTTCTGCCAGAGGTTCCCTGAGACCCAGTATAACACTTCAATTCATTTCCATTCATTTCTTTTTCAAGGTACATGGTCAACTAAATCATTAATTACTCGACTTTAAAAAAAAAGACCCAAAAACTCATCTTTTAAGAAGTATGTGCATTTTCTGACCCACATTTTATCTATAGAAAGATTAAAATCTCAAAAGAGGCATTTAGGAGGTCATTTTATCTTGAAAAGGAAATTTGTTCTCTCTACTGAACTAAATCATCAAAAGGTACTGATAAGGAGTGGGGATAGAGTGAGGGTGGGTGGGTAAATATAAAAAGTACTTTCGTTTGTTGGGTTTTTTTTTGTTTTTTGTTTTTTTTTTACAAATTTCACCAAGAAAGTCTGATGCCAAAAGAGAATACTTTAACCTCTCACTATTTCCCAAGCCCAAATTTTGCATATAGCATTCATTTCAATTCAATAAGTATTTATTAAGGCTTACTAAAAGCAGCATGACTTAAGAGGATAGAGGTCCCACTTTGGAATAAGGATGGACTGGGTTAATGTACTGTTTCTGACACATACTAGATGTATCTTATAGTTGACCACTTAGCCTCTTCATGGCAAGTCAAGACCTCACCCTGTGATGTTACTGGTCCTTTTGGAAAATGAAGGATGAATTACAATAAACAAAAATACCAGGTATAACTAACTCTAAGACTACAGATTACTAAAAAGTTGCTGATCTGCATCAGTGGGTGAAATTTCCACAAAGCCAGTTTCCCATCAATTTTTCTTTCTGATTAAATCATAGGTTCAAAACAAAACTCCGTTCTAGAGATTCAAAGACAAGACTGAAAATAGTCCTTGACTTCAAAGAGCTTATACTGTACTTCTCTCAGTTGCTGGGACTTTTTTTTTTCTATTCAACAACAGAGATAAATGGGAAAAGGGTTTCATTTCTAGAAGAGACAAAATCTAGGAATTGATCTCAGTCTTGGAGCACAAAAGACTTGTCACATGACTAAACACTGAGCTTGAATAAAGTGACCCATTGTTTTCTCTGAAAATTAATTTATCTTGTACTTGAACATCTTTCTTCCCACAATAATAACAATTATTTACATAGCACTTTAAGGTTTTAACAGTGCTTTAATCAACTGATCAACAAACATTAAGTATCTACTATAAGGCAGGTTTTGCGCTAAGTAAGTGCTGGGGATAAAAAAAAATCTCTACCCTCAAAGAGCTTACTATCTAATGGGAGAGATAACATACAAACAAATATATACAAAGCAAGCTATATAAAAGATAAATAGGAAATAATTAACAGAGGGAAAACAGTGGAATTGAGGGGCTGGGGAAGGCTTGTTGGAAAAGGTGAGATTTTACTCAGACTTTAAATAAGCCAGGGAGGTCAACAGCCAAGAGCAGAGGATGGAGAATGTTCAGGGTATGGGAGACAGTAAGAGAAAATGCATGGAACCCAGAGATGAAGTGTCTTGGTGGAACAGACAAGAGGGCAGTGTCACTAGATTGAAGAGTATGTGTTGAAAAATAGGTGTAAGCAGGTCAAGCAGAAAATATTGCAAGCAACCAGAAAAAAACAATTCAAGTATTATGGAAACACAATCAGGATAACACAAGATCTAGCAGCTTCTACATTAAGGGAACAAAAGGCTTGGAATATGATATCCAGAGGTCAAGGATTAAAACAAAGAATCACCTACCCAGCAAAACTGAGTATAATTCCTCCGGGGGGGAGGGGTGCAAAGGCGGAGAATGGATATTCAATGAAACAGAAGACTTTCAAGAATTCTTCATGAAAAGACAAGAGCTGAACAGAAAATCTGACTTTCAAAGACAGGATTCAAGAGAAGCACGAAAAGGTAAACAGGAAAGAGAGATCATAAGGGGCTTATTAAAGTTGAACTGTTTACATTCCTACATGGAAAGATGATATTTGTAACTCATGAGACCTTTTTCTCAGTATTAGGGGCTAAAGAGAATATAGACATATACATACACACACACACACATACACAAAGAGAGAGAGAGAGAGACAGAGACAGAGGGTACAGAGTGAGTTGAATGTGAAGGTATATCTAAAAAAAAAAATTAAGGGGTGGGAGAGGAATATATTGGGAGGAGAACCGGAGAGATAGAATGGGGTAATTTATCTCACATAAAAGAGGCAAGAAAAAGCTGTTACAATGGAGAAGAGTGGAGGAGGTGAAAAGGGAATAAGTGAACCGTACCTTTATGGATTTGGCTTAAGGAAGGAATAACATACACACTCAATTGGGTATCTTACCTTAT
This sequence comes from Phalanger gymnotis, assembly GCA_028646595.1. Classification (NCBI taxonomy): domain Eukaryota; kingdom Metazoa; phylum Chordata; class Mammalia; order Diprotodontia; family Phalangeridae; genus Phalanger; species Phalanger gymnotis. Next base: position 162,730,132 of record CM053624.1, read on the forward strand.
AGGAAAGTAGGGGGGAAGGAGATAAAAGGGGGGAAGATAAAAGGGAGGACAGACTGGGGGAGGAGGCAGTCAGAAGCAAACACTTTTGAAAAGGGACAGGATCAAAGGAGAAAACAGAATAAATGGGGGGGGGGCGGGACAGGATGGAGGGAAATACAGTCTTTCACAACATGACTATTATGGAAGTGTTTTGCATAACTACACACGTATAACCTATATTGAATTGCTTGCCTTCTCAATGAAGGTGGGTGGGGAGGGAAGAAGGGAGAGAATTTGGAATTTGAAGTTTTAAAAACATGTTAAAAACTGTTTTTACATGCAACTGGGAAATAAGATATACAGGCATTGGGGAACAGACATCTATCTTGTCCTACAAGAAAGTAAGGGGAAAGGGGATGGGGTGACAGAAGGGAGGGCAGACTGGGGGAAGGGGTAATCAGAATGCATGCCATCTTGGGGTAGTGGGGGGAGAGATGAGGAGAAAATTTGGAACTCAAAATCTTATGGAAATGAATGTTGAAAACGAAAAATAAATTTAGAAAAAGAAAGCTAAAAGAAGAATTTTTAAAAAAAGAAGTCACTTTAGTGGCTGAATGGAGCATGAATTGAAATGGGGAGAGACTTGAGGTGGGCAGACTCATCAACAGGCTACTGCAATAATCCAGGCATGAGGTAATAAGGATCTGCACTAGAGTGGTAGCAGTGACAGAGGACAGAAGAGGGTATATTCAAGAAATGTGGCAGAGGTGAAAATGACAAGTAACAGACTGGATATGGGGAGTGAGAGACAGTGAGCGGAAAGAAAGTGGAAGTACCTAATGTAGATGGCCTTTTCCAAGGTTTATCTACAAAGGGAAGAAGAAATATGAGATGATAGTGAGGATGGAAATATCAAGTGAGGATTTTTTCAGGATAGAGGAGATGTGGAGATATGTGTAGGCAGTAGAAAATGAGCTAGTGGGCAGAGAGATTAAAAATAAGTGAAGGAGGAGATGACAGAGGGGGGCACTCTGTTTAAGGAGATGGGATAGAATAGGATCGTTTGAACAAGTTGATGGATTAGTTTTACAAATATTATTTCATTTGAGCCTCACTACCACCCTATGAGATAGGTGCTATTATTATCCCCATTTTACAGATGAGTAAATTGAGACTGAGTAAAATTAACTAAGTGTGAGTATCTGAGGCAGGATTTGACCCCAGGTATTCCTCACTTCAAGACCAACACTCTAACTACTGTACCACCTAGCTCTTCAATCAAAAAAATCTTCCTCTTAGAAGAGACCTCAGAGGTCATCTCATTCAGTCCATCCAACCAGAACAGGAATCATCTCCATAACAGGCCCCGCAAGCAATTATCTAATCTCCAGTTGAAATACCTCTAGTGAGAGGGAATTCATTACCTTACATTTTTGGACAACACTTAGCTGTTAGGAAGTTTTTCCTTAGGTTAAACTGAAATCTGCCCCTCTAGCTTCCAGCCCCTGCACCTAATCCTGTCCTCTGGGTCCAAGTCAAACAAATCTAGTACCTCTTTAATAGGCTACCCTTCAAATATATGAATCAGTTATCTCATGTTCTTTTCCCACCTTGACAAAGTCTTCACCAAGCTAAATACTGCTTAGTTACAAACGATCCTTGTATGTCATAATTTCAGGCTGCCTCACCAATCTGTCAATGTCCTTTCTAAAATGTGGAATCTAAACCTGAACATACCTCAGTAGTGGTCTGACCAGAGTAGAACATTTAAAGACTACCACCTTATTTGTTTTGGGTATTATACTCTAATGGGTTTATGATCTTGATGATGACCAAGGTTAAGTGACTTGCCCAATGTTATACATTGTAAGTGTCTAGATTTAAATTTAAACTGAGGTCTTCCTAAGTACAGGCTCCACATTCTATCTGCTGCACCAACTAGCTGCCTTTATTCATGTCTGCTCAGCCAGTGCAGTTTTTATCGGTAGTATTAATCTGCCACAGGGCATCCATTTAATGTACTAGAGAATTTATTTAAGTTATCTTTACATTTCTTGGATACCAATGGAGCCCACTATGGACCAACCCATCTTTTCTAGTCATATTCTTCTCTAACGGCACCCTATACACAGCTTTTCTTGTATAAGTTCCTTATTTTAAGCATATTGAAACATTTTCATGCCATTTTCCATTGTCCTTTGTGTTATTCTCAACTTTCAATCTCCAGAGATTACATAATATTTCACGATTTGCATCTATACCACATCAATAGGAAAAAATCTGGTGTTAAAAAGGTCTGTTTCCAACACAAGTTTGGAGTCATTTAAAGACCTGTGCAATTTCACAAAAGAATTTGAACTATTTCTCCTGTTCTGGACCTACGTTTCTATTTAATTGGGTCTAAAATAGCATTAGCTCACTGTTACCATGCCCTACTGTTGAGATATACTGCCCATGAAATATACATATACCAACACCTTTTTCATATGAACTCTAGTCTAGCATTGCCTCCCTCATATTTGTGCAGTTGCTTTTTTTTTAAAAACCCAATGTGTACTGGAGAGCTCCAGTTTTCCTGATGCCAAAGCCAGCCCTCTATGTACTACATTTGACTGACTCTTTATTCAGGCTGTACTAACAAAGAGACAAGATCAGCATTTAAAACAAATTATATAATTGACTCGGGTAATACACAATGGTATCTTTAATATGTCTTAGAAACATTTTGCTTGTAAGCTTAAGAAAAAAAACAAAAATCTAAAATCCAAAAGATTTAATAAACCCTAATCAATTACTTGCCTGGAATATACCTCATGGAATGGAAAATTCAGAGATAACATAATTTGGTACAGAAATGCATGAAACAATGCATTCTGGAATGTAACATCACTTCTGATTTTCTATAACGTTAAGTATGCCTAATTTGCTTCCCCTTCTGAGAAACTGGGGTAAGATTTGCTAACTTTGCTGCAAAGCTAGTATTGAAGTCACCAAGTTTCCGTTTTTTTTTTAAACTACCCTATTTTCTCGACTTATTTTGAATTTAAACTGCCTTTTAGGTAACCACTAATAGCCAAAAATCAAGTAAGTGAGAACTTTACTATTTTTTGTTCGCTGTTTATTTCCTAGTTTACTTTTAAATAGTCTCATTCCATTTCCTAAAGAACTAAATATATCTGTAATATAGACAGGTGGTGCCGGGACTCATGTACACTCATCTTCCAGGGTTCAAGTCTAGCCTCAGATTCTTTACTAGCTTTGTGACCTTGGGCAATTCACTTAACCCGGTTTACCTCAGTTTCCTTATCTGTAAAATGAGCCAGAGAAGGAAATAGCAAACCACTCCAGTAACTATGCCAATAGGGTCACAGAGAGTGAGACAAAACCGATTATCGATAAGGGCTGCCACAAAAAGGGTACTAAGGTAACCTGATGCCTACAAAAATTCTTTTTCTCCAGTTTTCTTTTCCTTGGCTTAGGTTCAGTTTATCCAGCATGTACCTAAAGCACCATGCTAAGAGTTGTAAGGGATACAAAGATATGTAAGAAATAGTGAGGCTTCAATCTGAGGTTACAATCTAAGAATAACCAGGTGGCAACTAGGTAGTGCAGTGGATTAAGTGTTTGGATATGGATAAGACCCTAGTTCAAATCTGGCCTCGGACACTCACTAGTTGTGTGACTCTGGGCAAGTCACTTAACTTTATGTGCGTCAGTTTCATCTGCCTCCCTGGGCTGTTGTGAGGATAAAATGGGGTAATATTTGTCACCTTTTCAAACCTTAAGGTGCTATGTAAATACTAGCTATTCTTATTAAACATCAACAATTTCCAGACAGGAAAAGAAAAACCGTTTTGTTTATGCCTTTTTAAAGTTCATATAAAACAAATGCACAGAACCTACTCCCCCCCCCCCAAAAAAACTTTATATTTCTGAAAATGTCCAAAGTTACACCACAAAGGTCCCCCCACAGAAGCATTATCTGAATGCTTTGTGGACGGCGATGTTGTAATTTCTTCCTCAACACGACAGCTCAATAGGCTTGTTTTCTGAAAAGCCCGAAGGCTGAACCAGTACAGAGTCCGGGCGGAGCGCAGCACAAGTAAAACTTAAATGCCCACACGTCCTCAGTGACTCAGTCAAACCACTAGACACAAACCTGGATTTCCAGGTTGGGTGGCAGTCAGGGCGGGAACGGAGGGGCGACCCAGGACACGGGGGGGGGGGGGGGGAAACAGGGGGGGGGGGCAGTTCTGCACGAGCTGCTGGATCTGAACGAGAGCAAAGTTTCACCTTCCTCAGTTTCCCCACTGAAATCTCCCCATGTCCAGAGTGACGGGCCAAGTTCGCTTTGTACCATGCCGGGAGGGTCGGCGGCGGTTCACCCTGCCCTGCCGAGGTTAGTTAATGTTGCACGAACTGCCTGCGGCTCCCTCGCACCAGCGGGGACCCCTTCGCGTCCCCCGAAATTCCAGCACCTCCGTGCCCCATTGCCAGTGGCTCTGACACCTGCCCCAGCCCAGCCCTGGAACTAGACTGACCTCTCCGCCCCGCCAAGCCCAGACAACCAGCACCGCTTCCGAGGAGGCGACGGGGGGCCCAGGGCCACGACCGCCCTCCCGGTCCTCGCCGCGGCCACGCGGGCTGGCCTCGGCCCCGGAGGGACCTCGCCACTCCCTACACGCCCCTCAGACTCCCAGCCCAGCTCCCTCGTCCTCCTACCTACTCTTCCTTCCAAGGACCGACCGGCTAAATCAGTTCCCGAGTCTCGCCCTACAGGAGTCGCTTGTTTTGTTTCCAAAGGAATCTCCGAGCCGCCGTAGCTTCCGGTTCCCGGGCACCTCCCAGGCGCTTTAACCTGACGTCACTTCCGGTGCGCAGTACGGGCAGTAACGCGGCTGGTGCCCTTCTTTCGCCTCTTACCTCAGTACGGTTCTGGGCCCCAAGTCCTCGTGTGAACCACCCCCATCCCTCACTTGGAGCAGACGGCGGGAATCCCCTAGGCCGCCTTTGGACCTTCTTCCTTCCAGAGGAACGCCTGAACAGGATCAAAGAGGAGGACCACACTCCCAACCTCCCACCTTGGTCCGCCCCATCTCTGCTCACCTTTGTTTAAAAAAAAAAAAAAGTTTAAGGTTGCTGGCCTCAAGTTGTTTCCAGTCTTTAGGGATGTGTATTCCGATGCTTTTAAGGGGTGTGGGTACTCTCGTAGTAAAGAGCTGAAAGGGGCCCTTAGAGAGCGTTTAATGGGCCCCAACCTTTTCATTTTTACGTGTTAGGTTTGGACGTGCAGCAGGGAAACTACGCGAGTTCTGGGCTAGAATTCTCACCTGGAACATGGGATCCCCAATTCCATTGCCCTTCCCCCCCTCCATGCACGTTGCCTTGCTGAGGCAGCTTGGTGCTCTGGAAAGAGTTCTGCTTTTGGAGTCATTGGCCCTGGGTTCGAATTCCAGCTTTGTCATTTATTACCTCGACCTTGGGCAAGTCATTTAGCTTCCCTGGGTATCATTTTCTTATAAAAGAAGAGGCTTGTACTAAATAACCTCTAAGGCATCTTCCAGCTCTAAAATTTGTGCTTGTCTAGGAAGTGATTTGCTTAAAAGTTGTATAGGCAGTTAATAATACAAGTTAGCCTAGAGTGTGACAGAAACTTTTTTCATTTCTTTTCCATACCCAGGGCTAAGCACAGTGCCACACTTGTTTTAGGTGTTTAATAATTTTTTGTTGGATTGAATACACTCTTTAAGAATAGGGCAGCACTTTTTATCCACTTCTTCCCATGCCACCCTGGGAACACTAAACATTTTGCTCTAACAGACAGGTGGCACAATGGATTATAGTGCCAGGTCTGGAGTCAGGAAGTCTTATCTTCCTGAGTTCAGATCTGGCATCAAACACTAGCTGTGTGACCCTAGGCAAGTCACTAAACTGTTTGCCCCAGTTTCCTCATCTGTAAAATGAGTTGGAGAAGGAAATAGCAAATCGCTCCACTATCTGTCAAGAGCACCCCATATGGGCTCATGAAGTCAGACATGACTGAAAGACAAATATTTTTTCATCAGCCCAGGTTTCTCCAAAGCACAGTACCAGCAAAACAGCTTGCATGTCTAAAGTGGTCTTACACTAAACAACAGAGAATAGGCCTCACATGATGCTAAAATATTCCTGAATCTTGACAGTAGTTGAATTTAACAAACTTAACTATAGGGTCCTGTACTGAGAGGGATACAAAGTTAAAAGTAGAAACAGCCTAGAAACTAAAAGAATTAGAGTGCCTTGTAAGTAGTAAAAGTTTGTTGAATTAAATTGATGCATTTTCTCTGTCTCATGGGGCTTATTTTTGCCTTTGCAGCAGTGGAAAGAGCCCTAGACTTGTCAATCAGGGGAGGCCAGCCTCTGACTTTATCTGTTAATTATAGGCAAGTCACTGACCCTCTTTAAGTCCCACTTCCCCACCCCTTTTTTCCATCTAGTCCAATCCAACAAGTATTTATATTAAGTAAAGTCACCAATGTCCTAAGCACAAAGGGATACAAAGACAATGAAAAAAGTTACTGCCCTGACTGGGATACAATGTGTAAACTTATAACTGTACAAACAATTTGAGACAGGAGAATTAGGAGAGGCTTCTCCTAGGTGACACAAAGTTAAAATAAGCATAGGTGGAGTGGAAACAAACAGAAGACAGCATGTCACTTAACATAAAGAAGAACTGAAAATTTTTAAGAGTCTACCTAAAACCTCTAAGACTGGTAGATGGCCAAAAAAAATGCCACTTGTTTCAGGGGCTTCAGGAAAAGAATAATATACACAAACACACACGGTGAATGCATGAATGCACTATTAGTGGAGCTGTGAAGCAGGCCAAACATTCTGGAAAACAATTTATAATTATACCTCAAACCACTAAACCGCGCACACTCTTTTACACAGTGATGTTATCTGTATTTTAATGTTCCAAAGTGACCAACAAGGGAGTGTCTATACTTGCAATTAGGGAGGAGCTGAACAAATTATGACATTATAATGGAATATTGTTAGAATCACAAAATTTGAACATTGGGACACTACTGTCTTCTTGGTTCTCTTCCTATTTGGCCATTTCTTAGTCTCCTTTGCTGGATCTTCTTCCAGGTCATGCCCTCAGAGTCCCAAAGATTTCTGTCCTGTTCCATTTTCTCTTCTATACTGTTTCACTTCATGAATTCATCAGCAGCCATGGACTCAGTTTCCATCTCTGCTGGTGATAACTCAAATCTTATCCAGACAATCTCTCTGCTAACCTCCAGACTCTCATCTCCAACTGCCTATTGGGCACCTCAAATTGTATATTCTACAGACATCAAATTTACTATGTCCCTAAATGAATTCATTGTATTTTCTGCAAAAACCTCCACCACTTCCAACTTTCCCTTTACTGTCAAGAGTGTCATCATCCTCCCAGTCACCCAGGCTTCCAATCTAGGTATCATTCTAGACTCCTTACCTTCTCTGCTCGTATCCAATCTCTTGCCAAGGCTTATCGGTTTTGCTTTTGTAATATGTCTTGAATACTCTGATACTTGCTACCACCTTAGGGCCTCACACTTGGACTACTGAAATAGTCTGTTGGTTGGTCTACCTGACACAGGTCTCCCTACTCCAGTCCAGCTGTCCAATATGATTTTTCTAAAGCATAGGTGTGACAATGTTACTCCCTTAATTCAGTAAACTTCAGTGGCTCCCCTCCATCTACAGGTTCAATTGTAAAATCCTGTTTGGTGTTCAAACCCTTTCCCCATTTACCAAGTCACCTTTTCAGTCTTCTTACACATTGTGCCACTTCTACCCTCTTGAACTCTGTAATCCAGTAACATTGCCCTCCTCGCTTTACTATACCTGACACAAGACACTCCATCTGTTAGTTCCAAGCATTTTCACTGGCTGTCTCAGTGTGTTCTCCCTCATCTCTGCTTCCTGGCTTCCCTAACTTCCTTACAAGCCCAGCTAAAATCCCACCTTCTACTGATGGCCTTTTCTGTTCCTCCTTATTTCTAGTGCCTTTCTTCTGCTGATTATTATCCTGTATGCAGCTTGTTCGTACTTAGTTGTTTGCATGTTGTCTTCCCCATTAGACTGTCAGCTCCTTCAGACAGTTTGTCTTTTACCTTTCTTTGTATTCCCAGTGTTTAGCACAGTCCTTGGCACATAGTAGGTGCTCAATAAATGTTTATAATAGATTTACTGACTGAACTCAATGGCCACCAGATCCAACCTAAAACAAAAGGTTGTATCTACTATAACATATCCAACAAGTGGGCTCCGCTTGAAAATTTCGAAGGCACCACTACTTCTAAAGGTAGGTTGTTTTAATTACTGCCACACTGAATTTGTTGAAAGGGCACTTGGAGGCCATCTAGTCCAACTCATACTTGAACAAGAATCCTTCTACTATATAACAAGTTTTGTTTGAAGACTTCTGTTGAAGAGCTACCCACTACCTAGAAGCCTATTTCACCTTTGGACAGCTGCTATTGTCAAAAAGTATTTCCTGACATAAACTAAATTTGCTTTTTTGCAACATCCATCCACTGCTGATACTGCCTTCTGAAGCCAACCAGAAGTCTAATTCCTCTTCCATATGATAACCCTTCAAATAACCAAATACAGCTTTCCTGTCTCCCTTTTCAATACCCTTAAACTATGGTACCAAGATCTGAACACAATACTCCAGATTAGGTTTGACCAGAACAGAACGCTGGGAGCCATGCCCCTTCTAATGCAGCCTAAGACCGCATTAGGTTTTTTTGGCTCCAGTTTGCATTCCGCTAGAACCTCCAAATCTTAATAATGAGTGCTATCTAGCGATGACTCTACATATTACAATTGTAGAGTTGAATTTTTTGTAAGTGCAAGCCCTTACATCCCTGTTGAACCGTTTCTTATCAGATACAGCACAGTGCTTCAGCCCAGCTGTTCTAAAGCTGGGGTCTGTAGACTTCTGGGGATCTGTGAACTTCAATGGGAAAAGAAACACATTTTTGTTTTCACTAACCTTTAGCTGAAATTTAGCATTTCCTTCAATATAAATATAGGCAACAAACATAATACTGAAGTGGCCACAGGTTTCACCAGACTGCCAAAGAGGTCTGTGATGCACAAAATGTTAAGAATCCCTAAATCTAGATTGTCAAAATTCTTTTGCATCTTGTATCCCTCCCAGTTTTGTGTAATATGTAAAGTTGATAAGCATATCTAAAACTAATTGTTAAAATGTCAAACAGAACGGGGTCAAACTCAGATCCCTGGGGAAGTACACCAAAGACTTGTCACTTTGCCAATGAACCATTAACTACTCTGATTAGTAATCCAACTAGTTCTGAATCCACCTCATTCTATCACTTCCTAATACACAGCTCTCCTTCTCCACAAGTATGACGTTTTATCAAGAATTTTGTTACAATTCAGGTAAACTATTTCCAAGGAATTCTCATACTTAGTAATTCTGTCAAAAAAAAAAAAGGAAATAAAATTAGTTTGCGATGACCTGCTGATTAAGCTATGATGGATCTTTGTAATCACCCCTTTCCTTTCTAGATATATTCACCAACTATCACTAAATAATCTATTTTGGGGTATTCCCTGGCTTCCATTTGAAATCAGAGACAATATTTATGCTTCTCCAGTGATAAGGTGCCTTTCAATTAATGGCTGATAATGGCTCAGTGATCATATCTGCCATTTCTTTACAGGCAAGCTGTAGTTGGGCCAGGTGCTTGAATTCATTCTAGGTCAACTCTTTATGTGAAGGGCCTCGACTCCATGTTGTTCATTTCTCTTGCTGTCTTTCCCCTTGTCAAGACCCTTCTTAGTAGGGCAACAAAAGAACTGAATAGCTCAGCTTCTTCTTGGTAATGATCCCATCTGTCCCAAGACAAGGTCTTCTTCTTCTTGATCTTCCTTACCACATAGCTAAAGAATTTCTTGGTGTCCTTAGTTCACCTTGACAATCTCACCTTTTCTGCAGTTTCACATTCTTTATGTCATGTTCTCATATTCATCTTATTTATGTTATATGGCCTTCCATCTTCTAGATATCCAAATACATGAGTTAATCTAAGTTGGTTGGTAGGAATTCCATGTGCATCCACATTGATTTCTTCGGACTAATCCCATTTTTTGCCTTTTTCATTGGAACTGTTTCCCTTCAGGTCTTTAGAATTGCATTCTTATGCATCTTTTCTTCCACCGGCTTAAGTATTTTTATCCATGGGATCCTACCAATCACCATTCTGTATGCTTTGAAAACTGCTTTCCCAAAATTTGGGCCAGACTGTGCCCAGATTTCTTCTCTTGTCAAAAAATCTTGGAGTGGCCACATCTTTCCAAGTTTCCCATCTATCCATCTCAGCAAATAGCTCCTTCTTTTTTTAGAGAGAATCAAATCCAGAATGAGGTCCCCTTATTAGTTACACCATCTTTTAAAGGATGAAATTATCACTAGGGCAAATCAAGAAGTTATTAGTTATTTTTCAAAAGCTTCAGCAGAAGTCTGGATAATTGAAGTTGCCGATCACTAGAATATCTATTTCTATTCTAGGTTTGTGATAGTCTCCAAACTTGCATATTTCCTTTCTGTATACATGGTCTATAACATACTCCAGTGAAAAATACGTTCTGCTTCTTCTTTGATCTTCACTCAAATACTCCATCATGTTTTCCCCCTCTGATTCCTGAATTTCTTCAAATGAATATACCTTCCTAAAATGCTGTTGAAGATGGTGGAGCAGCAAGCAATGTAGCCAAGCACCTATCCACAAAACTTCTCCAATCAAACCTAAAAAACACACTGAATCCTGATGGGGAAATCCAGAAAAAGTCACGATGATTTCTTCGGTCACCCCAGGTCAGCATAGGGAGACAGATCTGCTGACATTGAGGACTAGGTTAGGACAGGAACACACTAAGCATGTGGGGCATTTTGGTGCCCATGGAGAGGTTGTGCACCAGGGCAAGAGGAAGTTCCAGATCCATATGCGGCAACTCCAGGCCCATAGAGGGGCACTGCAAAAGGGACAGGTGTCAACTTGTAACTTTGTCACCCACTACCCAGTTCTCAGTGCCAGGCAGACTGAGAAGGGCCTGCATAGAGTGTTATTCCTGGATAGGATGGCCCTGGGCAGTATATGGAGAAAGAAGAAAGTCCAGAAGCAAGCAGCTGTACTTGCTCAGACCACAGGAGCAAAGTGAAATCTCAGTTCCAGTATCTAACCCAATCTGTGGAGAAATAACCAGAACCTGCTCTTCTGTTCTGAACCAGCAGAACTTCTTGCCTGGCTAATAGAGACTGAGTCTAATAACATTTTATGAAATGAAAATTACCAGGAGTATCATAACCAAAATCCAGAGTTTCTATGTCATAGAAAAATTACTATAAGCAGCCAGAAAGACAGAATTTAAATACCACTACCACTATTCAAAAAGCCACAGTCAGGATCATAAATGGTTTAAGTAGCCACCACTATAAAGGAACAGAGAACATGGAATATGAAATTCTAAAAGGTAAAGGATATACAGACTTACAGCGAAAAATAACTTACCCAGCAAAACTCAATATAATGCTACTGGGGGAAAAAAGGGTCTTTAATGAAATAGGATTTCCAAGCATTCCTGATGAAAAGGCAAGAGCTGAATAGAAACTCTGAAATTCAAAAATAAAATTTAAAGAAACATAAAAAGGCAAACAGGAATGAACAGTCACAAGGGACGAAAGGATAAACCATTTACATTCAAATATGGGGATATGACATGTCCTCTCTGAACCCTATCATCAGGGGTCATAGAGGGAGTCTAATTAGTAAAGACCTAGGAGTGGTTCTGTTACATCCTGATGATCTTAAGAATGGGGAAGGGAAGAGTAATACACTGGGGAAGAGTAGGAGAGAAAGGAAGGACAAGGATAATTACATAATCAGGATACACAAATAGTTACACAAGAAGAGAGGAGATGGTGGAAGGGAACAAATGACACTTGAATCTCTCATCTGAACTGGTCAAAAGAAGCAAGAATATACACAGTAGGGAAAGGGCAAAAAGAGAGGGAGGGGGAATTAGGAAGGTAGATTAAGGAAGTCTTAAGCAAAATGAATTCTACAGATGTACAAAATATTTACAGCTCTTTTTGAGGTAGCAAAGAATGGGAATCAGAGGGAGTGCCTATAAATTGGAGAATGAATGAACAACTTATGGGATAGAGATGTGATGGAAAAGTATCGTGCTGAAGTCTTATCAATGTAATGACCATCAAGGATTCCAAAAGACTAATGATGAAACATGCTAATCATTAAGAGAAAAATGGAGAGCAGAAGAATAAGACAGTGAAGAGGAAGGAAAAGTTAAGTTAAAAATGATTTCACCTAATTAGGTGAGGTAATTTATAATATAGACATCTATACAAACAAGGAAGAGAGAATGGTGGAAGTGGCTGATGGCTTCAATTTCACTCATTTGAACTGGTTAAATGGAAGAATACACAAACACACAGAATTGGGTACAGAAGTACATTTCATTCAACAGAGAAACAGGCAAAAGGAAGAAAAGAAGAGGTAATTAGAGAGAGGATAGATTAAGGGATTAGTCCTAAGCAAAACGGACTCTTAAGAATTTACAAAAATATTTGTAGCTCTTTCAAGGTAGCAAAAATGGGAACCTGAGGGGGTACCTATAAACTGGGAAATGAATAAACAAGCTATGATTTAGAAATATAATGGAATACTATTGGGTTGTAAGAAATGAAAGGGATGATTTCAGAGAATCCTGGGAAGACTTTTAAAAAATTTTACACAGTGAAATCAACAGAACCAGGAGAAGGATTTATACAATGATAGCAATACAGTAAAGGCAAACAACTCTGAAAGAATTAGGAACTCTTATCAATGTACTTGATCAACCACAATCCCAGAGGATAAAGGATGAAACATAGTTCCCATCTTCTGAGAGAGGGGAAGGACTTGAGAATGTAGAATGAGGCAATATTTTTATTTGGACATGGCCAATGTAAAATATCTTTTGATTGACTTTTTCTTTTGTTCTCAAGTTGGTGCTTAGTGAGGGGTGGGATTGGGATGTGAGGGTGACAAGGCAAATTTCTGCTGACTAAAAAAATACAATTTTAAAAATACACGATGCTATCCCCCTCCCTTTTACATATTCTGTGTCTTTTGAATGGAGTAATCCCACCTAGACCCACAGATTCATGAGTTTCCCTCTAAGTTCTCAGTGATACCTACAAGGTCTAATTTACCCCTTTTTGTTAGAATTTCTAGTTCCTTATTAATTGCCTAAGATTTGGGCATTTTGAAACTATGGGTTTTACTAATTTTTTACTGTATCTTTAAAAATAGCAAAAGGGATAGATTCAGAGAAACCTGGGAGGTGAGGACCAGGATGACAATTTGCATGATGACTACAAAACTATAATGGAAAACAATTCTGAAAGACCTTTCAGAATTAGGACCAAAGCAATGACCCAGAAGAGATGATAAACCATGCTTCCTACTTCTTGGCTGAAAGGTGAACTAGAAGTAGAGATGAGACATTTTTAGACACAGCCAACAGGTGGATGGATATATTTTACTTGACTAAGTTATAAGGAAGAGTCACCACTTTTGCAGGGAGAGGGAAAAGGTAGTGACACAAAAAAAAAAAATCTTAAAGAAAAGTGCATCAATGAACCAGTCAGAAATAATTAAAGAATAAAGGAGTTCCACAGAGGACACAGACAAGCAAGCAGAACTAAAACTATTAAATTTGAATTCTCTTTTTAAAAGCTATACATACTAGAAAAAGTACATAACAGTTCAGTTTCATTATAAGTCCATTGTTATTTACATATAAAAATGTCCAACTTTTTTTTATTAAATTCATAATAAGAGAATTTTTAAATAACCTGGAATAGACAGAAGGCTAAGAGGAGTAATTTTAGTAAGCCTAGAAAGGTTGGAACCACACTGAAAAGCTTTAAAAACCAAGGAAAAGAATTTGTATCTTGTTCAAAGGCAGTAATGAAGCACTCAAGGTTCTTAGCAGAGAGAATGAACAGTCTTTGTGCATGACACTTCAATGTTAGGTATTTAGGTTTTGAGGATATTCCCTACCAATACTGGTAACTAAATACTAACGATATATAGAATAAGTAGTTGTGAAACCAAAATCAAGTAATATCACCAACTTTATTTAAGGGTGCTATATAGGACAACACAGGCCTCAAATTTGGGAGATTTTGGCTTGAGTCTTTTTACAGATCATTTGTGATCTTAGGCAAATTATTTAACTTCTCAAGTGACCCAGGAAACACTCCAAGAGTTTCTCAATGCAGAATTGGTACCATCTGCATTTGTAAAGGGAGTTTCCTCACAGCTAATTCCATACGCTATAAAATCACACATCTACTTTAAAACTTTCCTAATGACAAGTCCTGACCTCACAGGGTTTGAGATGTATTTGTTAAGATCAAATCAGTCTTTCCCAAGACAATCCTAGATTCAGAAAAAAAAAATGTGAAATTTATTTTAAAGTGAAAATGTATATAACAAATTTCTATTTCTCTTGACTAAGTATATACATTTTTGTGGTAGATAAGAGAATCAGTATTACTATCCTCATAAAGGTTACCTAACCCACTGCAAATCACTACATAGCAGTGACAGTACAGGATTAATACTCTAATTCTTCAATATTGATCTAGAGTTTTCTACTAACTGCCTGTTTCTTATTATAACTACTTAATATCTTTAGTTACAAAGACCCATAATTAGCTTTTGCACAATCTCATTAAGGATCAAATGAACTGATTTATTTGAAGAGTATGATACAGTGTCAATTACTAGTATATGCGACTTCTGAATGATACAAAAGATTTATCAAGAGTCACTGTGATACTGCATAAGGCTCTTTGCTTCTGGGGAAAAACCTTCTTGTCAATAAGGCTCCCTTCACCTTCTCTGCTAAGTTACCAAGTCCAGTTATAGAAAAATTAATTGCCCTGTTTACTGCAATAATCAGAAACTTGGTCAGTACTATTATCCATAATAGGGTTAGAGACTAGACTGGCAAGAGTTTTCAAGCTGAGCTTCACTGGTTCATGGGACCAAAGGGTGCAGTCCCTAAAGGTGACTTTGTGATGTTGGGGTTTGATCCTTGGGTTTTGCATATCTAGGAACTAATTTTGACATTTTGTTCAATGGTGGGTCAGGCTCTGAGGAATTGACCCTTGCTAAACTCTTAAACCAGAATGCCAGTTTTCAATGGCAGATATATTTGGTATGATAGCTGAGAAATTCATTATAGAATGTTAACTCTGCAAAGGATCATAGAAATCTGGTCCAACTATCTCATTTTACAGATAGTTTTATGAGTGGCAGAGACATAAACTTAAGACTCTCAAATCCAATGCTTTCCTATATTCTATTGTGTCATTTAGAAAGGTGCTTAGAAAGCAAGTAAATCAGAACAAAGGGAGTTAAATGTATTAAGAGGTATTCCTATTAAAACATGTTATTTATGAATTTTATTTCTTCACTCTAAAGATATTTTGGTCTAATTGTACAATGCAAAACCTAAACACTCCCTTCACTGAACAATACTAAAGAAACAAGAAATATTTGTTTTGAGTATACATATTTGCTAAGAGTCCCTCCCCACCTCCCCCAAAAGAAAACCCTGGGAGGTAAGGTTAGAGAGTAGAGAGAAAAGCACAATTCTTTGTTGATTGAAAAACAAAACAAAACAAAAACTTATTACTTTCAAAAGCATTTTCAATTAAGACCACCAAAAGCTTGTTAGGTAGGAGAAATGAAGTGACATTCTAAAAGTCATACAGCTAGTTCATGATACTTATACATTAACAAGATACAGATGAACTCCAAGCTCTGAGAGCTCTGAGAGATACATCTTTGGATCTCCACCCAGCGAAGAAAGCTTGCTGGAGAAAAAAAAAATTATCAAGGTTTACATATGATAGGCATTCCAAAATTAAAGCTTAATCTTCCTTCTGTTACATTTTAAATTAAATTATTTTAAAAGATACTAGAGTCTCTAAACAGCAGAATAACATCAACACATTCACAATCTCTCTCTTAGGAGGAAATACTTTCTGAAAAAAGGTTCACAGTTGTTGCCACATATTGGTTTCTATTTGAAAGCAGCACTTAACCTTGACCCTGCATTCTGGTGGTATGTTCTATAGGCATTGGCATTCACCACCTCGGCTGATTAGCTTCCAGCTAACATTTCTCAAAGAAAGTTGAAGGATATTAATTTGGGGTGGGGAGGGAGAGAACAAGCATTTGTTAAGTGCCTACCAAGTGCGAAGCACCGTGCTAAGCACTTTACAGATATTTTCTCATTTGATCTTCATAGCCCTGTGAGGTAGGTGCTATTATTATCCTCATTTTATGCTTGAGGATATTGAGGCAGACAGAAGTGTCCAGGGTCAACAAATTTGATTCAATAAATGTTTAAAACCTATTATGTACAAGCACAGTGCCAAATGCTAAGGATACAAGGATTAAAATGTCCTTGTTCTGAAAAAATATTCTGCTTGAAAATGAAAATTTGAGTGACTGCTGATAACTAGGGAAACTGAAAATTATAAAGACACCTTCTAACTTATCTGAACTAAAATGGCAATAGTTTAAATCAAAAGCAACAGTGCAGTTTGTTTTTCTTTAAAAAAAAAAAGCAGCGTTTTCACTAATGCTTTTAAAATCTTCCACTGTCATTTCAATGGGCATCCTAATCCCCCAAAAGGGGAAGGCAGGCTCATAGAATTCACCAATTTTTAAATGAATTTGATTTGCAAATTAACTGAATATCAAAGTGTAGACTTTTGTTTAGCTAATTAGCAAACCTTTCATACACTCTGACCCAGCAATCCTACTATTGGGGTTATACAAACACACAGGGGGCACTATGAACAACAAGAAAAAAAAAGACCTATTTACATAAAAATATTTATAGCAGTATTATTACTAACAGCAAAAATGGGAAATTCTAATATACACAACTGGGGAACTGCTAAATAAATTGTGGTATATATGTAAAATAACATTATTGTATATGAAGAATTCAAAGAAACACGAGACTTGCATAAAGTAATGAAGAGTAGACAAAGCAGAAAAAAAAAGTGGCAGCCACACTAGCCTGCTAACTATTCTTCAACCTCTACATTCTATCTCCTTGTTTTGCACAGGCTGCCTCTCTGACAAGCACTCTTATTCATTTCCTTCTCTCAGAATCTCCAGTTTCCTTTAAGGCTTAAAATCAAGTGCTTAGCTCCTAACCAAATCCTTTCCCACCATTTTGTGATCTCACCTGTTTTGCTCTCTCCTTTCTGAAATTAGCCCTTATTTGCTGGTGTACAGATTGAAAACCATATTCTCACTCCAATGTAAGCTCCTTGTGGACAAGGACTTGTTTTGCTTTTATCTTTATATCCTCAGACCCTAGTATTGTCTGGCAAACAGAAGGCACTAAATAAACCATTTGTGGAACTGAATTGAGATAAAGACTATAGCTAGTAGCACGGCACAGTGGAAAGCCAACTGGCTCAGAGGTCAGAGGACTCTGGTTTAAATCTCACTTTTGACATTTACGACTTCAGAGTTTCTACATTTGTAAAATGAAGAGGAGGCTAGACTAGACGATGTCTCAGATATCTTCCAGATCTAGATCTATGGTCCTGTGATCATACACAATTACTACTAGTAGCCAGATATTAATAAAAACTTTAAATGCCAACAAATCGAGATCAAAAACAGTGCGCAAACTTGGTACTAATTTATACAGTCTACATTCTTTTAAGGAACATGAGTCTATTACAAGGTAAAGTTTGAATCATTATCAATCGTTCACTTCAATACTGTTACTTTTAAATGTTTGGGGGATTGTATCATGGGGGATTCAACTAGAAATACATGAGATGGAGGAATCATAGGGATGTGTTGAAATAGCATCTATAAAATTTTTTTTAAAAATATGCTTCTTTGGAAATTTTGGAAATCTTTAAAATGAATTTTTAGATGCCAAACCAGGGAGAGGAGAAAGGGTATTGGTGACAAAACCCAAGGTATGCAGAAAGGTTATACTATATTTCCTAGAGCAGCTGCCTAACAAAAAGCAATGTAACTGTTTCACAGCATGTAGAATTACACAACTATAATAAAAATCTATGAAGTGATAAATGCATGGTCTATGAAGACAACCCAGGAAATCCAGTCCATTCACAAGAAACTGCATGCATGTTTCTCTGGAAGCTGTGTTGAATAAAATAATATACAGTACCAGTCATAAAAGCAAGTTAAATAATATTTAAAAATCAACCTCTAAATATGTTTCTCTTAGTGTTGACATTTTTAGAAAGACTTTTCTTATTAAGTTTATGTCTAAAATTTTTTCAGTGGTATGTACTGTCAGTTTTAAAAATCCTAGGTCCTGCATGTTTTTTACATATGTACAGTTTTTCTTTCTACTCCCAATTCACCATAGTTTATGAAGCCAATGTTTCTAGAAGGGGCAATATGTAGTAAGTGTGGAAGAGAAAGATAAACATACCTTGAATAGAATGATACAGATGAAAATCAGATTAAAATAGGTAAAATACAACAAGATCTCTTAAATCTACTAGAATAAAATTTGAAACTGACAATATTGGACCAATGAACTAGAAACAGTTCTCTAATATCACATCTAAAGAACTGTTACGTTAAGGGAGCATGGATATACCTATTTCCCAGGCAGTTTCTATCACTGAAATGGGATAAAGGTTGAAGAAAGAACAAACAGGAAAAGAGCCCCTTTCTAGAGATCTTATTTTGTAATTAACAAATGATACTGGATTTCTTCCTTAAGTATTCGCCTTAAGAAATCAGAATTTAAATCATGACAATAAAGGCATTTCCACACATGTAAAGGTCTATCCAAAACAAGGTATTGCTTCTATCTTTACTAAACACCCCTAAGATATTCATGAAAATCCCACAAAAACCCATCCCGTATTTTCAAATTAAAGTTTTCTAGTCTGCACCACACAAATTATAACATGATGCCATTTATTTAACAAGACTCTGAAAGAATCTGAGTCCCCAGATCAAATATATACATTTTTAATATTCGAAATATTTACATGGTGGAACCTTTTCACGTTTCCATTTGTTAAGAACAGTGTTTTCAAATGTCCCCTCAAGATGAAAGAAATCTAGTAACACAGGGTCACAGTTAAGCTTTTTTAAACAGGTCAACCTGTTTGCTCCCTGGTAAAGTTCTGTCCTACAGTAAAGACAGCCCATGGTATGTCTTTATGCACATCATCAGATTTTTAACCTGGATATGTCGAGGTAAAACAAAGACTCCATTTGTGTGTGTATATATATATATATATATTTAAAAAAAAAAAAAAGGTAAGCCATACAGTCTCCTTACAATTTAAGAAAAAAAAAAAAGAAAAATTAAGAGTGATCAAAAAAATGCGTAAAAGGATGCCAAATTGTTTTCTAAGCTGTTATGTTCAAATCTATTAATGTTTTCTCCTACGTTTCCCAATGTTGAAAACAGCTTCTCTCTTTTTTTTTTAAAGAAAAACATTTCTTAAAAGAATTTTTTTCTTTAAAAAAAATTTTTTTAAAAGATGAGAGGTCATTATAAGGAGATACTAAATGGAGTTACAATAGTTAAAGGTGATGAATGTAAAAGATAGTGTGCTCTAGAGATTAATGATCAGCCTAAAGAAATGTAAAAAGCTCTGCGTGACTCATTGTCCCTTAAGAGAAAAGCTGAAGGAGCCAGCTAAACAAGGGAACCCCATCCTGTTCAACAGAATGCTGCACCATAATAAAATCCCATGCATTGGGACACTGACAATTCAATTGTCCAAGACATTTAGGTTGGCACGATATCACTACTTTCCCTTTAGGATCCTGAATCATGAAACGTTTAAGGCAACTGCCCCTAAGACAAATGAGGAGGGGAAAAAAAGGAAGCCATTCATACATTCACTCGCTCTCCAACACACACAGTTTAAAGAAGAGTGGGTTGCCCACCTGACACATTCTCACATTCTAATTTAAATTCTATATCTTAAACAAGACCTGCCATTTCTGATCGGTTTTTAAATTAAAAAGGGCATGGGGAGGGAGATAATAAAAGATGGCTGATACTCTTGCAATAAAAAATGATTATCTTGGTTTTCTAACTGGTACAATTCAACATTAAGTGCAATTTTGCAAAAGAACCAGGGAGTCATTTTAATATTTACAAGGAACAAATTAGCAGAACAAGATTATCAGAGAGGCGTTGTACAGTAGCTGCAGCTTATAAAACATACCAGTAATTGTACCTGGTGAGTTATAAAGAGAACCAATGTAGGATTCAGATAACTCTATAACCGAGGGAGAACAGAGGGGTCTTAACAGAGCAGAGGACCAAAAATTTTTTCACATTTTCTACATTAAAAAAAAATTACAGATCTCACAAGTGTCTTTGAGGACAGATAAAATTCAAAGTCCTTTGAATGGCGGAAAAGGGGAAAAAATTTGAAATGGAACCTAAATGTAAAAACAGTTTTACTTCACAAGACCAATTTTCTTGGCTTCTGTTTCATATATCAATAATCTCCACATTTTGACTATAAAAACTTCTGCTTCTTCATCTAGTACCTACGAGAGAAAAACAATTTTTGATTAAAACAAATAATCAAAACCATCTTCAATAATAATGACGAATACAAGTAATTTTAATGGCCAAATGTGAAGAAATATGCACTGAAATGTTTTAGTTCCAGCTATAACTGAAAGAGGGAAAATTGCCCAAGGGGAACTTAATACTAGAATAAATGTGAAGCAGGATCTCTCCATATATGGTACTTTAATACTTTACTAATTTTATCTATAATCTCATCTCTGTGGGCACTCCCTTCCACAGACACAAACCACAACTCATCTATAACTTAATAAATGGTCTTTGATAGTAGTCTTTGTGACCCCAAAATTCATCACCCTGTGGCCAACCTACAAGAACCCTCTTTTCATTGAACCCTGCTAAGTGCAGGCAAGGGACTTCCTCTTTCCAGTTCAGTAGGACCTGCCAGAGCCTGGGCTCTCTTAGCAGAGTTTCAAATCTTCATCATGTAACAGGGTCTACACACAAACAGTAAATTACTAAAAAAAACAATAATGACAACTTTTAACAAGATACATAACTTAAGAACTGTGGCACTATGGGTCTTCCTTGCACTGACAGATTGTAATCGACTATAACTTAGTAAACAGTCAAGAAGGGCTATGGCTATATAAAACCCTTGCTTTACATAATTTATATATAGGGAAAAAAATGTATTTGTTACAAAGAGAGGCTTATAAAACATCCACAGAAGAAGAGCCATAAATACTGCCAAACTGACTTCAGGGTGCCTTTGTTCAAAGTACTTCATCTACATTGTCTCATTTCCCACCAAATCCACACACAAAAAAAAATGCTATTTTCCATTTGGCAGATGAAGGAAACAGAATAGTTGATAACTTAAGGTAACAATTTTACCAGCAATAGTGTCTTTTCCTGCCGGTCAGTCAAAAGGTATTCTTTTAAAAAAATTATGCTATCAATCTGCTGACTCTTACTATTTAAATTGAGAATGAAATTCATACTACAGAAAATGCCAAGCTTACATAAGGAGATAATATAGTCAAAAGTCATTTTATTAATACAAACTGGAAATAGAGATAATACAGCAAATTAAAGTCTTCAGACAAGATCAAACTTTTTTTGTTTATAGTTCAACACCTTCCCCTTTCAAAACAACTTTTGCTAGAGATGCTATGAAAACATAAATGTGACAGAACTCAGTATTTTTTCTTCATTTTGCTCTCTACCAGAAGTAACACTGAGCAATAAGATAGTCAAAGGCAACCTGAAGAAATAATAACACATACTCCAAAAAAGTGAGGTCACTAATAAATGAGAATTGACTGAACTGTATCAGACTAAAACTAATTTTGCATACCATTGCATGACACTACTCAAAAATTTCATCAACTGAAAGATACCAATTAGACCAGTAATTCCATCAGGCTCTGTATCAGACAGATGACTAACACTAATAAAAAAGAAATTCCTGACTATAGCATTGTGAAATGATGCTTGAGGCAAATCTGCAAGCAACTTAAAAAGAAAGCTTCCTTGATATAACATATGTCAACAATCAGTGAAATTCATTGTGCACATGATGGTTAAAGATGGAAATTTTGTGTTACCAACGAAAGGGGGAAAGTAGGACGTTTATAGATTAGGAGATTCAACTTACCATGGCAACATCATCTAATATACTTTGTGGTGAACTATGAGCCATAACCTGAAAAGAAACAAAAAACCTTCAGTCTGAAAACTTTGAGAGGGAAAAGATGCTAATAATGATAGTAAGAAAATTTTCAACTGAATTTAGGGAAACTTTGTAGTATTTGATTTGATGCCCCTGAACCCCACACCTCCTCATTTTATTCTAGGGCAGAGCTTAATGGTGACATAATCAACATTCATGCTTAACGTCCACCATGAATATATACTTCATGTCCATAGAGGTTTTTAGAAATGACTTATGAACACTTAGCATTCCTTGAAATGTCACTCAGAAAAACACATTTTTAAAAACTTAAGTTTAAATCTAAGTATTTTGTAAATATTTAAAACAAATGAAAAAAATTATTCATGAGAAAGTCAACTTCTTAAAACTTCCACCTGAACAAACTGGAGGAAAAGAAAAATGTCCAAGCTATTAAGTCACAGCTCTGGGAAATCCCCAAGTGGGGATATGGTACCTAAGTAATTAACAGGTGGTAATTAAAAAAAAAAACCAACTAGGTTCAGAGGTATCTACTTTAATCAAAACAAAAACCAACAGCAGGCAACATAGTACAGTAGAAAGAAGGTGGGTCTAGACTTACGATCCTGAGACTGACATTTCTACTATGTCATAGTTGAGCAGATCTCATATCACTTAGAGATTTTCTCTGTATCAAGTTCAAATGTTCCACTAATTTTACTTTTTCAAGACAGACACTGGAACTGGAATCTAAAGATCTAGGTTTCAGTCCTAGCTCTACTATCATAGAGAATAAGATCTTGTGACAAATTCCTTAACCTCTGAAGGTCAATGTCCTAATTTATAAAATAGGTATATACTTGTTATTAACCACACATCACTGAATGGTTTGGAGAACCAAGTAAAATAATCTATGTAAAACATTATGTAACTGTAAAGCCTTATATCAAATCAAGTAGCTATCATAGGTATATTTTAATACCTATCAAAAAGATAAACTTCATTTTACTGATCTTTTTTACACCGCAGTACCAACAGATGAAAATAAAAGCCCAGGCTTGCTCCATCCTGATCTCATTATCTAAACAGGTAGATGGAAAAATAAATAGTACTTTTGCCCATGCTATTAATCACAACCTTAAAGGGATATGCTACTTTTATTGCAGTAATTGTCTTGTTAATGCAAAATAAAAGGTATACAATTATATATGTGCATGTGTATTTATATACATACATACATATATAATAATGCAAAAAAAAAAAAGCACTTAGCACAGTGCCGAGAATGTAGTAGATGCTTAATAAACGTTTACTGACCAATTAATTCAGCGAAACTACTACCGGGTCTATATCCCAAAGAGATCAGAAAAGATCCATGTACAAAAAAGATTTTGAGCAGTTCTTTTTGTGGTGGGCAAAGAACTGGAAAATAAGGGGGCGCTTATCAAACGAAGAACAAATAATCATTTATGAATGTACTATTATTGTGCTGTAAGAAATGATAAAGGGATCAGTTTCAGAGAAACCTAGAAAGATTTATATGAACTGATTCAGAATAAAGTGAACAGAACCAGGAAATCAATCAATACATAACAACACTGTAAAGACAAACAACACAGACTTGGGAACTCTGATCAATGCAATGACTGACCACGATTACAAAGGACTCACGATGAAACATGCTTCCCAGCTCCTGACAAACGGGTGATAGACTCGGGGTGCAAACTGAGATACAGATGTATATTTTTAGTATGGCCAAAGCAGAAATTTGTCTTGCTTGACTATGCAAATTTGTTGCAAGGGTTTTGTTTTTATTTCTTTTTCAATGGGGGTAAGGTGTAGGGGAGAGAGGGGGAGATTTCTGTTAAATAAAACATCTTTTAGAAAAAATAATAAAACTTGTCTGAAAAGAGAGAACAGTTGTACACTTAATCAGATGTTTTGCAATAGAGGACCCAAAAAGTTTTTGTGGTGAAAAATCACTTGTTTCTCAACTGCAGGTGGAAATACCTCCATGTCTCAACAACATTCCAACAAGCAAGGGCAGAGGACCTGGACAATGCTATAATCACACTGCTTCCTGCTTCTCACCACCACACAAAAAGAAGGCACAGGGCAGGGAAGCTTCCAACCACCCTGCTTTCTTTAACTCTCGGTTACATGTGCATTTTTTGAGTGAGCTGTGGGGGTTAGTGGCTAGAATAAGGCTAGAGAAGGCTTACATGGCATACTGGTATTGCTATCGAATGCCTTGTTTTGGCACAGTGGTGACCCTGAGATATCAAAGACAGAGCTCAAGCTTGGGCAGGTCCAAATGAATTTGAAAATGCAGCCTTGTTAAGCTCAGAGAAACTCATCACCAGGTTAGCTACATGGTGTTCAATTTTTCAGCTAGAGCAATTCTTAGAGACCATCTACAAAGTCCAAGATGGTTTACCTTAGATCCTTCAAGTCTTGATATGAAGAAGAAAGAGTAAAGCACTAACCTTAGAACAAACAAAATCAACTAACGTGGCTTCTTCTTCACCTATATATTCTATGATTTTCTTATTAATCCATGGTCTAATTCGACGTTCCATTAATGTCTGCATTAGAAAAAGATAAATGTTTATTTGAATTGCTTCAACATTTTTATTTTCAATATATCATTTATTACAGATTAAGTATTAGTAGATGGGACCACAAGTAAAATAGTACCTCATTGGGTCTCAGGCTAAAATATATAATTCACATCCAATTATGTGAAAATCATATTAAAATACTAAAATTGCAAATAACTTGCTTATGGGTAATTACGACCTACAAACATAGCTTCTAATAAGAATGTGGGGGGGAAAAGGAAGAGAATTACTCATCATACAAAACTAATAATATACTTTGCTATCATTTTCCTCAATGATATTGGGAAACAGTCAAATGTTACTCATTGAGGACCTTGCTCCAGCCTATCAAAGACTGCCCATTAGAAGAAAAAGTAACCCCTGGGGAACTGTTCCGTTCTGCTCCAACCTGCACTGACCAATTCCTCCCCTGCCCCTAACCCTCACACCTACTCTCAGTTGGATGCTTTTCCCTGCCCCTTAGGCACCTTCACTGGAGCTGGCCCACAGCCTCAGCCCACTGTACACCTTGTGCACACTACAGTTCCAACAGTGACTTCTTGTGAACTAATACCCTGGCATTGCTCCTTTCCTTAGCCTCTCCATCTGCCGTGAAGCTGAAGCCTCCTTAATTAATACTTCCTCCCTTAATTAGAATGCAAACTCTTTGAGAAAAAGAACTGCCCTCCCTCGTTTTTCAATTTGTACCCCTAGTTCTTGGCATAGAGCAAGCACTTAATAAACATTTTTTCGTTTCATTCCATCCTTGAACCTCTCTTCTAATTTTCTTCTCCAGTGAGAACAAATACGGATGTGCACATACACTTCCACTTCTCCTTCACAAGCTATGGACTCTTGAGAAGCTAAAGTACAGAATTTTCTACCTGACCACCATCCTCACAAGCATATATTTAGCATAATATATATGAACTATGTCATCTTCTTTACAAACACTACTGATCAAAGCCAAACATAAGCATAATAAAATTTAAAAATTACAACTCACAGAATCTACAATAGACCAATCAAGGGGATATGCAAAGAGCTCAGGTTTAGCCGTCGGGATTTTCTCAATGAGACTTTTGATATGTTTGCGTTTTTCTTCTGTGTTAACAGTGCCTTTGGTGGAACTTTTATCATCTTCACCATAATCTAAAGGAACCAGTTTTCTTTTCCGGGGTACATCATCACTGTCTTCATCCTCAAATTTGTTAAAGACACTATCCACAGGGAGCTTCTTTCTCTTTACAGCATTAGGTTGGCCAGGACTATTAGAAGCACCTAAAGTAAAAGGATGATTTAGTAATCCTCCAGGAAAAACACTTTCAGTTATCTTATTTAGAACCTGTTATCCCTGAACTATACATACTATCACAGCCTGTCACAATTCTCACAGACAGATCCAAATACAGAAGGGCTATGACATGGATCCTTCTGGCCATCAGGTAAAATCCATGCACCCCTTCTCAGAGTTTTCAAATAGAAAAAATACAAAAGATTACAAGGAAACCAATTCTATCAAAATATTTAAAATGCCAATTCAGAGACCCCAGGTTAAGAAGTCCTGTGCTTAGGAGAAAACGTTACTCACAAGTCCTAGATAATGGTAATTTTCATTTCTTTATAGATGCCCAAGTAAAACTATGAAAATAGCAAATTAGAAATGCATTTTGCCGATGTACTTAAAAAACGATTAGCCACCTCCAATCAATTCTTTAGCCTAGGGTAAAATTCAGAAGTGGAGCTGATATTCTTAACTTGATCCTAAAAGACCAAAAAGAAAGCCAGCATACCCAGTTTAAGACTTAATCCTATTTTTGGCCTATGTTCCTCAGGCTGCTGTTGATCAGGCGAGTTTTCATGGGGGATGATAATGCCACAGGGAGACTCATCCCCAGGAGTATTGGGAGTTGCATTGCCACTAGCAGATGAGACTGATGGGGCTGAGCTGATGGGCCGCAAGGTTGGTTTAAGACAAGGTTTTTGCTCTGGCTCCTCCTCTTCTTCCATCGGTTCTTCTCGTTTTTCTTCTTTCTCTTGCTTTTCTTCTTCTTCTTCCTCAGACTCTGGCTCCTGCTTTATTTGTGGCTGCCTGCGCCTTTCAGCTTCTTGTTCCATCTATAACCAAGTAAAAACTGGATTAACGTGAATGAACTGCAATAGCATGGAAATCAAATTCTCTTCTTCTCCCAAACGATGGAACATTTGAAGCAAGAATTTTCATTAAAAAAAGCAATCATTTTCTATATTAAATAATCTGAGAATACTCACTTTGCACAAAGAGTTATGCTAAGCATTGCACAAAATGTTATAAAGCATAAAGTACCTCTTTTAGTATGGTGACTTTGAAAGGAAGACAAACCAATTATGTTTTCAAACTTTCATTTAGAAAATTAATGGGGAAAATAACCAAAAGTATTAAATTCAGTGATCCAAACATTATAATAGCACATCTCAACTGAGCTATCCACGATCAGTTCTTGCTTACCAAGGATCTAGAGTTATCAGAGTAACTCTACATATAATGAAAACAACCAGACAGGCTGGATGACTGTTAGATAAAAATAAATCATATTACACAAAACTTGATACGAATGATTTATAGGAAATCCTAAAGGTATAACAAATAAATATATCCCACGAATAGCAGAATCTGTTCAAAATTTCTCTGCAAAATCAAATTATCTAATACGTACTATTTTTGTGGATCACATAATGAATTTTTAAAAGCCAATTTTTACAAATGGAAATTTCTTTTAACTTAGTTTTTAGAAACAAACATTTAGACATGAAAGAAAGACACAGTAACCTATTTCCTCCTCTGTAAAATGAACTATATTACAGTTTAATTACCTCAGAGGGAAGTATTTTTTTAAATCTTAAAGTGCTACATAATATGAGTTCTTACGATTACTGCAAAGAATACAACCTGAAACATCACTGTTAACCAGAAATTGAATTCAATCTTAGTTGATTTCACTTAGTGAGGAAACACTTAAAATACATTTTCTTTACTCGAATGTTCCAGTTTATTTCTTACTCTTTGGAGCTCTGCATCTGGGTCTGGATGTCCTTCTGCCAGAAGACGCTGTCTTATTTCTTCTAATTCCTCCTTTTCTCTCTTCCTATCTCGTTCATCTGCTTCCATTTCTTTCTCTCTGTCACGCAATCTTTTCTGAAGTGCACTACCCCTATAAAAGAGAAGAGTCTCAATGCATTAGGTGTTTTTTCTTCCAAAGTTAATAAGCGAATAGTGGAAAAAATGTTTCCAAATAACCCTATATTCCAAATAAAAACAAAGGATATGTTCCTGAGAAAAAGGGCCATAGCTTAAAAGTTCTCTGATATTTCCTAACACACCTAGATGAGTTCCAACACATATTAATAGTTATTCACTGACAACCATCATCAAGATTATGATCATTAGAAAAAAACAAGCCAATCTGATTTTTAGAAAGCAACTAGTATGGTTTTCAGTCGTCAGTGAAAGAGGGACCATCTCTTGTTTATCTGACTAGGTACATAACATGATTCTACTTTCCTTTGACTCTAAGGCAGAACACCAATACTATGAAAATAATCAGTAGTTGTGAATACCTACAACCTTAAACTTACTGCATTCTTATTATTAATAGAGTCCTCACAACCTTACTTGAATGAAGCTTTTCTTCTTGGGAATACTCCCAGAAGGAACTGGCTACGCAGGACAGAAAGTGCAAACAGTGGATAAATAGAGTAGCTACCCATTCCTACCTTTGTCCTCATTCTACTCTTGACTACAACTGACAACATGACCTGCATCAGTAACATGATGAACATCAAACTCAAATGCATCATCGATAGTGTTCCATCTGCTACAATGAACAGTAATCAGGTTAAAAGTGTAAAATGTCTGCTACCTTCCTCCTTTCGTGAGAGGAGGGAGACCGTGGGTTGCATAATGTTGCATATAATATCAGAGATGCTCCTGGTTGAGATGTCAGCAAATAATGTAAAAACCAAAAGGCATCAATAAAACATGTTAAGAAATCTGTCAAATACTCTGAATTATAGGTCAGAAAGTTGGCTGTCAATGCTACAGAAGGAAGTCCCCTGATGTTTTATGGGCAAGGGTTAAGATCCTGCTTCAGGTTCCACAGGCAGGCAACAGTTTTCCTCATGGTTCCTATGATCGAATTTTTCAAAACCTTAGCGTCAGAGGTCTGTATAAATCCCCAGATTTCCCTGGGAAAACAAAGCTCATTTTTATTAATTTTTAAGTAGTTGAAAGCATAACGCTTATTCAAGAAGACTACTTACCTATAATATTTAGGATCATCTCTGTCATCATCATAATCTTCTAAGAATTCTTTCAGCCGTTTGGCTTCTTTTGCCTTCAAAATAAAACCACACATACACATATACAATAAAACCTTTAAAATTACCACAAGACCTCATGGATCTAAATTAAATTTAATTCTGACTAGGCAAAATTAAATTACATTTATTTTTCTAAATTCTGAATCAGACTAGAATATGCAATGAAATGAGAACCATTCAAGATATCACTCCAAAATCTCTAAATATATTAATAACTTTATTATGAGGGAAATTGTTGAAGGTATGGGGAGCTTAGCTAAATACAGAGCTGGGCATCAAAGTCATTTGTAAGGGGAGCATTTGAAAATAATGCCCACTAATTTTATCAATAAAAGAGTTTACACTTTGAATTATACTTTGATTTCTTATTGCTACCCCTATAATTTAAGGTACAGGGTGTCCCAAAAGCCCTAGTGCAGTTTTAAGCTATTAAAAAAAAAACTTTAATAGCTTAAAACTGCACTAAGACTTTTGGAACACCTTATATAACAGACAAAAGCACAAGGTGGAGATAATATAAGAATACTTTCCAAAGAAGAGAATAAAAAAAGTAATATAATTTCAGCAAAGAAAGAACATATGGAACACACTAGTGATGCAATTAAAACTTTTTTTAAAAAATTCAAATATTTTACTTTTAAAAGCTCCATGTATCATAAACCCTTTCGCATTAGATTGTCTAGTGAGTTTAAATCCAGAATACAGTGTCTATTTTTATGACTGCCTTACATAGTATTAAAAAAAGTAGACAGAATATATGAACTCCAAAGTCAGAAAAGGATACTGTATCACCTGCAGTTACAGAATTCTAAGATATCACAAAATCTCTTTTGTTGTACCAGAATTTTTTCTCAAACCTGACAATGAATAAAAAGTGCCAAATGGGCATATCAATCTTGACTATACAGAAGCTCCTATTTAATGTCCCTGGGCACAGATGCTTACCATTTCTCGTCGTCTCTCTTCTTCTCTTTCAGCCTCTTTCTCATATTCTCTAGTTTTCTTCCGTTCTCTGATCTCCCAATTCTTAAGTCGCTAAAGGAAAATGTCAGAAGTATTAAAAAAAAAAACCACTCCAAGAATAACTTTGTCCTTGACTGTGACAGAGTGAAGCCCTCAGCAGCAAAGTTAAGAAAAAGGAACCCTAGCTCCTGTTACCTCTTGATAAGCAGCTTCCTTCTCCCGTAATTTCCTCTCTAGCTTTCGCCGTTCATAAGCATCTTCTTCATCCTCTTCCCGGTCTCTTTTCTTGTCTTTTTCTCTTTCTCTTTCTCTTTCTCGTTCTCGTTCTCTTTCCCGTTCTCTTTCCCGCTCACGCTCCCGTTCTCTCTCCCTTTCCCTCTCCCGTTCTCGTTCACGGTCTCTGCTCTTCTCTCTATGTAACACGTAGGATAAAAATCATTCTCATTTCTTAAAAAAAAATAGCCCAACAGCAGAACAGTTTATATCATAAGAAAGCTGGTGCTTAATTTCTAATGAAATCTATTTTTACTACTTGACTTCATCAGGAACGCTGATGAAGAGCTATGTTCTTGGATCGTACTCTAATCAATGAGTATTCTATCAGCATTCTTCTTGGTATTCCAAGCCTTAAAGTTGATATTTTTGGTATGGACCTTTGATTCATTCAGGGTAAAGAGAGTTCCTCTGAGGAAAATGCTTTTAACAATGAAAATCTGCAACAGTTCTGCAACTTATAGTTTTACTGAGTCAGCTGAGCACTGAGAGGTTAAATGATTTGTCGATGATCACTCAGAAAGTCTGTGGGTCTTAGAAATGATCACTCAGAAAGGTGGGTCTTAGAAATAGGTCTTCCTCACTTTGACACAATTACTAGCTGTGTGACCTTGGGCAAGTCACTTAACCCCAAATGCCTTGCCTTCCCCTCTCAAAAAAACAAAAATTAAAAACTAAAAACAAAAAAAGAAAAAAAAAAGAGGTCTTCCTCATTCTGAGGTAATATCTATCACACCATCACATTTATGCATATATGTATTATCATTTCATATCATTAAAATCAAATCAGTATATAAGAGAACAAAATAACTTACTCAGTAACATTGTACATGGAAGATCCCAACCAGCAGGACCGCATATTATACTAACTCTATTTAAGATTATATGATTCAAAACTACAGGGGGCATTAGAGATCATCTGGTCCAGGGGTGTCAAACTCCCAGCCCTCTGACTGTGGCCTGAACCAGATTAAAATGTAATTGGGAAATATAAGTAATTTTATATTTACAAAAATAATTAGGAATACAATATAACAAAGATAAGATTAATTTGTGGTTTTCCATTTGAGTTTGACACAACTGTTCTATTCCACTTCCATATTTTTACAAATAAACTTGAGGCCTAGAAAGTACAAATAACTTGCCAGAAAGGTCACCGAGTTGGTAAGGAACAGAGATGGAACCTAAGGTCTTCTTGGACCCTAAATCCAGCCATCTTTTTACTATTGATTCTCTTATGAATATTGGTTATATCTCTTTATTTGGTTGACAGTATAATTAGTTTAATCATGATTATTTTATATATAAATAACAGAGTAGAAGAGTAGAAATGAGCAACTTAAATAGTAAATAAGCCAGACTACAAAAGTGAAAAAATTCCAGTGCACTCCTATTTTAGGAGTGCAGGAAACAAAAAAAACAAACACGCCCCGCCCCCTCCCCAAAATTTAATAAGGCAAAAAAACATACTTTCATATTGTGTCTGATTTTTTTAAACTTCATTTATACCAATGGGATAGCCTTGATAATTATTCTGACCATCAAATGAGGCACTAAATCAGGGGTGGGGAACCTGTGGCCTTGAGGTCACATATGGCCTTCTAGATCCTTAGGTGCAGCCTTTTGCCTGAATCCAAATTTTAAGTGCTGCCTTAAAATTTAGATTCAGTCAAAAGGCTGCACCTAAGGATCTAGAAGGCCACATGCGGCCTCAAAAGACTGCAGGTTCCCTACCCCTGCACTAAACTATCAAAAGTAGATATGACTCAGTATAACAAAGCTGGTAAGTTCAATATAAAAGAACTTTTGAGTGCAGGGGGGAAGTTCTGCTTAACCCTGAGTTGATAAAAGCCAATTAGTCAAAATACCTTAACATGAAAACATCTTTGTTAAGTTTTTACTATGAAAATCTAGAAAGACATCACAATTTTTCTATCTAAATAAACTACTTATGCCTCAAAAGAGATAATGTAGCTAAAAGGTTCTGCAGGTTTCCTTAAATCCTAGCTTGTAGAAGAAACTAAAAACAGTATTTTAAAAGTAATCAGCAACTATACATTCTCATAAGACTTAACAGCTTAAAGCCATAAAATGACATTAACAAAATTTAAGCTGTAACTTGGTCTAATAAAGCAGCAGGAGGTAAAGAAACAATACTTCTGACTTATGCTACAAGGTAAAATTACCACAAATTTTAAATTATAACCAAACTGTTTTACCATAATAGAAGTTGGTTAAAAATAAATAACCTTGTTAGAAATCCCTTCCTATTTCTCTTGGAGCTGGGTATGATAAAAAGAGGCATCATGAATGGACAAAGTAAATGACCTGATGTCAGGAAGACCTGGAGTTCAAAACCCACCTCTGACTGGCCACGGGTATCTCTTTGAGCCTCAGGCAACTTGCCTGTGAAATACCACACTAATATATCTAAAGACACTTAAATCTGTATCTTCTCATATAGATATATGAAAAAGAGCTAATGGATGACCTCTTTACAATATAAAAAGGACTATGAACATGGTAGGGATGTATTATACAGAAATCACTTTCACCCCATTCTTATTTCAAGATCCTAGGTACTTTGCACATGCTGTGTTGATCTGGGGTTGTTTTACGCATTTTGAAAGATTCAATTTGTATCATTTAACTTTTTATTTATTGCATAGCTAGACCAGCTACAGTGTTGAGTTGAAAATCAATAGAAAGAGAACTGCTATTGATGGAAGGACAAAGAAACACAGGGAGCTCAGCTGTAACCTCTCTTTTCCTTTATACAAGGTAGATGTTTAATAAATGCTTGTTGAATTGAATTAACTTAAACAGCACAGTATTCAGTTCTTTTGTCAAAGGGATTAACTTTCTTCATGGATAGGTGACCAAAGAAGATACTTCCTTCAGGGTAACTGTTGACAGAATTCCCTGAAATTAGGTTGACAAAACATTATTTTGATAAGCTTTTAAAATGTGAGAGATCATAATGAAGGGGAAACAGAAGTAAAAATCAAGAAATCTGAATATGTCTCAGTTCTTTCACTAATGAAGTATGTGATCCTAGAATGTTCAATTTCTCAGCTTCCTAACCTGTCAAATGAAGAGTTCTAACTATATGATTCTAAGAGAATAAATCCAATACCTGAAGAGCCATACCTACCTACCTATTTCTATTTTATTCTAGCATCAGCTAAGCCAGTAACAAGCTACCTGAGTATGGAATAAAGTAGTTCTGCCCTGAATTACAATTTCCTAATGAGTAAAATGAGGATGACTTTTAATATATTTTTTTCCAACTCTAAAATTTTTAAATTCAAGATAAACAATTTTGTCACACACAACTCTTCTTTACTAGTGGGATATGGTAACTGGTCATTTGTTCTTCATATTAAAAAAACCAAACCAATATTAGTTCAATGGATAAGTCTCTAAAATTCTTAAAGTCCTCTGAAAATAAGCAAATCAATGTAAAGATACTCCATATTCTGATCACCTCTGGAGGAAAAAAAATGTGTGTTACAATGTAGCACTTGAGATGAAAGCTTATTCTCTAGTTTCTGAGTATCAAAGCACTGGGAATATGGTAGAAAAAATGTAATGCAGAAACTCTTATGAAGTGGTTATTTACATACGTATGTGCACATATACATATATGTGTACATGATCTACACACATATATAATATAGAGGCACTTCATCAATAAGGCAAGACTAGTTGTGTGTCCAGAAGTTGTGATGGTAGCCATTCACAAGGGGTTGGAGGGGATACTGCATGGCCAAATCCACAGCCAATTATATACATTGTGATATATTAAAAAAGTAGCCAGACTAAAGATGAGTTTGTGGCTATGTAAGAATCCACTTTGCTCTGAACTTAACTAGCTCTCTTAGGAGATCAAATCCATGACTTGGGAATCATTAATCGAAGCTCTAAACAGACAACAGTAAAAACACTAAAACCAAAAAGATGAACACTATGTACCTTTTCTTCACGGCATGAAGAAAATATGCACCAGTGCTGAGAGTTCCGAGAGACTTACCGTGATCGACTCCGATCTTTGTTACGGTCTGAGCTCCTTTCCCGGTCCCGGTCTCTCTCTCTATCCCGGTCTCGGTCTCTCTCCTTCGTCCGGTCTCGGTCCCTATCTCGCTCTCGTTCCCGCTCCCGTTCCTTCTCCTTTTCTCGTTCGCGTTCTCTTTCCCTTTCTCGTTCCCGTTCTCGCCTTTCTCGTTCCCTTTCACGTTCCCTCTCTCTTTCTCTCCGTTCTTTCTCAATTTCCTGTCTCTCTTTCTCCTTTTTGCCTTTCTCTTCTTCCAGTTTCTAAAAACCAATAAAAGAACTTTCAGAATTAATTCTTTAGCTGAGGGATTCAGATTTTTCCCGGCGCAATGCCCAATAATGGGAATGGATGCACCAAAACCAGTAGTGCTTTAACATTAGATATTTAACATGTTAACATTTTATCTATAAATGATAAATCAAAGTGCAGCAATCACAAGACTAGAATTCGTGCAAAAGCATAGAATCTAAACAGACCGGCAATCCCCAACCTTGGATGCTGGGAGATTGTTTGAGCGTGGCCAGCCTTTTAATAAGTACATAACGGCTACACTGCAGATAAAAAGCGTGGTGGTTCAAAGCTGAGACAAAGGTCTCCAGAAATACAATGAATCACTCGGCACTTGACTACAACTGTCTTTTGTGCAAATAAATAACTAGAAAGCAGTTTGAAAAATAGGAAATATGAATTGTAACCCCAAAAAACTCCCAACCCAGGAAAAACTACAACTTGGGGGCTTTGAGGAAAAGAATAGAAATGATTCATCAATACTGCTACAAAACAACCAGAACAGATTACTGTCCTCTGGTTTTCCCACCCTCCAGAAAGCTATCTAGCTAGATCCACACAAGAGCTGTACTATATCTACTTTATTCCCATTATTACAAGATGGACAGCCCACCAAGTATCAAAAAGGTTGGAAATCACTCACTTCAAACAGGCTGAAAAGGGTTATTTGCTACAGTTTTATTGAAATGTATATAAACTCTGTTTTTCCATTTAATAAAATAAAAAGTAAAGCAACATATCTATGCCCGGAATTCCTATAAGACAATAAAAATACATCAAGATAATGACAAATCCATCCTTGGAAGCAATTGTTGTGTGTTAACTTACAGATGCTGTGCTAGGACATGGACCGCCAACACTGGATTAACCTTGCCTATAAGCTATGTTTCTGGGAGGAAGAGCAAGTACATGGTTCACAAATAAACCAAATAACAAAGACAAAGTTTGTCAACCTGAAAGATTGCTAGTGCACCACACGGTTTTTACACATACTCAGCAGAAAAAAAAAACCCCAAACAGGAAAAAAAAAAACCACGTTTATCCCTTTGGCTCCATGTTTAGTGCCACTGCAATGAAATGAAAACTTCAACAATAAATGTGCATTTTTCTTTTCTTCATCATGTAAAGCATTTAAAACAACTTTAAAAAGCAATCTTACCTGCTAGACACTCTTCCCTCTTGTCCATGGATCAGAGAACTGACATAGAATTATGAAATAAAGCTAATTCACAAGGGATCAATCTATCCAGCTACTGGGCCAGTCTGTATTTAATGTGAAATACAAGCAAACCCAGCACCGAATACATTGAGATTACAAAAGGAAGAGAATAAAAATGGCAGAAAGCTGACAGAGACAAACAAAACTAAAATCCTATTTAAAGGGGCAAGGAAATTCATCCTTTAAAAGATCCTAATATCAAGTCTTAATTTACAAAACGGGGCTAGACTACATGAAAACTTTGAAAGTAAACTTACCTCAATTTCATATACTTATATAAAGAAATGTGTTTAAATACTGAGATGAGGGATACTTACAGATTATTTTAGCTGTTCCAATAGTAATTTCTTTGGTAGCATTCCGGGATTTTTCTCCTCAAAGCACACTTTATTCAGTGTACTAATTCTTTCTTTAGTGTATCTTTTGGCTTATGTAAGTTAGGCTTAGTATTTTAGGGCTCATTTCAAAAGTTTTCTTCTTGCAAAGCCAATGAAAGAACAGATAAATCTAATTTATAAAAGGTATTTATCTAATGGAGTTCTATAAAGATAAAAGGTCTAGAGAAAAATGAAATGGGGCTAGGAAAAGAAACACGGATGTAGGAAAAGAACAGAAAAGGAGAGGTAAAAGAATCATCAATCTTACCTTGTGTTCTCTTCAGACTCGTCCGTGCTGTAAATGGACGCCCCCTGCCACGCTGATTACCCTGACAGTCTGTGCTTATTTAATAAACTCATACCAAAACATGCAAAGGTTCACTGTGCTCATTACTTTGTCACTGATGTTCCAAAAGACCCCTTTAACCATACCACCCAAGTAAAGGAACAACTATTTTTTAATCTTTTTGGAAATCCAAAATAGTCCCCAATGAAATATGTCTAAGGCAGTAATATGCCTGACAGCTTCTCAAACTCTGAAGCACGTATATTTTAGATTGATTTTTTTAAACCACATGATTTTATCATAATATACTATTGACATGACAGGGCTTATTTAACAAATCAATGGTGACCAAAAAAAGGGGAGGGGGAAACCACACACACACTTCTATAACATTTTCACTCTTACTTGGTCCCCAAACTTGAATGCTAAACTTTGCCAAAAAAGACTCTTACTTCCCCACTTTTTCATTCCCAAAATTAATTTTGGGAGAAAAAAAATGTTTCTTGTCATATTCATAGTTGCCGAATAAAGCACTACGAAAGTAAGGTAGATGACTTGGATTTGTGGGGTTAAACCATTTCACCAAATTCCAACTTTGAATTTTGAAAAAAAACAAAAAAACAAAAAAACCCACAACATGACTATGTGAAGAAAAAAACACTTATCAACATTTTACTGCTGAGTTACTGGCTACTCAGTCCTAGGGGAAGAGCTAGTACCATCTTACAGCTTAAACATTAAAATACATTTCATGCAGAATTTGCTTTTCATGGTCCATAAGCATCACCTTCAAAACCAGAAATCATTCACAGCTGCGCCAACATTGAGAAGCTTTTGTAGGCAAGGCTTATAAAAGGGATTTACTATTGCACAAATATTCATTTCCAAGCCAGTTACCCCTTTGCATATTTTTCTGAGGGGGCATCCATAAATATAATAAAAAACAGAAGCTCATACTTACATCCTATTCCTTGTTACTTTCCAAGCTGAGAGTTTCATCTTGCATTAGTCACCATATGATCTCTATCATAATGGTGGGGGTCAATGAATAGATTAGCTTTATGGGAATTTACAGTTCTTCCATGCATCTAAATTTTGGTAAGTCTGGTAACCACTGACCTACTTTTAAAATTTTCCCCCTCTCAAATTAAATCTATGCAAATAATAACCCTTAAATTTAGCTCTAAATCAAACTGTTTTCTTCTGATTAAGCTACACAATTGCCCACAGAAATACACTAAAATGTATGTTATCCTGCTGCCCCCTTGAATTGTTATAAATCTTGAACCTGATGTTTAGGTTGAAATTTATGGAAAACAAATATGACTGCAGAGCAATCATTAAATAACTGAAAAACTAAACATAAAATGTACAGGACCACTTTAATGTGGTACTGGTCTTTGGTTCTTGTTTTCTTTCTATCTCTCTCTCTATATATATATATATTATACCTACTATAAATAGCATTTTTAATGAATTCTAATGTAATGTTGATTTTAAGTGGTCTTTTTTTCTTTTTGGATTCTGCAAAAAGTCTAGTTTGGTATAAAATGCAAAAACAAGAATACTACCTTGTGTGTATCTCTGAATTTACTGATCTCTCGTGATATCAGGTCTCTTTTGTCTTCTTCCATTTCTATAGCGTTTATGTCTTCCTAAAAGACAAGGGGGACAGGAGGGAAAAAAGAATGAAGGTCAATCAACATCAATACAAAGAGACAAGAGAAAAGTCGAAGGTTAGAGGTTTTGTACCAGTCTTGTAAGAGAAAAAAAAAGCCCTTCTGCAGTATCAAACCTGACAATCTGATGTTAATGAGTGAAAAATCAGATGGACAAGAGTCACAAATCTGGCAACTAGCAGTAAATATAGTCATTGTCAAAGCCTACAATGTAAACGAACCTTGGTGATGAGTGGATAAGGGATCAGTGGGGCCACTGGAAATCTGCGGAAAATCTGCGGAAAAATCCACGAAGATTTTTTTTTTTAAAAATAGAGTTCACACTACTCTGAAAAAACAATGTTCTGTATGTTTGTACTGTAAGCAATATTGTATTGCTGTGATATCATTTCCTTGTCAAAGTTATTTGATACTAAAAAATAGACTTCACTCACTCTCCACACCTCCCCCTCCCACAACCCCTCCCCCCTCATTCAATGGAACAGGGAGGGACTCAGTGACTAACATTTAAGCAGAAATTTTCTCCTGATCCCCCTCCAGGAAACAGTGGATGCTGACATGAGCAAACTTCTCCCATAATGCTTTCCGTATGGCAGGTTCTCTTTCTTTCCCTCCCAACCCAAGCCAAATATGGAAGCTTTTAAGTATTTTCCTCCCTCCCCATTAAGGGAAGGCGTGCTGAGGGAGTCAACCCAACAGTCCCACTTCCATTGGGTCTTTGAGAGAACCCAAGGGCCAGCAATTCAAGGGCCTGGCAGCTCCCTGTTTAAGGCTAGATCAGAAAGAACTGACCAAGGAGAACGAAGGCATTTAGGCCACACATAAAACTGTTCCAGATCATCTGTGAGGTATTGAAATCCAAAGAATAGCATAAACCTCAAGTGTGACTTGGTAAATATTCACATTATAAAGGTTTTACAGCGCTTCTAAAATGGCATAAAATACTATTCATGCATATAAAGTATTTCCCATAAATGTAGAT
Organism: Phalanger gymnotis; assembly: GCA_028646595.1. Taxonomy (NCBI): domain Eukaryota; kingdom Metazoa; phylum Chordata; class Mammalia; order Diprotodontia; family Phalangeridae; genus Phalanger; species Phalanger gymnotis. The sequence continues at coordinate 162,769,542 of CM053624.1, forward strand.
AAAGTTATTTCCATTCAACGTTTCTCAACAGTATGCCCAAAGAAAAGGGTAGGAAAAGACCTGAATATTTCCTTTTCAACCTCGATTTCCTATTCCTCAGACTAACTGAAGTGGAGAACAAAGTAGGGATGTGACACTCAAGACCCTGGGGAGGAGTGTTTCATCTCGCGCTGCTCTTTCAAATTCCTCCAGCTAGATAGATGTTCAACAGCATTATTGTCCATGGAGGGGTATGAGGCAAGGTTTCTAAAGGAAAGGCAGCTGAAAATTAAAGGTGAATGAAGATCCTCAGTGAATGAGACCTGGTTTCTCGCTTGGAGCAGAGAAAAAAACAACCATGAAAAGGGGATAAGGCAAAGTGAGATAATCTCCATTCTAAGATATTTAAGGCCAGCTCCCATAATGGAAAAACTTACTTTGCACATAATCAGTTATTGGTTTACCCTTCATCACACAATTTAAAAAAAAAGACAGAACTAGAAGGGTGACCCCATACATAGGCAGAAGCCTCCATGCCAGTATATTTCTGTCACAAAAATTAGGAAGCCAACTTCCTAAGGCATGATAGAAATTAATTAAAAGCTTACTATATTCTGATGTAAACACTAATCAGTTTCTTTTCCCATCAGAAGTTTGAAATTAGAGCAACTGTATAAGATAACAGAGATCATAAAAAGTAAATCGAAGAAATAAATCTGTTTTGTCCGAAATCAATAACACATACGTCCTCCTTCTTTTCCTTTTTCTTCTTCCTGGGGTGAGAGTCAGATTCCTGGGAGGGGGCATTGAGCTCGCTGGAGTATTCCCGTATTAACACTTCAATGGCCCCTTTAATGATCTGATCTCTTCTTTTTGTTTCTTCATCTAAGGCCTCATCTTCATCATTTGTAGTCTCTGGCCTGGCATTCTTGGGAAACAAGGCAAATTCAGAAAAATCACCAACCTAGAAAGTGAAATTTATTTTGAAGCAAGAGTTGGTAAAACCCAGTGTTTTCTCCAAAACACTTGTCTGGGAGTCCTTGTATGCAGCACTATTTTTGTTATCAACTTAGCAAAACTAGGCTTTGGTTTAATGTCTGGGATTTTTTTATCCTGTCATTTTCCTCCCATTTTAATACTTAAGAATCCTGGGACCTAGCCTACCACAAAAAAAAAAAATCAAGTCTCAGGACCATCATTCCACATAACTTGTACACAACAAAGATAAAAAGTTCCTACAAAACAGATCCCCTCCCCCATATTTTCTTTCTTAACACTTAGGCCAAGTATAAAGGCTTTTTTTTTTAAAGCAAACTCTCCATATTTCTTAAAAATTGCTGTTTAAACCCACATATTCCATTCTTTCTCCAATATAAATCAATACTCTCCTAGAGATAGTGTAGTCAAGGTAGGCCTAGCTGCTCAACACTATTTTCTTCTATAAAAAACCTGTCTCTAATGTTCCCCTAATCTTTGCACTTGAATTATGTTTCAACTGTAAACCTACTAGTTAAGGACATAATCTGGTTTGTGTTGCACAAAGACTAATGCTTATTCAATTAGTTATCATTTCAAAATAATTAAGAATTCAGAGAGAAAACCCTCAGTATCTGATTTTCCATGTGTTACAGAATCCTCAAAACTTGGGAGTGGGGAAGAGGTTATAAGTAGGATAGATATAAAACAAATTACGTTATTTTACTCTTCTTTCTTAAAAGTATCAAGTACAGATCAATTTACCTGCCCTGTATTGGTAGGGCCACTGTCTTAGGGTCACTGTCACAGTTATAGCCAAAAGCCATGACGCTGTTCCTAAATAAATACTTTGATTATGTTGCCTCATGATCCACAACTCACATCACATGTAACTTACTAAGAGTCAGAAGCTTTGAAGTTCACTTTAATAAGAAAAAAAAAGCAGGAATCATGTAGTTCTACCTTCCGCATCCAAAAGGCTGTAACTAGTTGATCATTAATTCAACAATTATTTACTAAGCACCTACTGTATGTAAAGTGCTGTGAGAGATACAAAGACACAGACTACAGATTCTCTAATAACTTGAGCAGGGGGTTGTTTCTCAGTTGGAGAATGTCATTCCATAACTTAATAGTTCTTAGTTATTATGTGTATCCTAGCAGACATGGATCCAAAATCAGGAAACTGTATCACTGCTCAGGTAAATCCATAAATAAATGATTTCCTGAAGATTCATGATTTTATACGCAGCCTAAGCTGATGTTTTGAAAGTTTTAAAATTGGGCTCAGTGAAACACTTTCATAAACAAATAACATTTTTTCATTACGTAAGTCATACAATGAACTCATTTCCACATGCTATGGACCGAGACAGAGAAGCCAGCAGTAGATCAAGAAAAACAGACAAATCGGTGGAGAAACCCTGGGACACTTACTACATGCAGAAAACTCATTTTTTCTTAGCTGATTAATATGAAATGTTAGGAGGGGCTCAACACTCCTAATGGGCAGGTAATATACAAATGTTAGTGAGCTGAAGCATATTTACAGGCTGGCTAATTTTGGTGAGCCAAAAAATACATCTATGTTTACAAGACTGCGTAAAAGACTGTAGCCAATACTGGAGAAGCAGGCAATAGAATCACATCTACTAACACAAAAGTGGAATGGAAGAACGAGGAGATGTTCAAGTTTTGGATTGGTGGAAGAGTTTTTTTTCTCCCACATTCAAGTAAAATCCTCCACTCAACATCCCCACTTCTGAGGGTACCTTAAAATGCCCTTGAATAAAGTCATCCACCTACTCACCTGGTAAAATTAATAATTTATGTCAGACAAGTAGTAGTAATAATGATAAGTAACAACTACAACAATTCACAATTTTAAAACCTATATAGTTCTATAAGGGGAGGACAAGCTGCTTAAAATTGTGTAGCTTTAATCATAATTTGTACTTACTTACAAAGCTGTCTTAATGAATTAGTTCTGTTTGGAATAGTCTGTACCAATGTTTTCTCTGGAAAGTTAACCTTGTCCAGCCTCCCCTTCCTACCTTCATCCCAACCTGGAACAAGCAAACCAAGAGTCATCCCACCCACTGTGGGCGGATAAAATATTTAAAATATCTGCATACTTTTAAAAAAGTATGTTCTTTGGTCATAACTACATATCAATATGTTTTATTGAAGCCCTGCATAAAAATTTCAAGAAAACAAGCATTTCACTCCAAACAGGACAGCTGACCTGCTGGAGTGACTCACTGAGACACATACCCCATTGGACGCTTTCCTCTTCGCTTTCCATTCATCTAACTGCGCCTTAGTCTTCGCGTCAACTTTAACTAGGAGCTTCTTCTCACCGATCTGAAGATCATGCAATAATCGAAGGGCACGAAGGGTAGATTCAGGCTCTTTATATTCACAGAACCCAAAGGCTAACAAAGGACATGAAAGAATATGTGAAAATATCAATGTATAAATGAATGCCAAGTTTTTTAAAAAGCTTATGCATAACTAAAGCAAACCCATGATGTGTATGTGCTTACAGTTTGTGGGTTTTACAGATCCCTTTTATGGACTCCACTATTCATTAGCACCTCCACCAAAAAGGAGGAGAAGGGTGAAGAAACTCAAATCAGACAATTTACTATGGTTAATCTCTGATAAAATTATAGTTGGAGACTGAATTTAATGACTAAAATGAAGGTTTGATCTCACCTATGGATTTTAATTTATACTATCTCTGTTCCCTGCATTATTACTAGAAACGGAGCTAACTGCAATTTAAATATAAGGAAAACAAGCATTTTTCAGTTGGGGAGAAAAAAAGAGATAAAAGAATTGTCAAACTACTCAATGAGTGACAGGAAAATTCTCTGCATTTTTTAAAGGTAAAATGAAAATTTTGATTGAAAATAAAGAATGTTTGCTATTTCCTCAATTTCTTGAGTTTTGAGGGATTTTTAAAAATGTACATCTCTTTTTACTAACAGGTCAACTTTTCTATCACTACTACCCTTGAACATCAAATAAAAGGGCTCCTATATGGTCAGGTTTCCGTAGAAATGGATGAGTGAGAGTTTGTTCACTTTTGGTGTATTCCAGAGCCCCAGGAAACCCTGCTGCTGCTCATCTTCCTGATTACGAAGACCCTTTTCAAACTCTCTACTCCTTGCCTGACAGGTTTCTGATACAGGAAGGAAAATACCAAAATAAAATATCAAATAAAACACCAAAACAATAAACTCATCTATTATGTTCTTTTCTCTTGCTTCCACCTGGATGCATTGATTCCCTTTTCCCTGCCGCCTACATCCAACCCTTAGTTAATGCCTTCCCAACTACAATCCAGACAAAGAGGACAATTCCCACAAAGAATTGTATCCACACAGCATAGTAGTAAAAGAAGTGAATTATTCATTTAACTTACAACTAAGGCAAAAAAAGTTCATCTACCTTGAAGTTTTCCAGATGCACCTTGAACTCTCTTCCAGCTCAAAACTAAACCACATTTCTTTATTTAAAAAAAAGAAGAGAAATAAGTATTATTTATAAAATCAACTAGTTTTTAATGCAAAGAAAGTTACATTTTCAATCAGACTAAAATGAAAAAAAAAAAGAAAAAGGTATAATGACTTATTTTTATTAGGATTCTAAGAGATTCAAATTTTTTGTCAGGTAAAACAAACCTAACACATGCAAGAAAGAAAAAATGAATTTTGCCACTTCATAAAAGTACATACCCTTGTATAAACCTGCAATTTCCACCAGAAAAGTAAAAACTAAAACTTTTTAAATTAATGTGGGACTTAATCATTAAAATGTTTGTTTAGAAGTGACAAAAAAACTAAACAACTTTTACTACCCTCATTTTCAAAAGTGAGGTGTTGAAAAAGAGTCAATCAAGAGAAAAGTAGGTTTGAATCCCATCTCTATGACACAATCTATGTTACCATAGATCAATGACTTAACTTTTTAAATCTTGGTCTCTGCAAAATGGTTATAAAAGTTATATTAACGACATCGCAAAGTTGTTGTGAGGATCAATTGAGTATATAAATGGTTCACTGATGCAGTATAGCTATTAGTTAGAAAATATTCTTAACTTACAGCTAGGAGCTGCCTGATGAGCATATCAGAGGCTTTCTCGGAAATGTTACCAACGAAAACTGTAGTCGTGGGGCCACTGTTTTCATCATTCTCTTTGTTCTTTAAGCCTGGATGGTCTTTTCTGGCTCCCAAATGCTTTCCAACCATGGACACAGTGGGTACTAAAACCTAAAGAGAAAAAAAATAATAAAATCTGATTTTGTCCTTTCAAGCAACTGTCTACCAATTTGAACATGAACTAAAGCAAAAGATTCAGCAGTGTAAATATACAACATTAACACACTTTGTATATCTATTATTACTGTTTTATAACTGGTTAATGTCCTCCTAAAACCCCTATGGAATGTATATAGCACTTTTCATTAAATTAAGCACATTCTTTTCAACAGAAGTTGCATATACCTCTAACTTTTAATTTGAACTCTTCCCCAAAGAGAAACACAAAAAAATTAAGAATGGTTTTTTGAAATTTCCTATCAGTTGAGAAAGAGAAACCAATAATTTATCTGACATCATCAGATCAATTCAGTAGTTTAATTAGGACTGTAGAAGTAGTCCCTGAGTTTAAAATGACCCATATTCCGGGACAGGTACAGTTAGGCTCCTGCCTTGTACCAGCATTCCTACACCCAGCTCAAACCCCCTCAATCTGAATCCTTAGTGAAAAGCACTTGGAGATTTTAGAGAGTCTCCGACTCAGAATCTGACTGCAGAAGCTCCTGCCTCAAGTCTCCCTATAACCTAAAATTCTAGGAATCAATAGTCTCTTATAGAAATACAAATCATCTGGGAGGGTTAAGGGACATTCAATAATATATTAATCAGCCACTTTATGGATCAGTGTGGATTAATTCAGACTACTTTCCTTTTAACAGTGATTTTCCTTTAGTAAAATGAGAATAATATTTGCACTACACACTTCACGTTGCTGTGAAGAAAGCATCTTGTAAAACCTTATAACACCATATTAAGTGTGAAGTATTAACAACTGGCTGAAAACAGCTGGACTAAGAATGGAAACTTTAATTGAGAAGAAAAGATGGGTAATTCTGGAATTTCTAATAAGGTATATTTTCAGAGAATGGGGAAGCCTGGGTAGGATGCCACAGTTTAGGCCAATATTAAACCACTGAGTATGTGAAGAACTAGAGAAAAGTATGTACAAAAGTGAATGGGAAGGTGCAAAAAGAAAATCTTAGCCTACTCTAAAATAATGCCTAGAGCTGGCTCAATGCTCAGAAAAAATAAGTGGAGGAAACTCTTATTTAAGTCTTCTACTCCCAAGACCCAGAACCTTGGCTATTGCTGTTAGTACAGTAGTCTAGTTACATTATAGGCTATTAAAAATATACCTTTTCAATATAGCTTGGGAACCTAACCATCACTTACACTTTTTCTTTAGGAATATGTGATCCAAGTTCGAAACAAACTGCTTAAAAATTAACTTTTAGAATACAGTTCAGTCAAAGAGAGTGATGGTATTCGTGATTTCTAATTATTCATGTTAATATGAAGATTTGGGGTATTATTCCAAGCAGTGAATAGTTTAAAACTCTGTAGCAGACTGTGCCTAATAATTAGAACAGCTTTACACATTACAACTTACAGGAATACAGGTAGAAACAATATTCATGGTTGAGGGGAAAAGACTGAAGTCAAAATCCACTCTGGTAATGATTCACCTAAGAATTTTAAAGGGAAATGGGAAGGTAGGCATAACAATTAATTTGTTCAATCAGTATTTGCTGAATCTATCTAATGAAATGCTTAAATCTGAAAAAGGTAAAGCAAGTACTGAGGAAAGGAAAAAAGCAAAAGGGACACAACAAAGTTATTATAAAAACTGTTAAGACTTTACCTATAGCACCAAAATGAACAGGATTCTATTTTTTCCATCAGGACATAAATTCTCATTGACTGAAATAACCTTACTATATATTCTTTACAACTCGCACATGGGTTTCATTTTTAGAAGGTATCACTATACATTTCAAAATGCTGATTTTTTTATTATCTAAGTTTTATTGATACCTCTGAACAGGCATCTATCTATCAAGGAGGATTCTCTATCGATAGCCAGCAAAATATGCTGGGATCTAAAGACCTGGATTAAAAGTCCAGTCGTACAAGAAAAAAAAAATTGCAAGGGACTTACTAAAGTTGAACTGTTTTGTTTACATTCCTACATGGAAAGATGATGTATATGATTCATAAGACCTCAGTTTATGTATATATATGTATATGTGAGTGTGTATGTATATATGTATATATGTGTGTATATATATGTATATATATATATAGAGAGAGAGAGAGACAGAGAGAGAGAGAGAGAGAGAGAGAGAGAGAGAGCGAGCAGGCACAGGGTGAGTTGAAGATGAATAAGGGATGAGAGAGGAATATATTGAGAGAGGGAGATAAGGAGAGATAGAATGGGGTAAATTATCTAACATGTAAGTGGCAAGAAAAAGCAGTTCTGTAGGAAGAGAAGAGAAGGCAGGTGAGGGGGAATGAGTGAATCTTGCCCTCATCAGATTTGACCTGAAGAGGGAATAACATACATACTCAATTGGGTATCTTACCCCACAGGAAAGAAGGAGGAAGATAAAAAAAGGGGGGATGATAGAAGGGAGGGCAGATGGAGGTGGAGATAATCAAAAACAAACACTTTTGAAAAGGGACAGGGTCAAGGT
>CM053624.1:162777795-162820949 GCA_028646595.1 Phalanger gymnotis
TATCTTGCCCTACAAGAAAGAAAGGGAAAAGGGGATGGGAGAGGAGTGGGGTGACAGAATGGAGGGCTGACTGGGGAACAGGACAACCAGAATATACGCCATCTTGGAGTGGGGGGGAGGGTAGAAATGGGGAGAAAATTTGTAATTCAAACTCCTGTGAAAACCAACACTGAAAACTAAATATACTAAATAATAAAAAAAAATTAAAAAAAAGTCCAGTCGTGCCAATTATTAGCCATGTAAACTTGGAGGACACTGCATTTGATACCCAAGAACCTAGGTTTGACTCCCAGCTCTTCTACTTACTTAGCTCTATGATTGGCAAGTCACTTAACCTATTTGGGTCTCAGTTTCCTATCTGAAAAAGGAGAGGCTGGACTGAATGAGGTGACTTCTAGCTCTAAATCTAGGATCCCGTGAATTTAAGTCCCTGCACTATCCTTAGCTTCGGTTTCCTCGTCTGCTTATGCTACCCTACAGTTCATAGGTCTATGGTGAGGAAACTGCTTTAGAGATTGTGCAGCACTCTATAAAAATGGAAGTACTGTTCTAAAATTATAGCTGTAATTTGCAGGATTTACACTGACATAATCTACACTTAATTATGAATAAATAAACCTAGTGTGATGAGTATGTATACAACAGAATCCTGCTTCCTGGAGCTCGTAAACTGTATATAACTTACTTGTCCCTTTGCTATTTTCATCCTTTTCTGTTTCTTTTCCGAACCAAATAATGAATTATAACTTTCAATAAATATCACTCATTTATGTCAACATGAGAAAAAATTCTTATTTGTTCAGCATGGAAAAAAAGGCTCAAAATCAAACTGACTGTCTCATATAGCAGTGCAAAGCATAGCCTGTAAGCTTAAGACCAGAACCTTTGGATTTGGAAAGATATAAAAATATGTCTTCCTACCAAGAATCCTTCCAATTTTTTTTTTCCCCCCATGGGCAACCAACTACAAGAATGACCTTGAAAAAAAGAATTTAGCAGAAATATACTAAGCTAATCTAACTGATTTAATGATATATCTAATTGTTATTTCATTGTACAAGAAATAGGTACAAATGATAGCCTATGTGTAATTAATATTATTTTTTCTAATCAAGCCAACAATTTCTAGATTAACTGGGGAAAGGAGCAGGAAAAGGACAGAGCAGAAAGTTGCTCTAAGGAAATCCTAGATCCATAATTCAAGGGGAATCTGATTTTTCCAGAAGAGATCACCTATGACGCACAAACTCTCCTTTCCCCTTCTTCCCTTACCCATTTCCTCGAGATCTAGTCAATGAGGAGAATGAAGAAAACTATCCTTTCACTTAAGCCAAGGTGGGTAGGTTATGAGAAGTTATTCTTATCTTTGCGTAGTTGAGATGCTTTGAGGGAATAGGAAATGTTTACTTACTTAGGGCAAGGGAACAGTAGTGAAGATGAACAATTTTGGAACACGGAACTCAATAGGAAAGGGAAAGTCTGAGGTCAGACAATACATTGGGGGGGGGAGAATATACAGGACGTGCATGAAGACAATAGGTTCCTAGAGAAAAGAAAAGGAAAGGGAAAGGGAGAGAGACAAAAAGAGATAAAGAGAGACAGAGAGAAGGGGGGGAAGGAAGTAGAGGCCAGGTAGGGGTGGTGCGTGATGTGAGTGGAGAACAACATTCAAGACAAAAACTCTCATTTCACATTCTTGGAGTTAGCAGGACCCTGTTGCCCACAGCTACACTACCAAGTGTGAGGTGAGAACAGCCTGGGAGCCGGTCACAAGACATGTGCCCAGGATTTGCTGCACAGAGCATACAAAAATGTTCATGGGAGTATTCTATGTACTTGCACTAGCATATACAACTTGGCATCTGGATGTTACAGTGTTTAAACTTCAAAGTCAGAAAAATCTGAGTTTCAATCTTGAACTTACTTTAAATCCTCAGAAACTTACTTAGCTGTGTGACCCTAGGCAAGTCCCTTAACCTCTCTCAGACACAGTTTTCACATCTGTAAAATGGGGATAATAACAGCAACTACTTCATAGGGTTGTTGTAAGGATTAAAGAATACATAAAAACAGTCTATAGACCTTAAAGCACTACATAAATGTGAATTATTATTATATAACAACACAAATTATGCTTGCTACTCAAATAATACAAACTGATGAGAGCTTTCAGGAAAAAATTCTAATTATTCTTTTTCAAATAAAATTTTAAGTAATATCTTTCGTTTTGTCCTTGCCTAAATTTGCCCTTGTAACCCTCTCCCTCCGCCTCCCAGAGAGCCATACCATAACAAAGAAACTTTTTTAAAGAAAAAAGGAAGAGGGAAAAAAAATCAGCAAGACTGATTGATATACAGGGTGTTCCTAAAGTCTGGACACATAAGCGAAAAAGCATATCTTCAAGAAATGAAATTTTCAACATTTTATTTAACTGGAATATTAACAAATAACATCTTCAATATGATTTCCATCATTTCTGATGCAAAGGTTGATGCGCTTTGCAAGATTCATGTTAACTCAATGCAATAACTCCACACTGCCATCAATTTAGCACATTCACTCTTTATGCGTTCAATCAAGTGCACTGTATCTGTGATTTTCATTGAGTATACCTTCTCCTTTAGCATACCACAGAAAAAGAGGTCAAGGGGGCTAAGATCTGTTAATATTCCAAATATTTCAAAATAGGCATTTTTTCCTATATGTCCAGACTTTAGGGACACCCTGTATGTGTAATCATATTTATATATAATGACAATGTATGCAATGTTTTTAATTATTATTCTAAAAGTGTGTATAAACACAACAAAATTAACCTAATCTAACAATTCTTTTAGCTTAAAAAAAGGGTACTCCCTAGTCATCCTAAAATTATACTTACAGTTGGGGCAGGAGTCATAATGCTCATTGGTACAGGAATCATTGGAGTCCCTAAAAAAAAAAGAAAAAGGAAAAAAGTATTATATCTATGAGATACTTAGAAAATGAAGTCTATCTTTATTACATGCAATGGAAATATCACTCAGAAAATTAACACACTACTCAAATTCTATATATTGTCTGAAATATAACTAATGAAAAGGTGGCACTCATACAAATGCTATCATTTTGAATGCAAGTTGACATCAGGCAAGTCTAAATGGCATTACATGCAACAAAAAGCTATTTTTAAAGCAAGCAGAGTTTTACAACATGCACAACTTTCTCTGTAAGAATTGAATGAAATTTTGTGTTTTATTGTCAATTCACCAGGTTCAGCAGATTCCCCCAAAACTAATGTTTAGTTAAATCAACCTACTTCATATATGTGAATTCAATTATGTGGTAACAGTAATTCTAGTACTTTTTTTTAAATTTAAAAAAAAGTGGCACTGAGAAATTAACTGGGACTAACTAAAGAGTACAGTATTCTTACAGTATCAAATAAAAATCATGCAAAAACTGAAATTGGTCTAAAAGCCACTAATGAAGAAGAAAACTTTAGATTTTGCTATGTCTAAGTTCTGTTTTGAAGACATTTGGTATTTCTTATAAACCTACAAAATTTATAATGACAGATCAAGTCCACTAACAGATTAACTTCCAAATAATCAACAAATTAGTAGATTCTGTGTGTTGCCATTTCTGTTCCTAACTTATTAGTTTAAGTGATAACTGCTACCTTTAATTAGGGGCTGTTGATAAAGAAGTTTTAGTTAAGTTTAGCAACATGAAGAATTGTTACAAAGGCTAATTTTTAAAACCATCTATTTGGTGAACCATCAAGTTAATGATATTCTAACCTGTAACATATACAAAATATAATACAATGACCAATACTGGTTTCAAAGGATAAATATGACATGGGTGGTAGGGACCTGCGCCAGAGGAATGGTGTGAGGGTCTAAAAATCCTGTATGCTGCTGACACTGACAGGGTTACAGAGTGGTTGGTGGGATTGATTAATTTTCATTGTTATAAAGGAGAACTCTACAGGGGAAAGGGGTTATATTGAAAAATGTTTTGGGATAAAAAACAAGATATCAATAAAACTTTAAAAACAAAACAAAAACGTACACTATAAATCCAAGTTTAGGAAAGTTTAAAAAATGTTTTTAGGGGCAGCTAGTGGCGCAGCGAGTAGAGCACCCACCTTGGAGTCAGGAGGATCTGAGTTCAAATCTAGCCTGACGCTTTTCCTAGCTGTGTCACTGTGGGCAAGTCACTTAACCCCAACTGACCTGCCTTCCCCCCTCCAAAAAAAAAAAGTTTTTAAATAATCTAAAAAGATTTCTAGTTACCCTGACCATTTATGCTAAGGATTATGGATTAAGGATAATGATACGGATTCACTTCCGTCTGAGCCTGGTGCAAATTCTTACTAGAAATTAAGATATAAATAAAAGAGAGGCTATTTTCACTTACATTAATCCATTTTATAAGAATTAATCCATTTTATTAATCCATGAATCTGTTTTATAAAAATTTTCAATGCATTTCAAAAGTATGACTTACAAAAATTTATGAAATTTTATCAAAAATTTTTTCAAACAAAACCCCAAAATTAGAGACCAACTTCTGAAGCTAAATTTTTCATCTTAAATTCTCCAATCAAAAACTTGTAAGAAACTAAAAAACAAAAAGCAACAGAATTGCTTTATATCCCAGGATCTTAAACACTATTCTTTCTTTCATACTTAAACAGTCATAAAATAATGCAAAATGACAGTACACAGAAGGAAAAATTCATTTCCTCTTTTTTATAATCTCCTAAAAATATTAAGAGTGTATTCTGCCCCCCATCCAGACCTACCAATTTCATTTGAAATAAAATTAGAAGAAATTTGTATTTCTCAAATACAATTTCAATACATTAAGAAGTGCCTCAATACTTCAACTAAGTATTTTACACTTTCTGTATATAATTGTTATAATAGATTATTACAGTAACTGGCAGTGTAATCATACTGATTGTGCATGTCAATCATGTACTACAGCTCTGAGTTAAATTAATTTCTACATTTTAAACCATTAACAACGTACATAGCAAGCAGCTGATGATGATTGTATAGTTAGAAACCACTTAGGCAAAATCTGTTTCCCAGAGGAAATATGCTGGAATTGGAAGAGTAACAGAATTATCACTACCTAAATGAAATGAGAATGACTTCACTTTCTAAATGGAAGAGGAAGGTTGGACATCTGGTTTGGGGGTCTGCTGACCCATAATATAAGAAAATAAACAAAGTTCAACTTTTTTTTTTCTTGAAAGAGAAACATGCCCTACTTACCTTCTATTTCCCTTTTTAATTTGGTATTGTGTTCATCAGAAAAATACATTACACTTAATATTTCTCCTCAACTTCTCAAAAGGATTTAAAATTTCTCATTTGTCTTAACAAAAACACTGTAAGATATAGAATGAGTATTTACCCAGACCAGGGATATTTAGATACTAATTCCCCAAGGGTTATCTTTCTGTGATTATGAACAATCAGGCTGGAAATTACAGCTAGGAAACCCTACTTCTCAATATGTATGCATCCTTACAAAACGATCCAGAAGAACATTACTATTAAGTGCACATTAAGGCTCTATTTAAGAACATTATGATTAGGTCTATCATTAAACCATCCATTAAGGTTAGGTCAGAAAGAACAATTTTAATTACTAATTGGGAGGTCACTGAAAGGTTTATTGTCTCAAGCATCCTACTTACCCTAACCTTCCTCTTTCCCTTTAGATCCTCAAACACTCCTTTCTTACCATATATCCTTGAGATTTTCCATTCCCAAACTACTGATGAGGTGGAATGGTTGCTGTTGATTTGAAATTTAGGTTAAAAAAAAAGACAATAGATAAAACATGCTTTCTCTAGTCATATGAGGTTGGGAAAACTGCTGCTTAATTTTCCACTTTTGCCCTCAAGAATGAGGAACTAAAACTAAATACATATGTTCAACTGAATACAACACTACTGGTTCCACGTTTAATGTGAACTTCTGATACAGAACATCCCCTCCATCTTTTACTAAGACTAATAAATTTATTTCCTTGGGAACAGAAAGCACATATAAGAAGATTGGCCTAGAAGGAACTGATAATAAGCTAAGAAGATTATCTTCCATGAGTAGTTTATATTCTGAAGTTGGAGAACTAAAGGTTGTTATTGCTTAGCACACTGGTTATCTAGTGGACCACATTAGTGAGGGTGAGGATCACACCACCATTCAGTTACACATATGTAAATGAGTTGACTTTCAGAGTCTGGTTTTCAAAAGAGACTAAACTAGGTTCTAACAAAGGACAGCCACATAGATACAACAGAGTTCAAATATTCAGTTAAGGTCACAGAAACTAAGCTATCTTCTGTTTCGACCCTCCAGGTATTATTAACAGATCAGGCTTAACCTGTGTGGCTTTCCAAGAGGAAATACATAACAGCTGAATCTGAGATTTCCAGAGTTTCTGATATCAAATCATGTTGAACCTGCTCTGTGAATACAGGTATCAATCTACAATATCAGTTTCTAAACAACAGTTAGAGTCATCAATGAAAGAGACATTCATGTGGAAGCTGTAAAATTCCAACTAAGAAATTAGTGCACGATTTAAAACCTCTCTGAAAGGTAGAGATACTACAGTCATTACAAAGAAATTAGAATAACTCCTGATTTCAGAATGACATGGACCTGGGTTCCATGTGGGAAGGAACTGTACCCAATTAAATTCTTTATTTTTGAATTATCCAATAAAGTAATACCTAAATCTTAACTTTATGCAAGTTAGCAGGGAAAGCTCTCATGTCTTAAAAAAAAAAAAAGGTCTTAATTATCAACTACTTTGATCTTACTACCAGGGTCTGGAGCAGTTATCTAAAACAGCACAATGAGCCTGATCTTCTTAGAAGTTATGATAAAGTTATGTCTTAGAGAAGGTTAAAAAATCCACAGACATTTTTAGATGAATTCTAACAGTCTGGATTAATATAAATACCATAAAGCCATCAAAACCAGGCCATTCAAATCAGAAATTTATTTAAGGCATTCCAGAAAGTATTGGTTCCTGACAGTCACAAAGGTATTTCTTCCACAATAATAGAACCAGCTTACCTGGAGGCACAGGTGGAGGAAATCCAGGAAACTGTGGGGGCGGGATACCTGGTGGGAGAGCTGGGATTCCCATAGGTGGTCGATTCAAGTGAGGAGGGAAAGACATTCTTACTGGAGAAATCTTTAAAAAAATAAAAATGAAAAACCTCAAAATACTTGTAACTATTTTTCTTCACAATCTACTAACATTTCTTATTCCAAATTTACCTTAAATGTGCCAGCAAATGATATTTTCTGTCTATATATTTGTGAGTAATCCTTAAAATTTTAATACTTTTCTAAAACATTAGTACATGGCCCAAACTTAAGATCAACTACTTGAAGAGTCCTTTACAGAAAACGTTTTTAAAGTAAATAGCTATGTCTAATTTAGGAAACAAGAGAAAAATGCTGCAGGATTTCAAACACAATCAGCAAGGTAAAATTTTATATCTGATTCAAATCAAAAGATCATAATGGCCTTAAGAGGTGTTTTTAGCAGTTGTTCATTCAGTCACCAATAGACCTTATAAATGGTGTAAAGCAAGGGTGACAGAAGGAGCACTGGATTTGGGAGTCAAGAAGATCTGAGCTTGAACCTGGCCTGAGATGCTCGGTTTCAGCTTCCTCATCTGTAAAATAGTGATAAAAATACCCCTACCTCCCAAGGTTGTTGTGAGGGTCAAACGAGATAATAATTGTGAAGAACTTAGCACAATGCTTGACATATAGTAAGCACTATATAAAATGTAAGTTATAACTTTTCTCAGCCTCAGTTTCCTTGACTGTAAAATGGAGATAATCATAGCACCTATTACAGGATTGTGAGAACTGTGTAAACCTTAATGTGTTGTGTAAGTACTACCTATTATTATTTATAGCCCCAAATTTTTTACCTATTAAGTAGTTATTCCTGTCCCTATTTAAAATTAACAAGGAGTGTTTCTGCTCAGGTCTGGGTTCAATTGGATAGTATATCTAAGATTCTAGGTAGGTAGGTCACTAACACTGCCTCAGACATAATATCAGTGAGTCTGCTTAGTACCAATGTGACCTTGGACAAGTCCTTAAGTTCACTGGACCTCAGGAACCTCAGCTGTACCAGAGTGTTGAACTAGATGCCCTGTGGGATTCTCTCCTGGCTCTAAAACTGATCCTATGAATCATTTCAACAGTTCTAAGCTTTCATGTATCAGTTTTCTTAAAAAAAGCAGAGCATATGTGCACTTATAATAAAGTGAACATAAGCATGGAAAACATGGAAAAAAGTACAAAGATAAAAGTTCCTATTTCCTTATTTCACTCTCTACACTCAGAAGCCGTAACTACTGGGAAGGGGTTAAAAAATAAAGTTGAGGGGTTACAGGAGGAAGGCTTTGCAAATGATTGCAAAAAGTACATATTGGTCTTGCTAAAATTAGTTTTTTGACCACCAGGAGGACCTTAGGTTAGTCAGAGGTGGGGAACCTGTGGCCTCAAGGCCACATGTGGCTCTCTAGGTCCTCAAGTGGGGCCCTTTGACTGAATCCAAACTTCACAGAACAAGTCCCCTTAATAAATGGGTTTGTTCTCTAAAACTTGGACTGTCAAAAGGCTGCACCCAAGACCTAGAAGGCCACATGTGGCCTTAAGGCCACAGGTTCCCCACCCAAGTTGGATAATTACGAAAATCTTCCCACCAAAACTATGTGGGCATTAGTAGCTATGAGAAAATTTAAGGAGAAACCAAAAAAACTATTTCCTTTTCATTTGCAACTATCACTTTTCCTCAAACTCTGCTCAATCACATTTTTTTTACTCCAATTTATTCCACACAAAAAAATATACTTTTAACATTTGAATTTTGGTGCATACTTCTGGATACCGTATCTATAGGCAAAGCACACACTTAAACACTTTCTTCTTGGATGCCCATGTTGTAGGTACCTCACATTCAAAAACGGTCATTACTGGAAGGGCTATAAAATCAATCACTTTGCTCTTCCTAACAATATTTAAATAACTCCTGGTATTATCGGTATTGTCTCAGCTCTTACTCAGGACAAAAAAGCATAGTCGTCTTTTAATTTAGTCTCAAGTATATGAACAATACTTATCAGAACTTAATAAAAATTCAGAGTAATAAATTACTTAAGATTTTTTTCCTTCAATATTTGATACAAATTATACTAAAACCTAAGATTTTCTTTGTGTTAAGACTA
Source organism: Phalanger gymnotis (assembly GCA_028646595.1). Classification (NCBI taxonomy): domain Eukaryota; kingdom Metazoa; phylum Chordata; class Mammalia; order Diprotodontia; family Phalangeridae; genus Phalanger; species Phalanger gymnotis. The sequence continues at coordinate 162,787,067 of CM053624.1, forward strand.
TAATTCAAATTAGGGTTGTTTTATATGTATGTCTCATTCTTACTTAAGCAAGTAGTTTCTTTCTGGAAACCAATACTTCCATTCCTTTATTCATTTTTTTCCCATGAAACATTCTGCTTTCAACCTACATTTTTTTTTTTTGGAAAGGAGGTTCATAAAAATAATACTTCTGGAAGCTGCAGAAAAAATGATTCCCCTTCCCCAACTTAAGAACTTAAGAGATATTTTACGTTACAGGAAGCACGAGTTTCTAAGAGAACAGCCATCAAAAATCCTCTTCTAAGACACCCTAAAGATTCCCCCAGCCTTGAATTTTCTCCTTATGAGATAAAGAAAATGAAATAAATGGACACCTTGGTTCTTATGGCATTTTTAGTTCCAAGTTCATTTTTATGAAAATGTATTTTTATTTCAAGAAAGATAATAACACTTTCTAGGCAAAAAAAACCAGAAGTTATACATCTGTGAAAACCATTAATCTCAAAATACGTATTACAACATCTTAAAATTAGGAGTCAATCACCTAATTATTTCAACGAAGGTATTTTTTATTTTGGGCTCTGACAAAAGCAAATTTGAAGTCATGAAAAAGATTAAGAATATGTTATCACACAAAATACATTATCTAGAATAAAAAGAAAGGTTCCTAGTGTAGCGAGAGTACTTTCTGAAGTTAAACTTTGTTTTTAGTAAAGCATTAATACTAAATTTAGTATCAGTTAGCTACCACAAAAGAATGTCATAAGTCTCAAACGTAAGATTTCACCACCAAAGTTAAAGCTGATTTATTCCAAGTCAGTCTCTTCAACAATTCAACAAATGAGTATTTACCAATTGTAAAGGCACTGTGTTAGCCTGAAAAGACAAACATAAGGCAAGAGTTCCTGCCCCCAAAAGAACTTTGCATAAAATTTTTGCAAAAGTTTGCAAAACTTTTTACATTTTATCTCATTTGAACCTCGCAAAAACCTATGAAGTGGCTTCTATTTTACAGGTGAGGAAAGTGAAGCTGGACAGTGATTAAGTGACTTGTCCAGAGTCACACAGTAAGTGTCTCAGACTGCATTTGAACTCAGATCTTCCTGACTCCACTGAACCACCTCACTGGCCTTATACGAATCAAATGAACCAGCTGTGTTACCTCCTAGCTACTTTAGTATTCTCCTAGGCTTGTGCTAATGATATATCTGCAAAATAAACTGCAGGCTAAAAAATAAACAAAAAACAACATTTCATCCTGTGATAACTGGGATAAGGCTTCTACAGTAGTATTTAGCATCCAGCATTCAGTATCATGATCTTTAACCAGAGATTTTCTAAATATTCCCCCAAACATTATACCTAGCAGGATATTAGTATAATGATTTTAAATAAGCTTCCTTGTAAGAAACTGCTCAGGAGATAAGAACAAAATTTTTCTAGAAGATAAACTAATACCATCTCTGTTTCAACATATGCTAACAACTTGTCCAGTTTTGTTATGATAAATACTTCAGTTATCTAAAGAAGGGTATGTATTAGAGAAAACTACCCAAAGAACAAATTAAAGATGGCAATATTTAGAACTCCTTGTACTGTACATTTCTTCCTTGATAAAAGGAAAGCACTGTCCACTGGAAGGAATGATTATTTCTTGTATTTCACAGGCCATACAGGTAAACTGTGAAAACAAACTGTTGGAGGCATTACAGGAAGACAAGACTATGGATACCCCATTGGTGGAGCTATGAACTAGGTCCAGCCATTCAGGGAAATGATTTGGAATTATGCTAAAAAATTAACCATAATATCCATTCTCTCTAACCAGAGCTTATTATTAGCATGGTGCCTGGCACATAGCAAGTGCTTAATTAAATGTCTGTCGACTAACCCAGACAGCCTGCTGCTAGGCATAGATCCCGAGCAGCAGAGAAGTGAACACAGTAGCTGTCCATCATTTATGAAAAAGCTGAATAAATTGCAACACATGAATGTAAAGGAATATTAGTGCAACTTAAGAAAACTATGTATATGGGCAATTCAGAGAAACATGCAAAGACCCAGATGAACTGATGAAGTAAGCAAAAAGGTAAACAATACAGACATATTTTTACTATGACAATGAAAATGGAAATAACATAAAAAATGTTTGATTTTATTTTTTATGTTATTTCCATTTTTCAATGTTTGATATCTCTGCTCTAGGACAGCTGTGTCAAACTCAAATAAAAAGGGATCCTGGAGGGTAGTATAATTACTTAGAAAACCACAAATTGATATCTTTGTTGTATTGTATTTTTATTAATTTTGTTAAACTTTATTTCCCAATTACATTTTAATCTGGATCCTACATACTTGGAAATTTTGTGGGCTGCTTGCACTCCAGCTCCCAGTATGACTCCTCTGCTTTAGAGGACCTGGGTTCAAATCTCACCTTTGATAACTACTACTTATATAACCTTTGATAAACCTTACCTCTCTGGGTCTCAGTTTCCTTATCTGTAAAATGAAGGAATGGACTAGATTCAGGCCTTTGAGATCCCTTCCACATCTAGATCTATTACCACGTTCTTGTTATCTCATCAATTTTAGAATGGCTAAGCAAATTATTACACATGAATGTAATAGACTATTACTATATGGTAAGAAACGATGAATATGCATAAGAACTAATGCAAAATGATACAAGCAGAACCAAGAAAATAATACCTACAACTGCAATGTTATCATTGTATTTTCACTCCTGAGTCTCTCTTCTCCATGCTCTCAATGGCCTTGTGAATCATCACTTCTGAGTTTCCCCCACCATTCACCTTCTCTTCTCATACTCCCCAGTTAACAAAGCAAGTGTTTTCGATCTCACTGCCACACAGCAATCTTTTCACATCCTGATCTTCTATCCAGATCTCCAACTGTTTTAAAACTACTTTGCAGTATGCTCCAATGGAAAGAGGCTTTAGAGTTATAGGACTTAGGTTTGCCTACCATACCTGCCATTAACTATCCAAGCAAACTTGAATATGTCAGTCAAACTCCCTGGCCTTGGTTTCTTCATATGTAAAATGAAGGGTTTGGGAAAGATGGCCTCTGAGGTCCCTTTCAGCTCTAGATCCACGAACTAAAATGAGAGGGTTAGATATTGTGGTCTATAAATGTAATGGAATTACTGTTGGACTCTAAGAAATGAAAATATGAAAAATTTAGAGAAGAAGGCTTACATTAACTAAATTAAAAGGAACCAAGAAAAAAACAATTTAAAGGGGGAAGAAAAAAAGCTGAAAAATGTAATTATAATGAACAAACTTGGCCAAGGAAAAAAGTTGTTAAAAAAGCACCTCTTTCACTTTATGAAAGAAGTGAGGGATTAGGGGTGTGGAATATTGCATATACTGTTCAATACCCATTATTTAGTAACTAGTTTTGCTAAGCAGCTTTTATTTCTCCTTCTATTTTTAAAAATCTTTTACAAGGAAAGGTTTGCTGGGTAAGGGAAAGGTAGTGATGATTTATTCAGAAATAAAGGTGTTGTAAAAATGAAAGGTGATAATAAAAATAATTTCTTTAAAAAAAAACACTCAAATATAATAAATTCAAAGAGATCTGGGAAGACCATTAGGTGACGAAGTAAGTAGAACTAGAAGGTTTTAAAACTAAAATAGTGTAAGCTAAAATGAAGCCAAACACTAAATAATAAAGATCTTGGCAAAAGAAATGAGGAAGCATCTCCCTATGTTACATATGCTGTTGGGTGAATTCACTGTGTCAATTGGGTTTTGCTTAATTGTTTTTGTATTATAAGGGAAAGTATGCTCAGAAGTGACTGACATAAAAAGGAATTAATTTTTTTAAAGGAAAAATAAAATTAAAATGATGGGGCTGGATCACCTAAAGATAGGGCTCCATCCTTATAGCTCTAAATCTATGATTCTTCACATCCCTACCTTACCTGGCTCTCCATTTTATTTAGAGGCAGCCATGGAGCAGTGGCTATAGTGCTGGGCCTCCAGTCAGGAAGACCTGAGTTCAAATCCAGCCTCAGATACTTACTACCCTGGGCAAATCACTTACCTTTAGTTTCCTCCACTGTAGAATGGGGATAAATAATAGCACCTAGATCCCAAGGCTGTGAGCATCAAAGGAGATAAGATCTATAAATGCTTAGCACATACTTAGCAGAGCTGCAGTAGTCACTTTGTGAGTGCTTGTTTCTTTTCTTCCTTTCCAAGGGCATTCAATTTCCCTACACCTGTGCCACACCTCAAAACCTCAACACCTTCACCTGTTCTTTCATGCTTTATTTAATCTAGTTACTAGAGAAGAAGCAGTCCTCATCTCTTCAAAAGTCCTTGAAGCCATCCCCTCATGGGCCAACCTTCGAAGAAAGCAATCCCCGCTCACTGTCCTCACAACAGATCATAAATTTAGAACTGGAAGAGCCTTTAGAGATCATCTAGTCCAAGTACTTCATTTTATAGATGAGTAAACTGAATCGTGGAGTGGTTAAATGACTCGCCAAAGTTTACACAGGCATTAAATAGCAGAACTAAGATTTGAATTCAGGTCCTTTGATTCCAAATGCAGCACTCCTTCCACTGTACCAGACTCAACTCCTGTCTTCCACTCTCACTTGTGAGCTCCTTACAATCAGGTTTCCCATCCTACTCTCAGAAACTGTTCTTTCCATGGTTACCAATTATCTCTTAACTGCTAAATCTGATCTTCTATGAACAGACAGTTCTCAAAGGAAGAAATCTAAACTATATTAACCACAATATCAAACACCACCACTCCAATAATAAGAGTAAATTAAAACAATTCTGAGATCCCACCTCTCACCCACCAGATTGGCAAAGACGACAGAAAAGGAAAATGTTGGAATAGCTGCACGGAAACAGGCACACTAATGCACTAATGCTGTGAAGTGCTCCAATCACTCTGCAAAGCAATTTGGAAACACGCCCCTAAAGTCACAAAACTGTGCATTTGACTCAACTGTGCAAACTCTGACCCAGTAGTACAGTAGGCCTATAATCCAAAGAGATCAAGAAAAAGAAAAAAAGAACTCATATGTAAAAAATATATATTTATAGCAACTCTTTTTGTAATGGCAAAGAATGGGAAACTAAAGGGATGTTCATCACTCAGGAAATGGAATGACAAGTTGTGGTGTGTCAATGTAATGGAATACTGCACCATAAAAATTATCATAAGGGGCAGCTTCAAAGAAACCTGGGAAGACCTGTATTAACCGATGCCAAGTGAAATGAGCGGAGTAAGAAGGACAATTTATACAGCAACGACACAAGACTTAAAAACTCTGATCAAAGCAAGAACCAAACACAATTCCAGACAACCAATGATGAATATGTTGCCCACCTTCTAACAGAGACGCATAGTGAGATATACTTTTGGACAAAGCCAATGTAGAAATTTGTTTTGCTTGATGAGGCAGACAGGTTAAAAGGGATTTTTTCAATTTGGGAAAAGAAATGGAAGCTGTGGGGTAGGGAGGAGTGTTAGGGATAGGTTACCCCTCCCCAAAAAAAGAAAAAAGAAAAGAGGGCCACTGAAGCATTTTTTTAAATGTGCAGAAAACAGAAGAAAATTCAGAAGGAAACACAGACAAGCAAGATAGCTTTGAAAGTTACCTGCTGAAGTTGATATATAGACATAGATAAATATAAAGTGAAAAGTTGTGCGTAATACAGATTCAGTTTTGCGTCCAGTCCTTTCTATTTTTGTGTATGTAAAAGTTCATTTTATTTGATGATCCTTAAGTTCAAAATAAAAAAAAACCCGATCCTCATCCTCTTGAACCTCTCTAAAGCTTCTTACACTGCTGACCACTCTGTCCTAGTCCTAGATATTCACCTCTTAGATCATTTTCCATGCCTCTGAGATTTGTGAAATCTATGACCTTCCTTCAAGGCTCAGTTGAGGTCCAATTCCTACACAAACATCCCTATCCCTCCCTCAAATGTTATTATTTTTCTCTCCTCAAATTACTTTGTGTCTACTTATTTGTGAACATGCTGAATCTCCTCTCCATCACTCTCAAGTAGAATGTAAATTCCTTCTCACTACCCTTACTAGGTAAACTTCATTCACCTCTGTTGCTTCTGGAATCCTCTGGCATTTAAAGTTCATTCCACCCAAGCCTCTTCCTGACTTTCTGGTCTTCTTACAAATTACTCCCCTCCAAACACTCTATGGGCCAATTTCTTATACTTCACAGGACACTTTACCTCCAGTTTCCCACTAGTCCAGTCTGCACTAGCTGTAATGCACTCCCTTCTTACTCCCCCACCCCTCAGGGTCTCAAAATCCCTGGCTTTCTTCAAGTCCCACAATCTATATGAAATGTTTGGATTGTTCTCATCCTCTCACCCACCCCAGCCCCCCAGGTGCTCTTCCTCCCTAAATTACTCTATATAAATTTTGTGTATATATACTTATACTCATACATGTCTTTCCTAAAATGCTCATTGAGAGCAAGCACTATTCCACTTTAGCCTCTCAATCCCCAGAAATTATCCTAAGTTCCTTATACTTAGATGGCACATAAAAGCTTACTGACTGAGGGCAGCGGAATGCTTCATTTTTGCTTTTATGTTTCCACGATCAAGCAAGTGACTAAATACTAAGTATATGCTAAATTGAAAAAAAAAAAAGACTAACTTTCTCCATCCTTTACTCCCTCCCTCCCCACCTCCAAAAAGCAACATTAACAAGGACACACATCAGTAACTAAAGTTCTGCAATGTTTCAAATGTGGAAATAAAGGATGTTAAATTTGTTTTTAAAATGTCCATTTTGACTACCAATTGAGTTGTCAAGGACATAGTGAAGTTATGTTCTTTCTTGGACATATCTAAGGATTAAGATCTATTAAAACTGAATGGTAGAAGATGGATCTAGATGACCTACTGAATTCTCTTGGGGGGCTTAGATTATCTTTCAAAATGACCTTTTAAGAACTCAAAATGTCAAGATGTTTAAAAAATCCTTCATTATTTTTTCTGTTGAAAGAAGAGTCCCCTCCCACATTAACAACTACTTGATATTACCATGTTTTATTCATATTACTTCATCCTACTGTGGCAGTCAGGTCCAGGAGCTGGTGTAGTGGAAAGAGGAGACAGAGTCAGCAGATCTAGCCTCTAGTCTCAGCTCTGCCACTAACTAGCTGCATGATGTTGGGCAAGCCACTTGCCTCTCTGGGCCTCTGTTTCCTCATCTGTAAAACGAAGAGGTTGGACTAGATGATGTCTAAGGTCCCTTCCAAGTCTAAAACTCTAAGATCTTAAGAAAACAAGCCTAGGAGGTAAGCACTTCTTGGCTTTTTTTTGGGCCACCTCACAATATGCCCAAAATTTCCACGTCATGAATTTATATTACACCACTTCTCAACTAGTCTTCTTAGGTTGTTTGCATGTTATCTCCCCCCAGTTAGTGAGTTCCTAGAGATCAGGGACTGTCTTTTGTTTTTCTTTGTATCCCCCGGGCTTAGCACATAGTAGGCACTTAAATATTGACTGACACTTCTATGTATACATACACGTATTTGCCTTAAGTATTTAAAGATGTCACACTAGACTCCAGGCCGAAGAAAGGGAAGGAGAAGAGAAGGGAGGTAGTGAGGTGGAGGAAACGGGAAGGGAAAAAGGGGTTTTGGGGGGAGGGGGTGGCGAGGGAAATGAAGCATCAGGACATTTTGGAGAATGGCAGGTGCCTGGAATGAATGGTAGGTGGGGTGAAGTTTAAAGGGCAGAACTCTGTCAATTCAAAATCAACCTTGATGGCTCGTACAAGGCCCTGCTGAGTAACACTATGCATCTACGGGGGAGTGATGAGTTAGGGGTAAGGAGTGGGGGATATAATGCGTGGGGGGACCTAAAAGGAGGAGGTGGCAGGATGGGGGTGGGGCTCATCCCTGGCTGAGAAAGACAGGGAGGGGAGTCCGTTGGTAGCAGCGGGCATACATTTTGCAAGGGCGTGTGTGGGGCAAGCTGAGGGACTGGGGTGGGGGAGAGGCTAAAGAGAGGAGGGACGGGGGACGGGGGTGCCTGCCCACCCACCTCCTCGTGGCAGAGCAGCCGGGCCCCCTCAGCGGCGGGGCCGGGCAGCACCAGGCCAGATGGGCTGTAAAGCCCTGCCAGGAAGAAGCTTGGAGTCTCCACAGGAGCTGCCTGGCCGGGGCCAGGGCCGGAGCCGGAGCCGCCGGCTTAAGGAGGTAGATACGGAGACGTCTTCAAGCCTGGTCCCCGTCTACCTCTCCTGTCCCCGGGCCCTTTCCGTCACTCGCCGCCGCCCGCCTTCCTGCCTCCCTTCCCGGGGACGGGCCCAACCCGCCTCTCTCCGCTCTGCTCCCCTCCCCTTCCCTCCCGTGCGCTCTGCGGCGCCCACTCACCCGCCGCTGAGGAAATGGTACCGTCTTTGCGGCCTCTAGGGCTCCGTATTACGAGTGGCCGCAGCCGGTCCTGGACTTTCTGCGCGCCGTTCGCCCGTGTGATTGATACCGAAGCGCCTGCCTGCTCGCATAGGCCGCAGAGCCAGCCGCGCTGCGCGGGGTACTCTCGGACGTCCTCCGCTAGGCCGGCGTGCACTGCGGCCCGAAAGAATTGGAGGCGGGAACCATAGAGAACAGTTCCTTCAAGAGTCGCCTCCGTTGAGCGACGCCTCACCACGCAGGAAGCGGATGATCATAGAGAAGACTGGAAAGGCTAGAAAGGCCCGGATCGAGGGGGCGGTAACTTCCGTCGCTCGCCACCATCTTTGCTTGGGGCCGATTGACGTTCGCGACGCCTTGACGCCATCTTGAGGTCAAGGTGGCTGAAGAAATGAGCTGCCGAAGGAGCCTCCAGCTATGCATGACATTGGCCCATACTTGCGCCGTTGAGCATTTGGACGAAACTCGGGCTCCTTTTTTCGTAATAGCCCCTGGGACTCCACCCAGGAGGGGTTGCTGATAGCTTCCTAGATTGGATTCCAAGAAGCCAGCGATCTCAACCGGAAGTCAGAGCCTTGGCCACTTTGAGATATCCCTTCTACAAGAAGTAATTGCCCCAGGTTGTGGTTGGTGAAAAAGAGAAAAACCAGCACAGAGGGCTTTAGCGTGATCTTGGGATCAGAGCTGAAAGGGATCTTGGAGGCCCTGGTCAGCTGTGTAAGGCCTGTCAGTACTGGCCAGAGGGTTATAGGACCAGGTCCTGATACCGCAGGCCAACAAAAATGCGAGGCTCTGTTGTTGACCCATCTAACTTCTGAGTCAGCTCCCTTGGGTTTTTTTGGAGGGAGGGTGTCACGGGGGGTGTCAAGGGTTTGGTCGGATTTGTCATTTCCGTTGGCGCCCTCTCCCACTGTAGAGAGACCCCTGGTTGGCCAGTTACTGTCTTAAGTCGCCTGGGGGACCGAAAGGTTAAATTTAACTTTCCCGGGTTCCGACCGCTAATAAGAGTTTGAATTGAAAGATCAACAACTTCTACCACAGCGGTGATATTTGCATGAGATTCGGTAATCATTTATCTCTCTTTTGGGACATTCCCCTAAGTTGGTGGCTGGTCCTGATCCTCACTAGCGTGCTATACTTAGAACCGGGAGGTGAAGTGTCCCACCCATACTTAACCCAAAGTCAGCTCTGCCACTTGGGGTGGGGGGGGGTGGGGAATAAAGGAGGGGGAGCAGGGAATGGGAACTAGAATATTTTAAAATAAGTGATTGTCAGGAAGTTTTTAACCATACCTCCAAGGTTTTCCGTTGACCTTTGCTCCTGGTTCTTGTCCCCAGTACCAAGCAATTTTATTCACCTTAAGATGCTTGAAGTCATTTCCTATCATTCCTGACGCACAACCCAAATCTTCTCTTCTCCAACATAAACATTCTTATTTCTTTTAGCTGATCTTCATGCGGCACCATCACAAGACCCCTCACCCTTTTTAATTCTGATTGATACTCATTTGAGCTTGGAAACAGGAAGACTCATCTTTCTGAGTTCAAATTTGGCCTCAGACACTTAATGTGACCCTAGACAAGTCCCATTACCCTATTTGCCTCAGTTTCCTCATCTGTAAAATGAGCTGGAGAAGAAAATGGCGAACTACTCCAGTATCTTTATCAAAAAAACTCCAAATGGGGTCTTGAAGAGTCAGACACTACTGAAACAACCAAACAACAATCATTGCTTATACCTTTGATCTAATCCAGTTCATCAAGCATCTACTAAGTCTCTGCTAAATTCATGGCACTCACTGATGGTAGCAACGCAAAGATAAAACAGAAACCCCTCAAGGAGTTTACGTTCTAATAGAATACTTGTAAATACATTTGTTTGGTAATTTGACAAGGGAACAAGGGACGTGAACTAATTACTGAATGACATCTCTCTAGGTATTCTAAGAGACAGAGTTAAGGAGGGAGTACATTATAGGCATGGAAGACAGCTTGTTGAAAGTTATGGAAGTAGAAGATGAACATTAAGTTTGGGGAGTGAATAACAAGTAGTCCAGACTACCTGGAACTTAGACTATGTGAAGAGGAATAATTTGGGATAGTTAGACTGGAAGACCAGGACTTCAAATGCAAATGTAAAGAATTTGCATTTAGAGGCAAGAAAGAGCCATTCTTGATTAAAAAAAAAAACTGGAGTCAGACTTGTCATTTAGAAAAATTACTTCGGCGGCTTTCAAAATATTCCCCTCCTGCCTACTCTGGAACCTTACTCCATTGATCTATCTCTTCCTCCCAACTCCTTCCCTAATGCCTACAAACATGTTTAAATCTTCCTTAGCATAAAAAACCCTTTTCTTGACCTTGTGTTCTTCCAAGATACTGTGCTATGTAATATAATCCCTCCTCTTCTCTGCTAATCTAGTAGAAAAAGTAATCTACACTCTGCTTGCAGTTCTCTTCACCCATTCCTCCCCATGCAATCTGGCTTCCACCCCCAGTTTCTGTTGAAACTCCTTTCCAACATCACAAGTGACTTCTTATAAATAAACTTTACAGGTACAGGATAGGGAAGAGATGACCGTGCAGTACTTTGTCTGAAAAAGATGTGGGGATTTTCTTGGGCTGCAAGCTCAATACGGAAACAGCAGTATAATGAGGCAACTAAAAAAAACTAATGCATTCTTGAGCTACATGAAGAGTATTTTTTAGGAATGAGGATGTGATGGTTCTTCTGTGAATTGTCTGATTTCAACTTAGCAAAAGTTTTCAGTGTAAATCCATTTCCTTTTTTTGCTTACTGGGTAGAATCATACCGTGAGAGTCCTATTCATATATGGATAGTCTAGTTGTCAGTCGATAAACATTTACTAAGCATCTGCTATATGCAGTGAAATACTGGATGATTCCTTGTCATATGTGCTTTAGGGGGAAACTCCTTTTGAGTATGGCCTGGATTAAATGGCCTCTTGAGTTCCCTTGCAACTCTAAATTCTATGATTTTCAGTAATTTTTTTCTGTTTTCTTCTTTGATTTTTTTTTTTTACTGCATTTGATACTGTCGACCACTTTCTTCTAGATTGGGAGTTCTTAACCTTTTTTGTGTCATGAACCCCTTTGACATTCTGTTGAAACCTATGGACCCCCTCTTCAGAATGTTTTTAAATTCATAAAATGCATAGAATTACAAAGGAAACCAATTACATTTAAATACAGTTATCAAGATAAAGCAAGTCCATAGGCCCTAAATTAATCTAGATATTCTTTTGGCTTTTATTTGGTTCTCCTACTTGTCTGACTTCTGACCCTAAGTGTGCATTCCCCAAAGCTCTAATCCCTCTTGTCTATGGTCTTTGTCCTTTGGTAATCAGTTCTATTACCATTTTTATGCAAATGACTCTCAAATCTATATCTGCAGTCCTAATCTCCTGAAATCTAGCCCCACATTACCAACTTATTCCTGGAAATCTCCACCTGGATGTCCCATCACTATCTCACACTCAACATTTCCAAAATGGAACTCACATTTCCCACCAAACCTATCCCTCCTAGAAATGTATCCATTTTTATATAGTGGCACTACAATCCTCCAAGTCATCCGTATTCACAACCTGATTTCCTCTTTGTCTTTTCTGTCTTCCTATTCTATAGCCAATAATTTACCACATCTTGGCAGTAGCTCTATGGAACAGTGGGCCTGGAGTCAGGAAGACCTGAATTAAAATCTGGCCTCAGACATTTCCTAACTGTGTAACTCCAAGCAAGGCACTTAATTGACCTGCCTCAATTTCCTTAAGTGTAAATTGGTAATAATAATAGTATCTACCTTGAAAGATTGTTGTGAGGATCAAATGATATTATATTTGTAAAAAGCACTTAGTATAGTGCCTGGCACATAGTAAACAACAGCTATATAAATGCTTATTTCTTTCATTTTCTCTACCTTCACATCTCCTACATGGTCTACTCATAAAATTGCCCTAGTAGAGTAGGCCCTCATCACCTTTTCCCTGGATTATTGCAATAACTTCCTAATTTTGTTTTCCCTATTTCAAATTTCTTCTCCTCATGATCTTCCATATGGCTACCAAACTGATATTCCTGAAACATAGATCTGGCTGTATCACACACTCTAGCACTCAGGAATTTCCAGTGGCATAAAATATAAAACTCCTTAGTCTGCCTCCCATCTATGTTTCCAGTCTTAATTTATATTACTCCCTTTTATGCATTCTCCATTCCAGTGAAACTGTCCAGCTAGCTGTTCCCTGTCCACTACATTCATTTCCTGCTGTACATTTACATAGCAATTTTTCGTGTCTAGAATGTGCTGTCTTCACCTTTACTGTGTAAAATCCCTAGCTTCCTCCAAAGCATTGCTGAGGCCCACCTTTCCTGATTCTCTCCCTCAAAGTTGTCAGTACTCTCTCCTTTTTGAAATCACTTTATGCTACTTGAGATATATGTGTATATATATATATATATATACACACACTTTGTATTTATTTACTTATTTTTGTCTTTGCACCTGACACATAATAAGGGATATTTAATGAATGTTTGTTGAATTAAATTGAAAGATATGTCCTTGGGCTCTCATCCCTTCCTGCAATCACTGCCCTGGTAGTCTTTTACTCCTCTAAATCCCAGCTAAAATTCCACCTTCTACAGGAAGCCTTTTGTCATGCCTCTTAATTCTACTACCTTCCTTCTGTTAATTATTTCCTGTTTATCCTGTATATGGCTTGCTTATGCAGTTATTTGCATGTTTTCTCCATTAGATTTTGAGCTCCTCTGATAGCAGGGACGATCTTTTACTTTTCTTTATATCCCCAGCATTTAGCACAGTGCCTGGCATATAGCAGATGCTTAGTAAATGTTTATCGACTGACAACTAGACTATCCATATATGAATAGGACTCCCATGGTATAATTCTGCCAGTAAGCAAAAAAAGGAAATAGATTTACACTGAAAACTTTTGCTGAGTTGAAATCAGACAATTCACTTTTGCTATTTTTTTTTTGCATTGTGTATGGTGAATATATATACAAAGAGAACTGTAACTCCAGCTGAATAGTTGTTATTTATGATCTTTGAATATTATAATGTAATTTACTTTTGCTTTATGTATTTTCAATTGAAAAAAATTAGGAAAAAAATTTACCTGCTAGTCTAGCAACCCTGATAAAAATTAATTGAATAATTATTAACATAATTATTGTTTACAAGTATCCCCTATCCCCCAGTAATATATATTTGCCAAAAATAATGAATACATGGTTCTTATTAAAAATGTTAATGTTTTAGTGAGAACAAAAAGGTTTATACCATTGATAAATGAAATAAAAATAGTTTAAATATTGTTTATTTTGGTTTTGCATTGTACTTTTAATTTTAATATTTTTTGTATAAGCAGCATGGAGTAATGCATTAAAAAAATCTGAAAATCAAGTCGTGTCTCTGACGTATACTGATTGTGTGACGTGACTGTGCGACCCTAGAGTAATCATTTGAACTCTCAGTGCTGTAGATAGCTCTAAGACTTTAAGTTGCCTAAAAGGTGCAAGCCTGCCTTAGTAGAAGGAATTTCTTTATTTGAGAATTTCCTCAATCAAAGAAATCACAAGTCTACTTTTTATATCTTATAATACATAAATATGTTCATAATTAATAAAGAAAATATTTTTTACAAATAAATATACACGGTATAGTTACAGCAAAATTTTGCTGGTAGAAGCGCACAACCAAAAAGGTCTGGAGACCACTGCTCATAAAGAATTATACCAATTCTTTGTTTTTCCTACTTCTTTTCCTTGGAACACGTAGTAGCAGTGCCACCAGGTGAGGAAGGAGCAGTGGAAGGATAATCAAAACTTGCTGTTTTTCTACTTAATAGAAAATTGTTTGATGGATTATGCTGGATGGTTGAAAAAGAATCCTGACATTATCTAGCACAGGGCTAATGACTTCAAGCTCTGAGCTTAAGGTGATCAGCTTAATGTACACCCAGAAGCCTGGTTATGAGAAGATCTTGTGTCTTTGTGTGTTTTTGCATGCTTTAGAAACAAAAGAGAGGGAAAAACAGGTGTGAGGAGGAAATAGATATTTTCCCTTTTACTTCCAGTTGTGAGTTTTTAAGAAAGCCATATCTTGACAACTTCCCATAATAGAATTGACAGAAATATATGTAGGAGAGTTGGTTTCTGACCATCCTCCCCACCCAGGATGTATTACTGTGAAGCAAAGGGTATTTAAGGAGGGATTTAAGGGTACATATGTATCCACAGCCTGTATCCCCTTTTTCCTTGATGGAATTAGACAAGCAACTGATGTACTTAGCACCTGTTATCCCTTTACAAAGTGTCAAGGTGTTTTCCTTAACTGAATTTAAAGGAGAATAAGCTTATTGGCCCCACTCGGGAGATTTTAAAAAGCTAAGCTCACCAGCTCTGGGAGTCATTCTATGTGGGAGCCAGCAATTGAAGAATAACTCAACTCATGAAAAGGAATCACCTTTTGGAGGATTGGGGAAAGGAAGATTTCTCTTCCCCCATCACCTTTGGCAGTAGCTTGTGGTAGATCTATAGCAGTTAACAATAACAAACACTCTCTATACTAGAGAGTCTTAATATTTTTTGTCATAGACTTGTTTGGCAGCCTGGTAAACTCTTCTCAGATAATGGTTTTGCATGCATAAAATGAAACCAACTATTGTAAATACTATTTTCAAAGTATTTACATGAACTCCAGGTAAAGAGCTGTTTTAGATGGACTCAAGTGTTCAAGCAGCCTCAAAATGGACTCGAGAACTAATCCTTGGAATCTAGAATCATGAATCAGGCAGCAGAGTGGAACGGTTCTTACAGGCCCAATTGAGCCACCCACCCAGCAGAGACCTTGTACACTGGTACTACTTAAGGAGAGAGAAGATGTGTTAATGGATGCAATGTGTACTTTTAAGTTTTGTCCACTCTTCCCATAGATGCTCTGTATATTTATTAAAGGACTATGGAAGGACCAACATACTAATACATTGTTGGGGGTGCTGTGAATTGATCCAACCATTCTGAAAAATAATTTGGAATTGATTGGATTGAATTGGAATTATTAAATTGTTTTATAAAGAGACTAAATTGTTCATATCCTTTGACCCAAACCCACTATTAACTATATAACTAGGCATATACTCCAAGGAAGTCCAAAGACAGAGGGTAAAGACCCATATATTCCAAAATGTTCATAGAAACAATTTTAGGGGGTAGCAGAAGATATAAGAAAGAACAAAATTGGTTCCCATTGATTGTAGAACAGTTGATTTAGTTGTAGTATAGGACGGTAATGGAATTTCATTCCTGTAATGTGTGCTATAATGAATGCTGAATATGAGGAACTCAAGAAGTCTTGTGTGACCTCTTAAGGTCCAAGGTGCATTCCAACTATAATAGAAATTGGTATATGAACTGATGAGAAGGAAAGAAAACAGAAGCAACAAAATGCTTTACACAATAATTTCATTATGTAAAGGAAAATAGCACTAAGATACATCATAATTTCAGATTAACATAATGAATATTTTTTTCCAGAAGATTGATAATGAGACATATTTGCCTCTTCCCAAGAGAGCAATTGTGGACCTCATATTTCAGAATACTGTGTAGATCTGTAGGCTTCTTTGTTAAAAGTGAGAGTTCTATGATTTGGTGGACCAGTATTGAGAAGTAAAAGTGGTTTGTTTGTTTTTTTTAAAAGCTTCAATAAAACTTTCTTTTATAAAATACAGCATTCATTACTATTAGTTTGGGTCCCCTACCTTTTCCTCCTCTCCACCTCAAAAAAGTTTATTTCTTGATAGTAGTAGAGGGGAGGATGGACCCAAAAACTACTTTCGACATCTTTTGAAAGTGCTAAATTAAGTATAATTTTTCTTTTTCTTTTAATAAATTTGTTTTCTTATTTTTAGTTTAGAACAGGTTTTTGGGTTCCAAATTTTCTTTCCCTCCCTTTCTCCCCCCCAAGACCGCATGTAATCCAGTGTAGGTTCTATATTTACCTTCACATTGAACTTATTTACATAATAGTCCATTTGTAAAGAAGAATTATAACCAATGGAATGAATCATGAGAAAGGGGAAATGAAACCAAAAAAGAAGGGAAAAAAAAAAGAGAGCAAATAGTTTGCCTCCATCTGCATTCAGGCTCCTTAATTCTCTGGATGTGCATAGCTTTTTCCATCATGAGCCTTTTGGGGCTGTCTTGGAATCTTGCATTGATGAGAGGAGTCAAGAGTATCAAAGTTAGCCGTTACAGATATCATGTGTCTGTAATTGTGTATATTGATCTCCTGGTTCTGCTTCCCTCACTCAGCATCAGTTCATATATGTCATTCCAGGTTATACTGAAGTCTTTCTGGTCCTCATTTCTTATAGCACAATAGTATTCCATTACATTCATATACCACAATTTGTTTAGCCATTCACCAAGTGATGGGCATCCCTTTGATTTCTAATTCTTTGCCACCACAAAAAGAGCTGCTATAAATATTTTTGTGCATACGGGTCCTTTTCCCACTTGTATGATCTCTTTGGGATATAGCCCTAGAAGTGGTATTGCAGGGTCAAAGGGTATGAACATTTTTATAGCCCTTTGGGCTTAGTTCCAAATTGCTCTCCAGAATGGCTGGATCAATTCACAGCTCCACCAACAATGTAGCAGTGTTCCAATTTTCCCACATCCTCCCCAGCATTTATCATTTTCTTGTTCTGTCATATTAGCCAATCTGACAGAAGGGATGTGGTACCCTAGAGTTGTTTTGATTTGCATTTCTCTGATCAATAGTGATTTAGAGCATTTTTTCATAGGATTGTAGATATCTTTAATTTCTTCCTCTGAAAACTGCCTGTTCACATCCTTTGACCATTTCTCAATTGGGGAATGATTTGTATTCCTATACATTTGGTTCAGCTCCCTGTATATTTTAGATATGAGGCCGTTATCACTGACAATGGTTGTAAAGATTTTTTTCCCCAAAACTTTTCAATTTAACATAGTCAAAATTACCCATTTTGCATTTTGTAATGCTCTCTATCTCTTGTTGTATCATGAATTATTCCCTTTTCCATAAATCTGACAAGTAAACTATTCCTTACTTTCCCAAATTGCTTATAGTATCAGCCTTTATTCCTAAATCATGAACCCATTTTGACTTTATTTTGGTATGCGATGTAAGATATTGGTCAAGGCCCAGTTCCTGCCATACTATTTTCCAATTTTCCTGGTAGTTTTTGTGAAATAGTGAATTTTTAACCCAGAAGCTGGATTCTTTGGGTTTATCAAAGAGTAGGTTGTTAATAGTTGTTGTCTATTGTGTCTTGTGTACCTAACCTGCTCCACTGATCCACCGCTCTGTTTCTTAGCCAGTACCAAGTAGTTTTGATGACTGCTGCTTTATAATACAGTTAATATCTGGTATGGCTGGGCCAACTTCCCTAGCATTTCTTTTCATTAATTCCCTTGATATTAGAATATCATAAAGGTCTAGAGACCTTTAAATTTACCTCGACAAACTTATTAAGCATTTACCACGTAAAATATCCTATGTTTGGTACTGATAACACAAAGCCAAAAATGAAGTACTGATAGTACATGAAATGAAGTTCAATTTGGTACAGCTAATACAAAGATAAAAATGAAGTAGTCCTTGCCTTCAAGGGCTTACATCTATAGGAGATTGTAATATATACTCTATAGAGCCCAAACAAATGGAGAAAATCAGAGGAGGCTTTGCAGGAAGTGGCATTCCTTTAGCCTTGAAGAAAGCTAGGGATTCTAAAAGGTGGAAGAAAAAGGTAATTCTAGCAATTGGGCATAGCCTGTGTGAATTGGAATTCCCAATTCAGTATCCTTCATCTAATTTTTCTAAGAGTAAAAATATCGACTCAACTAAATTATGTTGAAACATTTTGACATTACTCCTAAGCATATTTCTATTTATTTTCTAGATTGATATTAATCCTCCTCAAATGCACAACTCAGTGTTTTATTCAGAAATGGAAAGAACTCCAGCTGTCTGAAATGGGACATAAGATTTTTCAGGTAAGCAGAAGAGACTAAGATCAGAGAGGATCATTGCTAGAAGGTTGATTACCTAGCAGTGAATTTGATAAAGAAGAGGCTTCTGGCCACAGGATAAACAAGACGAAGGACTAGATATTTTCTCTGATCCTATCAGACCTCTCCAAAACAGAAATTATAGATAAAGAATAAAGAAGATAAAGAAATGTAGGCTGCTTCCTTGATTTAGGACACAAAATTCAAAAGAAGGTTAAAAAAAAGTGAACTGATAACCACACTGAGCTCATTTAGCTCCCCTCTGCTATACCCCATGCTACTAGCCAACCCACACAGGCTGTCAAAAAAACCTAACCTCACACTCTAGTCTCCTCTCCCTCTTTCCAGTGCAGTGGAGATCGTGGTTCAAGGCTACGGAAGTCTGCTCAGACCAAAACAGACAACTAGCCCAGTGACTGATAACCCCAGAGCAATAGTACTACATTCCCATAGGATCAGCCTTACAAAGCTCTGCCTGTTGGTGCCCTGGAGGACATTCCATAGTACCAACATGGCCATTCTCAGAACTGCGAGTGTGGGACCAGAAAAACAAGGAACGAGCCAGGACACCTGGACAGGAAGTGAGAGTGCTGGTGGTGCAGCTCTCCACTAAGATGGAGAGAATGGGCTCAGCATCCAGCTGGGACCAATTCTGTGCACTCAAAAGCCACTTGGGGTGGAGACTTAGGCTGATGAATGAATGATGATGCCCAGAGTTGAACCTGGCTGAGATGCTTTGAGATACAACCCCCAAAGAAATCACCATCAGAAGGAACAGGGTCAAAATAAGCAGTAAGGAGGAGATAATTAAAGGGGGGAAAAAGGACTGAAGTTACCAAAGATCTCAAGAAGAAGAAAATCAAAGGCCTTGAATATGAGCAAATAAATCAACAGAGAAAACATTAATGATAGAAAGTGGTCTCCAGGTCTAGCAAGTGCATTGTGACATCTATGAACAAATACTGCAAAACAAAGGAAATTGATCCAACACTAGAAGACCTTATGGAACATGAAAACATGAAACCACAACATGTGGTTGTAATGTTAATTTAAATTTGAGGATTTTTCCCACCCATTAATAGGCCATGTGACCTGCTTGGGTGGGAGGAGCTTGCCGAGAGGAAAAAGAAAGTGTGCCAAAGGAAATATGGAGAGAGCAGATGTGATGGCTGTGCTGTGAGTGTGTTTGTTGGTGGCAAGGTTCCAGCAGCGGGGCAAATGGCTTTTGAGATGGAGATGTAGATGAATTCTTTGCTGCTGTGATAGATTGGGCTTATTAGTTTTGGAATCTGGTTCTCTGGTGTCTGAGTAAATAGTCTACTTCTACCTTCCATATGGAGAATCACTTATATTTTGTGATACAGAGCTACATAGGCATATTGACAATTATCATCTATATTGTGATTATTACCTTGCTGATACATTTGGTGACTGGGAGGATGGGATCACAAGATATAAAATCTCTATTTGGAGGCAGAAGGGCTTTAGAGGAAGAAATGGCTATCCCAGGATGGTATAATATACCTTATTCCTGCCTAGCAAGGGAATGGACTAAAGGCACAGGGTTCTGTGAAATCTGGAAACAAATGAAAGATGTTTGCAAGAAATTAAAATTAAGTCACAGAGAGAATTGCCAACAACACTCTCTAGGAGAGGCTGGATTTTGCCCACAGTGTATCGTATTACATATGAAAGCAGGGACGGACTGTTAAGAGAGAGAACTCAAATGATTAGAGAATAGTTGAGGGGGAGCTAGGTGGCGCAGCGAGTACATCACTAGTCCTGGAGTCAGGAGGACCTGAGTTCAAATTTGGCTTCAGACACTTGACGCTTACTAGCTGTGTGACCTTGGGCAAGTCACTTAGCCCCAATTGCCCTGCTTTCCCCCCTCCAAAAAAAAAATAGTCAAGCTCAAATGAGAATATTTCTATACCACAGCAAGATGGGAAATCTCAGGTGTCAAAAGAACAGATTATTGTTCAGGAATTGACTGATTTTGCTGTTAATTTAGCTAGAAGAAAGAGGAAGCCAGAGAGGTCAAAAGTGCATTTGAGTTCAGCCCAGGTTCAGTCTAGCTGCCCATCTTGTTGCCATGGTGACTGGGATAGAGAGGAGAGAATGATAAAATATTAGGAGCTGAGGCATGACATGACACTTTGTGGCATGATGCTCCTGAGCCAGAGAATGATACAGTATCAGACAAGGCTCCTCAGACAAAAGTGTGCCCCATACCACGAAGGAGGAAAGAAGCCCAAGAAAATAATACGGTGTTCATAGAGGTGCTTGAAGACTTTACACAGCGGAAAATCACAGATATCTTCAGTAGGTTTACCCAAGGTATGGGAGAATCATTAATATCTTGGATCGTGAGTATCAGTGATGAAGAAGTATCTGTGGATAGTGTGGACTGTATGAAATTCATAAGCATTAGTCAGAATCTTTTTGTACAGCAAGTTTTCAGGAATTATCATCTGCAAAGGGGTAACAGGATGATTAGTCTGTTAGCTTTAGTAGCAGAAGAATATAACAGAGAGTATCCCATGTGGCCCAATGCAGATAGGCCCTGGTATTCACTAAGGGACTGTATAAGAAAATTAAAGGAGGTAATGAAGACAGCTATTATGATGGGAAATGTAGATGCATACTATAATACTCCCATGGGAGTCTCTCATAGAAATTTAATAGTGAAGATGGCTCCTTGTGCTTATAACCACCTAATTCTGACTGCTAATTGGGGAGGTAGGGCACCCTCTTTTGGAGGTGCTGGATAAGATTTCGTAGTTAAGTGACTTAGGAGACTGGGGAAAAGATAAATTTCCGAGAGAGAGAGAGAAGAGTGAATAGCTAGTGGATTCAATGTCAGAATAGAGTGACAAGAAAAGCAATGTTTACTGCTCTATTGAGAACAGGGGTAGATTTTGGAATGATAGATGGTTTTCCAACTAATGAGCCTGTGCCTTTAGTCCATTGCCTTGCAAGGTATACAAAATGTACAGAGATAAGGGGCTTAATCACAGATGGAGTAGAGAAGAACTGCCCCTACAAATCCTACAGGTCTTGAACCCTTGTATCCAATGAGTCACACCTTCAGGGAGACTAGGAAATCAACTAAGCCCCAGCTCAGATTAAAAAAACACAGACAGGATTACAGACCCCATATTAATCTGACTATATATATTAGAAAAATAGATCAAATACTATAACTAGGGCATTAATAGACACTGGGCCAGAGGCCTCCCTGATATGTGGAAACCCTGACAAATTTAAGCATGAAACTCCTACTACCAGCACAGGACTAGGTGGGGCTGAAATATTAGCCAGACAAGACAAACTGATGAAGAAAATTGGACAATTGCCTAAGAAAAAATATACTGTGGTCATTGTACCCATTCCTGAATACATCATTGGAAGAAATTTATTGAAAGGTATGACTCTGAATTACCTGAGGGGAGATACCAATTTGCAGTAAGGAAGATAGGAATTAATACAATTTTAGTGGGAAAAATAAAACTGGACCCAATCACTTTACCTGAACTTTCTAAAGTAATTACTTTGAAGCAGTATGGTGTGCCAGGTGGGCAAGATGAAATTGCCAGTACTGTAAAGGAATATGTTGAAGTAGGAGTGTTTGTTCCTACAACTACTCAATGGAATAATCCTGTCTGGCCAGTGTGAAAGGCAGATGGAACATGGAGAACGATAGTAGATTATAGAAAATTGAATAAAGCGACTCCCCCCTTGTATGCTCCTGTTCCAGATATTGTCACCTTAATAGAAAGGATCCAGAAATATGATGGGACTTGGTACGCAGCTATTGATTCGACCAATGCTTTATGATCCCAATAGACTCTAAACAATGGGACCAGTTTGCTTTCATGTGGCAGGGCTGACGATATACATTTACACAATTGCCACAAGGAAATCTGCATAGCCCCAGTATTTGTCAAAGGATTGTAGCTGAACATTTGGATGAATTAAAGTTACCTGGTGTATAGCTTACCTGCTACATAGCTAATATTATGATACAGGGAGAAAATATAAAAGAAGTAGAAAAGAGTTTGACATTTAATTAAGCATATGAAAAGCAAAGGATGGGAAATTGTCCTTGCAAAGGTTCAAGGTCCAGCTCAAACCGTAAAATCTTGGGGTAAGCAGTGGAATAAGGGACTGCAAGAAATTCTCCCACAAGCTCAACAAAAGATTCAAGATTTTCCTATCCCTACCAATAAGAAAGAGGCCCCAAAAATTTATAGGACTATTTGAATATTGGAGACACCAGATTCTGCATTTGGGACAGATTTTGAAACCCTTATATTAAGTTACTAGGAAAAAGTATGAATTTGATTGGGGACTGCTCTACATGAATCTATAACAAACATAGACTCTGAGGGAAATAATAAAGCCTCCAAACCAGGGCAACGGTTGGTACAATCTTGGTAAAAATGAAATGAGGGATATGATGGATTAACTGGAGAACGAAAGAAATACGCATAGTTTGCTGATGGGACATCAAAATATTTGGGCCACAAAAGACATTGGAAATCAATAGCCTATAACCCATGTACTAAGTGGACTTTGGAAAGTACTGAGATAGGTGGAAGTAGTTGATATGCTGAACTTATGGCAGTACATCAAGCTACTAAAACAGAGAAAGGAGGACAGTGTCATATATTCACTGATTCATAGGCAGTAGCTAATAGGTTAGCTACATGAATGCTGTAACAACAATGCTACTTGCCACTACTGTGGCTGTGTAAGACCAACAACACCAGCACACAGGAGGGCTACTAGCACAGGTTCTTTGATCTGCTTTTCTAAGGAAAGGAACTTTAAAGGCTTTACAATCTCACTTTAATTAAACCTATATACACCATTCACTCAGTTCAGGGGAAAAAGTCAGCACCTTGAACTTCAGAGAAAATACAAACAGAAATTACAAGCAGAAATTAAATAAACAGAGCAAAAAAACACAAATCAGTAGACAGAGCTTCTGGCTGTTGGACCAAAACATTATATCCATAGTTACCAGAGAGAGAAGCACCAACATCTGGGTTTTTCAAAGCCAGAGGGCTCCAACGGCTACCCAGAGTCTTATCTGGTCAAATCACATGACACTTTTCCAGGGACTGAGCCCTCTAAACAAAATGCTAACCTCAGAGTCTATATATATTTCTTCAGGGTCAGAGGGAGTCACAACCATGCAAACCTGTGTGATGTAAGCCTTCCCCTGATTTTAGCAGGTCATCAAAGACTCCCGATTCAATCAAAGACTCTTGATTGAAACAAAGGCAAGACTCAGAAGCACTTGATTGCCTTAGTGCTGCAAAACACTCCAAAACAAAAGGCTATAAAAATCCCACTTTACTTGCCAGCACACTCCACCTCTTCCAGGATCCTTGGCCCCACAATCTAAATGGCCATGGATCCTGGAAGAAATAGAGGCATTATACTTTGCCATCACATTCAGGGAACTAAAGCATAACATTTACAACATAAGAAAGCATATCATAATAACTCATTAGTAAGGTGGCCATATAGTCTTAAATAAAACATATTATTCAGTATCATTCTTTGAAAATACTTGTTTACACAAGCAGGGGACCCCAGGCCAGGGCCTTCCCTAGCACAACATGTCATTCTTAAAGGGTGGCAGAAAATACAAACACCATCCACCCCTAAGTCACTGCAGGTTACAAGCTCTTCAGTCAATACAGATTGTCCAAGTAAAGTCCTTCTTGGGGATGTGCTCTTCTCCCCACATTGCCACTGCAGGCTTCCTCTTGGCACTCTTATATCCAGGAATGCTTTAAATGAGCAAAATTCCCAACACAAACAAAAAAGTCCAAATAAAGTTTTCTTGGGGGTGTGTTCTCCCCACACTGCTCCAGTCTTCCCTTCCTTTTGAAAAGAAACATTTCCCACCTGAGTTTGGCTATGAGGTTGAATTGACATTGCATAGTTAGGGTCTCAATCAAAATGAAAATGACCCTATTTGAAGGATAATAGCTCATATTTGCCTATTCTTTTTGGCCTTTGTTTTGTTTAACTTTTTTGCTAGTTCTGTCTCCTCCAGGCTTAAGTACTCCATGTGAGGGAGGACTTAGTGCTTAAGCTGGTGAATCACCAAGGTGATAATCACAATATAGATGATAATTGTCAAAATGCCTATGTAGTTCCGAATCACAAAATATATGAGACTCTCCACATGGAAAGTAGAAGAAGTAAACCATTTATCCAGATACCAAATAGCCAGATCCTGTAACCAAGGGCTGTTCAAAATATAGCCTGGGCCACATGCAGCTTGCAGTATGATTTTATGTGGCTTGCCTGTAGGTTTTAATTTTCACAAGCAAAAAAATAAAATAATAATTTGCATGGAATGTGTATTAGATTTTTTAATTCCATCACTAATGAACAATCTTGTTGATGTTAGTTTTCTTTGGTGTTTTTAAGCAGTCTTACAGATGGAACATATCACATGGAATTTTCAATTGATCTTCAGGAGGCATTCCATCTGTACGATGCAGACAAGTCAGTATGTACCTACCTTTATACTGTTGTGTTGTTTCTTTGTTGTTTTGTGTTTACTTTCATGCTTGCCTTCAACCTGTCATGTTGATGATGCACGTTCCCTCACTTTCTTTTAGTGTACTATATTTTTTATTCTAGGTGCGGCCTTTGAATAATTATTTTATTTTAATGCGGCCCTAAGACAACCTAAAGTTGGACAGCCCTGCCATAACCAGTAAGTCTACAACATCACAGCAGAGAACTACTCCATCCCACGACATTGCACCACCTGCTGGGGCCTTGCCACCAACAAGCAAACTTACAGCATAGTTATTACAGTCTACTCTCTCCCTCAGCTCTCACTGTTGTAACTGCTCTCTCAGCATTTGCCGTGACACAATTTCTTTTTCTTCTCAGAAAGCTCCTCCAATCACATGTGACTTAGGCTTGCTGTGCAGTAAGCAGGTCACATGGCCTATTAATGGGTGGGAAAGATCTTCAAACCTAAATTGCTATTACAGTTGGACATCACCCACTGTCCACAACTGCGCTAAATCAAGTTCCGGATGCCAGCTTGCTAAAGGATTGACCTCTCAAATAGGACTCTTGACCTCTTGGGGCAGAGACAGTTCTACGTCCAAGTTCAGCAGGAAGAAGTTATGGAGGAGGAAACGATTTCCTCTTATCCCAAGATTTCAAGTCCCATTCGTTCAAAGTGGAGGAATGATGATATTGTTCTGTGTACCTCTTTTGTATTATCCTTGTATTATTATACTGTTTATTATACTGTTATGGTATCATTGACACAGTTTCCCATTGGATATAAAGATCTAGAGGAGTGAGCCTTATGACCACTCTGTTGGTGAGATGTTATGTTAAGTATTTTGCAAATGTGATTTATTTTAAAGGGATTTTGTGGTACTTAAGTAATGTTAATGCCTATTCAGACACAAGTGGCCTGCATAATGGACTTGAAATATCTTGGAGCTGAATATGGTGATAATATGATTAAAGATCTTTCCCTACCATTCAGTAGGCCTCAGGTGGGGCCAGTTAAGGGAGACCTGAATAGATGCAGGCCTACACTTTTATAACACCAATCAGTGATTAAAGATCTTTCCCACAGCCTTTTGCTAAGTAGATGCTAAGCCTCAGGTCCACAACCTTTT
Source organism: Phalanger gymnotis (assembly GCA_028646595.1). Lineage (NCBI taxonomy): Eukaryota > Metazoa > Chordata > Mammalia > Diprotodontia > Phalangeridae > Phalanger > Phalanger gymnotis. The sequence goes on from CM053624.1 coordinate 162,813,277, forward strand.
GCTAATTGGGAGTGAAGCCCTCTGGCCCTAAAAAGAGTATATATACCCAGAAGGTAGCCATTGAAAATTGAGAATTCAGAAATCAGAAGAATTCAGAATCCCACCCAAGGAGGAAAAGTAAGAACTCCTAGACAACAGAGCTGCAGGAAGAGTGCAGAGCAGAGAGTGGAAACCAGGGAGCTGCAGGGACCAGAGAACTGAGGGGGGAGAGAACACAAGAAAGCAAACAGTTAGGATTGGTGAGTGTTTGTGGGGCGGCCCCAGCAGAGGGGGAAGGTTACAGGATGACTTGGTTCCTTGCTATAATACTGTGTTATAATTTCGTTGTTGCTACATTGAGGTGGGCTTACTGGTTTTGAAATATAACTACTGCTACATGGAGTTGCAGTTATTGGTCGTCCTCAAGGTCATGAATCTTGCCTTACTGATAGAGATGCCCACGTGGAAAAATCAAAATTGGGAAATTCATGGTAAACAAGTTAGGGGAAAATAATTATTAGAAGATATATGGAACATTTCTTTGGTTACTAATTTGTCAGTTTTTCACGTAGATGCTCATGTGGCCCTCACCACACCAGAACGTGAGTACAATGAACCTGCTGATCAACTAGCAAAGATTGCTACTGAACATATCGTCCCTAGTTCTGACACCAACTGATGATCTGGTACTAGCTAAATGGGTCCACCAAACAGCTGGCCATTTAAGGGTCCAGGCTACACACTGGTGGGCACAAAATTGAGGTGTTAGTATCGCTCATTCATTATTAAAACAAGTAGCAGAGGAATGTTATATATGTCAATTGGAAAAGGAATGAACTGTTCCTCAGGCAGTAACTGGGGAGATAGCAAGGAGAAAAGTTCCAGCTCAGATTTGACAGATAGATTATATTGGGCCACCCCAAGATGAAGGATATAAATTTATATGCACTTGCATTGACACCTATTCAGATGTACTAGTGGCTTGTCCTTATAAGAATGCAACTCAGAAAAACACCTGTAAAGCTCTAGATATCATAAGTCTCTATTATGGAACCCCAATGCAGATTCAGAGTGACAATGGGTCACATTTCGAAGGTATTGAGATGAAGAGATACTGTGTAATGAACAATATAGAGTAGATATATCATATTCCATATTATCCACAAGCATCTGGGTTAATTGAAAGAATGAATGGATTATTGAAAGAACAGTTAAGGAAGTTAAGTTCTAATAATTCATATCAACATTGGAAACATAATTTTTTCACTGCTTTACATAATTTGGATAACAGACCATTGGGAGGAAGTACACCTCTAGCGAGAATGATGACCCCAAATGTGCAAATTAGAAAAAAGCAAACATATAAGATCTCAAATATTGAGGACTGGACTTTGAGGGAAGATGTTCCACCACTGTATCCAGGAATACCTGGTTCAGCAGTATATGATTTACATTGTTTAGAGGACTTTCGGTTAGATAGAGAAGAGATAAGAAAAATCTATACTGGAATATGTACAAAAATCTGTAAGAATTATTTTAGATGGATATTACCTAAATCAGGATTAGCAGCTTGGGGAATACATGTATGGGCTGGAGTGATAAATTCTAATTATGAAGGAGAAATTATTTTGATACTCCAAAATTTGGGTAAAGAACCCATACACTTTTGTAAAAATGATAGAATAGTTCAAGCGATTATTATTCCTTGTGAAACAATACCCCTTGTGAAAACTGACTCTCCTTCCAAAATAACTATCAGAGGAAAGGAAGGGTTTGGTTCTACTAATAGAATAAAATTGGGAGCTTGTAGTAGGAAGGCCGAATTTATAATCTCAAATATAATCATGTATATATTTGAATGGTTCGAAATCGCAAGGTATGAGGGATTCTCTAAGAAGAAGGCATCAAAACATTTATTTAGGACCCACTGTGACAGATTCATGAACCAGCCTCCCCATTCCAATATTGTGATCACAATCCTCCAGGCCCAGTAGGCCTGCCTCACAAGAGTAACCAGGAGGCCACAGAAAAATAAGATGGCATAAATCATATTCACTGGCCTCAAGTCCTCGCTCCAACTCCTGGGTCCACACACGGGTTGGATCTGCTTTGGCTTCAGCTGTAGTTTCTCGCCTCTCCTTGCAGCCAAGCCTCTGGCATTCTCAAGCCCCGCCTCAACAACCAGAGACCAGAGACCAGAGACCATTGGTTCCCCAGTTGGCCCCTCTTAAGTCATTAATCTATGCCCACACAGGTTTCACACCTGATAGGGCTTTGGGCCTGGGGCTTAGCACTTAACAGCTGAAAGTACTTTCAAGGTAAACAAAACCCAAAACTCTTGAAGTGCCTTTCACTCAAATTAAACAAAATAAACAAAAGCCAAACTCCTCAAGGGCACCCGTTAAACTAAGGGCTAAGGAGCCCATTTTGACTTAAGGACACAGAGCTAAAGTATGGGTAAAAAGGAAGCCAGATGATGTTCCAAAGTTGCAGAAATTATAGCACAGGGAAAAGATAATACTTTAACTGTTGTTTATCCAGGAGAAAATGGTTATCAAATTGTATTTTTGACTCATATATTCTATTGTGAATGAGGCTCTGATTGTTTCCTGTTTCTTTTTGGCTTTTGTCTGTTAAATTTGTTTGCTAGATTTGTTTCCTGCAGGCTTAGTACCATCTCCCTGCAGATGCCTGATTGCTTAAGCTGGATGTCATCCCCTACAGGCTTAGTACCATCTCCTTGCAGATGCCTGATTGCTTAAGCTGGATGTCATCACCTCTGGACTTGCCATGACTGCCATGTGTCATCCCTGGACCTGCCATCAACCAAGCCAGCTAAAAAACTGACCTCTGGAATAGAACTCTTTACCTCTTACAATTCTATGTCCAATTTCAACAGGAGGAAGCTATGGAGGATGAGACTTGGGACCCTTACCCCAAGATTTTGAGCCCCATTCATTCGAAGGGGGAATGATGACATCATTTTATATACTTACCTTGTGTTATTTCTGTTATATTTTTATAAGGTTCTGTTGACACCGGTTATACCAAAACTCCTATTGATTGCCCCATTGACCTATGTAATGGACAAAAAAGATCTTGGGACAGAAAACATACTGGTAGTTTGGTAATAAATGGTAATTTAAATTTGAAGATCTTTCCCACCCATTAATAGGCCACATGACCTGCTTAGGTCACAAGAAGCCTAAGTCACATGTGGTGGGAGGAGCTTGCTGAGAGGAAAAGGAAAGTGTGCCACAGGAAATGTGGAGAGAGCACTTAGAGCTGAGGGAGAGAGCAGATGTGTTGGCTCTGCTGTGTGTTTGTCGGTGACAAGGCCCCAGTAGGGGGCAGATGGCTTTGAGATGGAATGGTTCTCTACTGTGATATTGTGTATTGGATTCTTTGCTGCTGTGATGGATTGGGCTTATTGGTTTTGGGATCTGGCTCTCTGGTGTCTGAATAAATGGTTTACTTCTTCTGCCTTCTATGTGAAGAGTCATATTTTGTGATACAGAACTATATAGGCATATTGACAATTATTGTCTATATTGTGGTTATTGTCTTGCTGATACACAGTTCCTCTTGTTCAAAAGAGAAATGAGATTGGTGAGAGCAGAATTTCCATCCTTCACAGCAAAAATAATGGGCTAAATAGAAAAACTAAAATCTAAGATAGCAAGTCTAACTGTTGTGCCTAGTTTATTGACTGTAGAATTCTGCTAGCGTTGGTCCTAGTCAATGCTGACAAATCAAAGATTGGGTCTATATGTGCAAAAGTACAGTGTCTACCTTCCTGTTGACACTCTCATGACTTTCTTAGGGAACTTTAAACTTATACCAAGGTAGGCCAGGTAGGCCATGTGGTTGGTCCTTCACACTCAATCTGTTCTGTGCATTTTAAAAAAATGCTTCTATGACTTTTTCCTTTTTTAAAGACTCTGTTGGTGGTCCACTGCTTCATAAGTCCCATTTTCTCTTTGAAAACATGTTCAAATTGGCCATATCCAAAAATGTGTGGTCTTATTCAGCATATTGAGTCTATTATCTCTGTGTCATAAAGTAGGTAATATGCTTCATCATTGGTATTCTTGAATCATGGTTGTTCATTGCCTTCAGAGTTCTTAAGTCTCTTGAGGATGTTGTTCTTTATAGTATTATTATAGAATAAATTATTTTATTGGTTTTGATTAGTCTGCATCAGCTTATGCAAATTTTTCCATGTTTCTCTGAAACTGTCCCTTTCATCCTTCATTTTTTTCCTTTCATGGTTTCTTATGGTGCAAGAATAATATTTCATTATATTTATTTACCATATTTTTTCAGCTATTCTCCAGTTGATGGGCACTCTCTTCATTTTCATTTCTTTGTCACCACAGAAAGAATGGTTATATTTTTTTACAGGTCCTTTTCCTTATATCTCTTTGGGGCATAGTCTTCCATGCTATTCTTACCTGATAAGTTCTTTGGCCTCTAATAACAATTCCATTTTACCTTTAAGGAGGGATGGCTCTGTCCACTAGACCATCTCCCAGAAGGTATCTTGATCTCCTTCAGAGAAGTCTAGATTGAGAACATGGCTTCTTAAACTTTTTTTCACTCCCAACCCCTTTTTGCCTGAAAAATTTTTACACGACCCTGTGTATCCACAAGGCAATAATAACAATGTAGATGATAATTGTCAAAATGCCTATGTAGTTCTATATCGCAAAGTATGAGAGACTCTCCACAAAGAAGGTAGAAGTATAATATTTATTCAGATACCAGAGAACCATATCTCGTAACCAAATGTTCAGCTCCACAGCCAATTAACCCACTTCATCATAACAGCAAAGGACCCAAAACACAATATCACAACATGGAGCCTGGACATCCCAAAACCTCTCCAACCCCCTGCTGGGGTCTTTCCCAAAACAAACTCACAAGTGCAGCTGAGTCAGCCTGTTTAGTTCTAACTATCAGGAGGGTGGCCATTAGCAGCCATAACTGCTCTCTCTCTCAGCATTTTCTGTGACATAATTTCCCTTTCCTGTCAGGAAGTTCCTCCCACCACATGTGTCCCAGGCTTCCTGTGACATAAGTAGGTCACATGGCCTAATAATGGGTGGGAAATATCTTCAAATCTAAATTGCTACTACACACTAGGTATATAGGTATATAAAATAGGAATATAAATCAAACATTTACTGATAATGATAAAGAAATTTATTTTAAAATAATTATTTGGTGCACATACAATTTTACCATTTATTAAAGACAAAAACAAATTTGCATACTAATGAGATATATATGCTTGGTTTTTTTATTTATTTATTTTTTTGGAGGGAGGAAGGCAGGGCAATTGGGGTTAAGTGACTTGCCCAAGGTCACATAGCTACTAAGTGTGTCAAGTGTATGAGGCTGGATTTAAACTCAGGTCATCCTGACTCCAGGGCTGGTGCTATACTCATTGCATGACCTAGCTGCCCCAGCTTGTTTATTTTTGACATAAACAATTAAATCTTGGCAGAATACTTGATACTGCAGGACATTGAGCATCTTCAAAGTTTTTCAGAGTTGATCAATATTTTGATTTTATAATCCTCAGTACTTGTAATAGCAATTTAGATTTGAAGATCTTTCCCACCCACTAATAGGCCATATGACATGCTTATCTCACAAGAAGACTAAGTCACATGTAGTGGGAGGAGCTTTCTGAGAGGAAAAGGAAGCTGGGTCACAGGAAATGTGTTTATTGGCTTGCTGTTACAGTACTAAGAACAAATACATAGTACAAAATGGCAGAAATATTTTTAGGGCCATTTCAAAAATTGTTGGAAATTCTGTCCTAATTGCAAGCCAAAATTCATTTAATGACTTTTTTTTTGAAAACTCAAGTTTTAAACCTCTGTCACTTGATAACTCGGCAAATTCTTCTTGAACTTCTAATAGCAGATGATTGATGTTTTTGATTTCAATTGAGTATGGTTTATGAACCCAACTAAGGTTTTTAGAATCAAAATTTGAAGGGAAGTATTTCTGAAACTGTATCTCTAGACACTCATAATAGCAAGCAAAGTGGGGCTTTTTGCTGTTTTTTCTTTCAGAGTGCTTCTCAGCACTAAGGCAATCTAGTGCCTTTGATTGAGTCTTGCCTTTGTTTGAATCAAGAGTCCTTGATTGGAAACAGTATATGTATACTCTGAGGTTAGCATTTTACTTTGGGGGTCACTCATTGGAAGAGTGTTCATGTGATTTGGCCAGACAAGACTCTGGGTAGCCATTAAGGAGCCCCCCAGCTTTGAAAATCCAGATGTTGGTGCTTCTCACTCTGGTAACTATGTATTTATTGCTATGGACAGACAGTTAGAAGCCTTGGCTGCTAATTTGTTTTATTTGCTTGGTTTATATAATTTCTGCTTCTGATTTCTGTTTATGATTTCTCTGAAGTTCAGGGTGCTGACTTTTTCCCTTAAACTAAGTGAATGATATTTAATATTTAATGAATGTTTATTTAATGTTTAATGTTTATTTAATATTTAATGTTTAATGAATGTTTATTTAAAGTAAGATTGTTAACCACTTAAAGTTGTTTTCCTTAAAAAAGCAGATCAAAAAGCCTGTGCTAGCAGCCTTCGTGTGTGCTGGTGTTGTTGGTCTTATACCTCCACTGCAGTTGCTAGTAACGTTGTTACAGCAGTTCAAATGATCAATTATAACTCTTACAATTAAATCTTTGAGAAGGTTATATTCAATTACAAAATCATCTGTAGCTATAAACATTTCTAAAAAACTATTTTCCACCCTGTTCTTCCATATGTTAACTTTTTTAGTAAAACTTACCATTTTATCTTTTAATATAATGTTACAATTTTTTCTTTGAAGTGACATGTTTAAATCACTGAGTTTTGCTTTTTTCCCTTTTTATTTAATATTTTTAGTTTTCAACATTGATTTCCACAAGATTTTGAATTACAAATTTTCTTCCCATTTCTACCCAACCCCCAACTCCAAAACGCCATATATTCTGATTGCCCTATTCCCCAGTCAGCCCTTCCTTCTGTCACCCCTCTACCCTCTCATCCTCTTTTCCCTCACTTTCTTGTAGGGCTAGATAGATGTTTATGCCTCATTGCCTGTATATCTTATTTCCTAGTTGCATACAAAAACTTATTTTTTGAACATCTTCTTTGAAAACTTTTGAGTTCCAAATTCTCTCCCCTTTTCCCTCCCCACCCACCCTCCCTAAGAAGGCAAGCAATTCAACATAGCCCACACAGGTATCATTATGCAAAACCCTTCCATAATACTCATGTTGTGAAAGACTAACTATATTTTGCTCCCTCCGATCCTGTCCCCCTTTATTCAATTTTCTCCCTTGACCCTGTCCCTTTTCAAAAGTGCTTCCTTTTGATTACCTCTTCCCCCTATCTGCCCTCCCTTCTATTGTCCCCCCTTTTTATCCCCTACTTCCTTCTTTCCTGTGGGGTAAGATACCCAATTGAGTGTGTATTTTATTCCCTTCTCAAGTCGAATCTGATGATAGCAAGATTTACTCATTCCCCCTGACCTGCCCCCTTTTCCCTTCCAACAGAACTGCTTTTTCTTGCCACTTTTATGTGAGACAATTTACCACATTCTATCTCTCCCTTTTTCCCTCTCTCAATATATTCCTCTCTCATCCCTTAATTTGATTGTATTTTTTTAAAATATTA
>CM053624.1:162821449-162878762 GCA_028646595.1 Phalanger gymnotis
AAATTTTCTATTCAGCTCTGGTCTTTTCACTGAGAAAGCTTGAAAGTCCTCTATTTTATTGAAAATCCATATTTTGCCTTGGAGCATGATACTCAGTTTTGCTGGTAGGTGATTCTTGGTTTCAATCCTAGCTCCATTGACCTCTGGAATATCATATTCCAAGCCCTTCAGTCCCTTAATGTAGAAGCTGCTAGATCTTGTGTTATCCTGATTGTGTTTCCACAATACTCAAATTGTTTCTTTCTGGCTGCTTGTAGTATTTTCTCCTTGATCTGGGAGCTCTGGAATTTGGTGACAATATTCCTAGGAGTTTTCTTTTTTGGATCTTTTTGAGGAGGTGATCTGTGGATTCTTTCAATTTCTATTTTGTCCTGTGGCTCTAGAATATCAGGGCAGTTCTCCTTGATAATTTCTTGAAAGATGATATCTAGACTCTTTTTTTTGATCATGGTTTTCAAGTAATCCAATAATTTTTAAATTTCCTCTCCTGGATCTATTCTCCAGATAAGTGGTTTTTCTAATGAGATATTTCACATTGTCTTCCATTTTTTCATTCCTTTGTTTCTGTTTTATAATATCTTGATTTCTCATCAAGTCACTAGCTTCCATGTGCTCCAATCTAATTTTTAAGGTAGTATTTTCTTCAGTGGTCTTTTGGACCTCCTTTTCCATTTGGCTAATTCTGCCTTTCAAGGCATTCTTTTCCTCATTGGTTTTTTTGGAGCTCTTTTGCCATTTGAGTTAGTCTATTTTTAAGGTCGTTTTCTTCAGTATTTTTTTGGGTCTCCTTTAGCAAGACATTGACTTGTTTTTCATGGTTTTCTCACATCTTTCTCATTTCTTTTCCCAGTGTTGCCTCTACTTCTCTAACTTGCTTTTCCAAATCCTTTTTGAGCTCTTCCATGGCCTGAGACCAGTTCATGTTTTTCTTGGAGCCTTTTGATGTAGGCTCTTTGACTTTGTTGACTTCTTCTGACTGTATGTTTTGGTCTTCTTTGTCACTAAAGAAAGATTCCAAAGTCTGAGTCTGAATCTGAGTCCATTTTCACTGCCTGGCCATGTTCCCAGCCAACTACCTGACCCTTGAGTTTTTTGTCAGGGTACAACTGCTTGTAGACTAGAGAGTACTTTGTTCCAAGCTTGAGGGGATGTGCTGTTGTTTTCAGAGGTATTTCTACACAGCAAGCTCTGCCACAGCAGCACTCTTCCTTACCCAAGAACCCCCTACCCCAGACCTGACTCAAATCTTAATCAGGCTCTGCACTACAGCTCTGATGTGCCACTTAATTCCTCCCACCAGGTGGGCCTGGGCTGGAAGAGCAAATGCAGCTGTAGTTCTGTAGCTGCACCTCCCCTGCTGCCTCCACAGCAGTGGCCCAACCAGGAACTCCTTCCACTCTGTCCCTTCAGTTTTTCCCACTAACCTTCTCTGTTGTCTTTGGTGTTTGTGGATTGAGAAGTCTGGTAACTACCACAGCTCACTGATTCAGGGCTCTAGGGCCTGTTTCACTTGGCTCTCAGTCTGGTTGGTCCCGGCGTAGCCAACGCTGGGCTTTGCTCCTTTCCGCTCTCAGCTCCATGCGTGTTAGACCTTACCCAGCGACCATCCAGGCTGTATGGGGCTGGAGCCCTGCTTCCCTCCACTATATCATGGGTTCTACAGTTCTAGAATTTCTTCAGAGCCATTTTTATAGGTTTTTGGAGGGACCTGGCGGGGAGCTTATGCAAGTCCCTGCTTTACAGCCTCTGTCTTGGCTCCACCCCACTATTTCTCACATTTTAATAGCAGCAGGTAATACAAGATCCTCTCCTATCATGAAGGGCTTTTTAGTTTTTGCAATTAAATAAGTTTCATAAGATGCATGTAAGTACTTTTCATTGACAGTAACAAATTTCTGAAAATATTGTTTTGCTTTATTTGAAGATTTTAAAAGTTATTCAAAATATTCCTTTGATTTATTGCAGTACACTGAATGCTTGGTATTAAGATGTCATTTCAGTTTGGCTAGTTTCATGCTCTCCACAGCCAAAACTTCATTACAAATCAAGCAAAGAGTTTTTTTCCACACCATCATCATTATTAGAAGTAAATCCCTATTGCAAAGATGATTTGACATATTTTCTTTTTCTTGTCAATTTAGGGGTACTACAACCTAGTAGTGAAGACTCTGCCACTTTGTCATCAGTGTTTTTACCTCTTCTGTCTAAATTTAGCCACTTATCCATAACTGAAAAATATTTGTCCTAAAACACACACACATATATATATATATGTATATACACATATATATATATATTGCTAATGATTTCTCAAATAAAAACTAGATTTAGTTTATGAAATTACATTTGTGCTTAATTTTTAAAATTGATGTTCATACATACACATGTAGTAGCAAGGATGGAGAAATATAATTAAAGGGCTTTTGTCTTTACTTGGTGCAATTAAACACAAGTTTCTATAAAAGAAGGAGATAATTGCAATTTAAAAAATCAAAAATTCTAACACAATACAATCCAAAGATATACTAATTTGATACATGAGTGACTGTAGAAAAAATATTAAGTCTTTATTTTCTGTAATTAAATTATCTTTCTGTAAGAGCAGAAAACTTTTATATATAACAAAAAAGTAAAAACATTGTAATTTGTAACATAGAATAGTCTTGAATCTGAGCCATGGTGTTTCTGGCAGCATTCATTGGCACTGAATGGCATGATGGCATGCACAGTGCAAAGTGCACATGTGTGTCCAGAACCAAAGCTGCAGTGAAATCGCACAATGCAACACAGGTGGGTGCTGCCCAAAACACCTCAGAATCATCACACATTTGATTTTTTAATTAATTTTGGTTCGTTGCTTGTTCAGAAACTTTTTACTGTTGCCAAATTTTTTGAGACCCCCACATTCAGTTATGTTACTCCATATGGGATTGTGACCCATTGTTTAAGAAACACTGATCTAGAATAGCCTCTCATTTGATGTCAGGGGTCCATATTTGAGAAGATGTCTTGGAACCCTACGAGGCCATTTTTTTGCCACATCAGCATACTCTCTTTGTTTATAGACTCTTCCTCTATATTTGCCAGATTGACTATACTAGTTCTAAGTAGCTGGAGTGCTGTTCCTTTTGCCAACACAGCCATAGCTGCATCAATAGCAAGGTATCTGAATAGGTCCCTGGAAAATTTGAGCCAGCTTGGAATGGTACATACCCTTGATATCTACCAAAACTCTGATTGTGACCTTTTCTATAGTAGGTTCTCTAACCTTAACACAAAATCTTAAGGCCTCCCCTTCCTACAGTGAAGAATTTTATGTAGATGTCATTGGCACTCTCTCCTTTACCATATTGTCTATCCAACACTAGTAGATGTCTATTTGAAGAGTACAGGCTTGACACATTATGTTTTCAATGTCCCTATGACATCATGAGCAGATTCTTTGAGGTTATCCACTATGTTTCTCTGCCTAAGTCCTGTGCCACCCCAGAATCATACATTCCAACCAGGATTCAAGGGCTTGCTCGTTTTGTAAATGGGGTCGTCCCCTAAAAAAGGACTACAGTTTTCTGTACCAAATCCCCTTTAGTAGGGCTAGTAAGCAAGTGTCTGTAGTGTCTCTCCTTAACTAGTGCTACTGCACCTAGAACTGCTAGAGTTGATGCTATCAGGCACTTCAATCCATTGAAAATGACACAGGTGTCATTCTAGATATTCTTTCTATAAGCATGCTTCTTATTTTGTCCTCAATCAGTCCTTTCACCACAAAGACCTTAAATTTTCTTGATAATTTTTGGTTATAGTTATCATTAGAGGATTCATATACTCAAACAGTCCCATTAACAGTTATTTCCTTGGGAGTGCTAGAATGCACAACTGTTTCAGACAGTGTACATAACCTTATTATTATCTCCATATTCCTTGACCTATACTTTACATCTCTCCATCGTGTTCTTAATACCATATCATGCCCGCTATGGTTAGTCCCCTGAGGCTCTGTCTTGGGCCCTCTTCTCTTTGATTTCATTAGTCATTAATTCAGTTATTTCTCTACACAGATGGCTCCCAGATCTATATATCCCGGTCTAGTTTCTCTCCTGAGCTGCAGTTCTGCATTATCAAGTGAATGCTGGATGGTTCCAAATGGATGTCCTGTAGACACCTGAAGCTCACATATTCTGTCAAATTCATCTTTTCCCCAAAACTCAGCCCTCTTGTGAACTTCTGAATTACTATCAAGGGTACCACCATCCTTCTAGCCAGTCAAGTTTACAAGTTTAATGTAATCCTTAATACCTCACTTTCTCCCCACATATTCTCTGTCTCCACAATATCTCTTACTTATGTCCCTTCCTTCCCACTCACACAGCAACCACTCTAGTTCAAGCCCTCATCACCTCTCACCTAAACTAATTGCTCTTCCTGTATCAAGCCTTTCCACACTCCAATCCATCTTCCACATAGCTGCCAAAGTGATTTTTCTCAGGCACAGGTCTATGTCATTCACAGGCATACCCATTCCTCAATGAATTCCAGTGATTCCCTATTGCCTCTAGAACCATATATAAACTTCTCTCAGATTTAAATCTCTTTACAACCTGGTCTTTTCCTGCCTTTCCAAACTCCCTAAATGTTACTCCCTTCTTCACAGTCTAATCCATCTATATTGGCAGTCTCAATGGGGTGTATAAAGTCTTCAAGGAAAAGTGTGTGGGGGCCCTCTGGTATGAGGGTTTGTCAAGCTCTTTTTAGGGCTGCTCGTCACCTTTTGTGTCCACCTGTCACCCACCTCTCACCTGTGACTCTGTAATATTAAGGTGGGACTTTTTTACTGTTTTCTCTTTTGGAGCAGTTATTTCATCAAGTGCCCTTGATGAGTCTGGCCTTTGTTTGTTTGATTAAATTAGGAGTCTTTGATGACCTCCTTGCCTCAACGGAAAGCCTGGTTTTCATGGGTTTGAATGACGTGTTTGTAAAGCCAGAGGCTTTTAGGCCATGTGGGTTTGTGTCCCATGTTTGTGACTCTTTTAGGTCACATGGGTTTGAGTCGCACGTTGTGACACCCTTTGACCCTGAACAAGGTATATAAACCCAGAGGTTGGTACTCTCCTTTGGGGGCTCTCACTCACTGGAAGAGTGGCGTGTGACTTGAAGAGAACCTGGGCAGCTGTTAAGAGGCCCCCAGCTTGTAAACCCAGATGTTGGGACTTTGTTAAACTCTGGTAACTATGAATTGAGATTTGAGTCAGACAAGGTCTCTTTGTTGATGTTTGTAATTTGTCTGTATTTGTTTTGAAGTTCAGGGTGCCGGCTTTTCTTCCTGAACTAACCGAATGATATTTGTATGTTGGATTAAAATAAGATTTTTAACTCCTTAATGTTGCTTTCCTTAGTAAAGCAGATCAAAAGAACCTGTGTTAGCAGCCTTCCATGTGCTGATTGTTGTTGGTTTTACACAGCCCCAGTAGTGGCTAGCAAAATTGTTGTTACAGGCTCTAAAAAGCTGTAACATGCTCAGCAGCCACACTCTGGTAAAACTGTCTGGGCAGATGGGCTAAACCAGGTTGAGGGTAACCAACAGGCCTCATGAATTGGGGGGATGTCTACTCTAAGCATGTCATGAATTCCCTGGTAGAATGGACTGATGGGAATAATTTGTTCCAGTGGCCATGAAGCGGGTGTAGAGCACTTAGAGCTTCATCAGACACTGAAGATGAAAAGTCATCCACTGTATCCTGGGCCATTGCCAGTTGTCTTGATTTTTATTGTCCAGTTGTTACTGGACTTTGATGACTGTAAGAGAGAGTGAAGCTGATGACCTTTGTGCAACTCTGCCTCACTTAAATCCAATTCACTTGCAGGTCAACACATTGAAAACAAAGGACAAACAACAACATTGGTCTTCTCATGACACTCTACATGACTCATGACTTCTACACATAACACTCCATCACTTCCTCCTCAGCTTTGACTTTTGGAATTCCTGCTTTCCTTTAATCCTCTACTCAAGCTCTACCTTCTACATGAAGACTTTCCTGATGCCCCTCAGCTGCTAGTGTACTCCCTCCCAATACTGCCTTGTATTGATTTTGGGTATGTGTGTTTTGTAAACATACATGTGTTAGTGTTGTCTTCCCCTCCAACCTTGGATCTTCAGTTGCCTTTCAGACACCTCAAATTGGATGTCCAATAGACACCTTAAACTAAACATGTCCAAAACAACAAATTATCTTTCTCTCTAAATCCATTCCCACCTTCTACCTTTTCTATTACTGTAGAGGGCAACAGTATTCTCCCAGTCCCTCAGGATTGCAACATCAGAGTTATTTATCATCCTGTCTTTCAACCCTTGTATTTAGGCTGTTGTCAAGGCCTGTCAATTTTACCTTTGCAATATCTCTCAATTATGCCCCCTTCTTTCCTCTAATACTGCTATGATTCTGGTGCAGCCTTTCATCACCTCATGCTTGTTATTGGATTTGTCTGCCTCATTTCTCTTCACTCCAATTCATTCTCCATTCAGCCACCATAGTGATTTTCCTAAAGTGCAAGTCCAACCACTTCACTTCCCTATTCAATAAACTCTAGTGACTCCCTATCACTTCCAGGATCAAATCCAAAATGCACTATTGGCATTCATACAGTTACATAGAGATTCTAGATGAGCCACCAGAATGTAGCACCTGGGGCACCAATCTTCTCACATATGTGGCCCTCAGAACATCTATCCCAGACTCAAGATACTCATCAACCTAAGACCATAGCTTATAAACCCCCCAGTTGTGTTTATTTTCCCTCCTAGTCAGATGGAAGACACAATTAGTTCAAAGCAAAGGTATTTAATGAAAAAACATAATAAGAAAAGTTGCGAAGGAACCTGTCCCTTCACAAATCTGGGGCATACTCTCTCACAAATACACATATCATCATGGTGAAGAGAGAGTACAGATAGGGATCTTGAATGAAGGGCATCCTCTTAGGAGCACTTGTGCAACACATGGAGGGACAACTCACATCTCTTAATGCTTCAGCACTATCAAAGTCTTCTGATGATGTCATCCCATTGCTATCATTGAGCAATTACCATATTGGGAATTGATTTCTGCTAGCAGCTTTGAGGTTTCTTTTAAGGACTACTTGATGATCATCTCAACTCCATTCTGCTAGCGTATGAATGCTAGAACTTCTCTCTGATAAGAGTAGAAAGATAGCTTTTTTAATCATATCGAGCTAATGAAAGTTAAGCTACGTGCTCCCAGGCTAAGACTCTATTTTCTTTTTGACTCCTCTTTTTGTATAGAGATATTCTAGACAGCTGTCTCATTTAGGGTTAAACTTTCCCAAGATCCTCTCTGTCTTAGCAGTCAAATGAACTTGAGATGAAAAAGGTAAGCTAAGGAGCCAAGGTCATTATTTTCCATCCACCTAACCTATATTCTTACCTTAAGAATTATATATCTGTCAACATCAAAATGCCAGTACTTTGGAACTATATTTTGGCTAGTGGAAAAACCTTGTTGTATGCCTACTTAAGTAAGAACTTAAAAAGAAGTAGAACATTTATTAAGCTCTTATTACATGTTAATCCCCTATGCTAAATTCTGGGGATCCAAATATAAGCAAACAAGAGAGTACTGCCCTTTAGAAACTTGCATTCTGGTTGGAGAAGTCACAAAAGAGGCAGCTGAAAAGGGGAGGGTGAGGAGGAAGCATGTGTGGTGGTATAGTATGGAGATGGCCTGGAGGTGGTGTGGAGGCCTGATTTAAGGCAAGAGATAGCGAAAGTTTAGCTATCAAAAGCTTACCTGTCATCACAGGGGCAGGATCCAAGGTCGGGCGTATGTGGGGTGGGAGGCAAGGGAGTTGGGGATGATGGCTAGAGAGCAGGTATGGTATGAAAATAGTTGGGAAGAGTAAAAATATTTAATGTAAATGCTGCAGCATGAAAAGGGTATGGATTATGGTCCTGTAACAGGGGCTGCCTGAAAAAACATGTTTAAATGTAATCTCTGTTTTAAATTAAAAAAAATTTGTTAAGTACTATATAATACTATATAAATTTGTTAAGTACATATATACACATATATACATACACACATGTACATATAAATAACATGCTTCTGAGGATTGAGGATACAAGGCAAAAAGAAAACAGTCTTTGCCCTCAAGGAACTTAGATTTTGCTGGGATAAAACAGTAACTCGGAGAAGTAAATATAAATTTAGTCAGCTGGAGAGAAAGTACTAATAACCAGGAGGATCAGGAAAAGCTTCCCAGAGGAAATGATACCTAATTTGAGCCTTGAAGGAAGACAAAGATTCTAAGTGGTGATGAGAAGAGTGTATTTCAGGCTTGGGAGACGTCACATCCTGTGCAAAAGGATAAGGAATGCCAAGTTTGAGGAGTAGCTGCTAAGCCTGTTTGGCTAGAATGAGGAGTATGTGAAGAAAAGTAATATGAAATAAGTATGGAGAGCTATCAGATCATAGGTTTAGATCCAATTTCCTTATCATTATGAGGAACTTTAATCCTTCATAGATGTTCAGTGACTTACCCAAGGAAAGACTGTTGCATAGTCAAGACTTGACCTTAGGTCCTCTGATTCCAGATTCTCCAGTAGCTTCACACTTCTGTTGGGTGAGCAACCTCTTCACTCAGGTTTACAACCTTGTCGTCATCCTTAATTCTTCACTATCCCTTATTACCCATATCCAGTCAGTTGCTACCTCCACAGCATCTCTTATATCTCTCTTTCCTCTCAAAGGGTCGCTAGCCTAGTTAAGTACACATCACTTCTCACATCTACTATTTCAGTAACTTCCTAATTTTAACTTCTTGTTTTCAATCTCTCCTCTTTCCAGTACCTCCTTCACATAGCTGCTAAATCAATATTCCAAAAATACAAGTATAGCCATATCTACGATCTCCCCAACAGGAGAAGTAGAAACGTAATCAAGGTACAATATAAATCAGGTACTGAACTGCTATTTATTTCCCATTCTCCATGTGCTTAATATGGACATGACCCACAAGTGCACAATGACAGAACGTTAAAAAGCTGCTGCAAAAATCTCTCCTAGGATGTTGATGCTTAAAAGAAGATTCAATTTGAAGGGCTGCTTGAGTAGGGATTTTACATTTCATCTAAATTTCATACTGTCCAAACAGTTCCTTCCAGGTCTGTGTCTTCTGGTAAGCCAAGCCATGCTAGGCTCACCTTTTTTTGGTTGTCATTTCCTCCCTCAAGAAGCACAGCTAGTACCAACCTGAGGTTACAGAATATCCTAACCTTTCAGACTCACAGGAATGCCTCCAAGGCTGAACACATTCTTCTTGGAATTGCCACTTGGCTATCTATGGTGAGGCAAAGCAGCACAAATAGAAGAGGTAGCCAGAGATTTCGGCTCAAGGTCACATAGCTGAGCCTCTGTTTTAGCTTCTGCATGGGATCAGTTATCAAAGCCATCCCTTTTCCATTCCTCACAGGGAAGTCCCAAAGGCACAGGATGCCACTTGGAGAGTCACAAGGTTTTTACACTCTCCTTATCTTAAGTGTCTACTCCTCTCTAACGTAGCCTCCCCACCTCCCTTCAGCCATCAAGGGGTAGTAGACCAAAGGTTTGACGTATTATCCTAAAGCAGCATGTCCTATCAGTGCTGTATAAAGTAGATCAGTTAGAGGACAGCTATGTATTTCCTCTACTATAAAAGAAATGCTTAAAACATAAAATACTCATAAGCATGCCATGACAAATATTTAAAATATGAAAGAGTAGCCTGTTACTCCTAATATTTTTCCTATGAGGTTGACATTTGAAATATGAAAGACTTTTGTGGGATTGCTAAGTAGATATGTCACTTTCACCTATATCTTCAACATCCTCAGATACTCACTTAAGGTTCATATCCTTCGGCCACTGAGGTATATACATCTCATCCTCCCGGAGATAGCCATTTCCCTGAGAAGGGTAAAAGACAGAGAAGACACCTCCTGAGCCAATGATTCTACACCTCTGGATTTCATGAGTTAGCCACCATGGCTAGAAAGGTCCTTCTCTCAAGATTACTGTTTAATCACCTTGTGCTCAAGGAAGGAAACACAAAGAAGAAAAGGAAGCTTAGGGCTTGACATCTGACCTCTGGCTCTCCTTACCAAGCAGCACATATAATTGCTGCCAGGCCCTACTCATTTGGCCCCATGTATGGAAAGAAAAAGAATACAAGAGAGCAATCATTCCTTTTAAAGATTACTGAGTGAATGGTTCTTCCTGACTCAGAGGACAAATCTTTTTGGCACAAATCCTACCCGCTGTCATGGGGACCAAAGGTACCAAGGGTTCGTTGCATTAACCTAAAGTGCAAGTCCTTCAGAGTTGAGTCATAGTGTTTCTCTCTAGGGGAAGACCATACCCAAGCATGCTTCATGGGATGGTTCCCAAGGCCCCAATCCAGCAGATCAGGGGAGCTGATTATTTTCACTACAATTCATTCACTCATTCATTCGTCCAATAAAACTTTACTAAGCACTTACTACATACTAGTTACTGTATCCTCATACATCCTGGGGCTCCAAAGACTAATAGTTCCTTCCAGCAAGGGCTTTACATTTTATTGGGGAAAGAAACAATATCAATCCAGATAAGCAAATACAAAATACAAAGTAATTTGGACAGGGAAGTGTCCTAGTCACTGAAGGAATAAGGATATATTTAGTGTAGGAGGTGGCACTCTGAGCATTGAAAGAAGCAAGGAATTTTAGAAGGTAGAGATGAGTAGGAAGTGGACTCGACATGGAGAACAGCTGGGGAGATGGAACATCATGTATGGGGAAGTATAAGTATGCCAATTTGGCTGGATGTGGATTATATGAAAGAGAGTACAGTAAACCTGTGTAACCTGGGTTTCAAGTCCATTTACATAAGACTCTTCTCATTGCTGGAGAATTATTAGTGAGTGCTCTGTGCCTGCTTGAGGAGAGCTGGAAAGAGCTTAGGAGAGTAAACATCATTTGTTTTTCTGCTTTCTGTGTTTGAGAGAGGACACACACACACACACACACACACACACACACACACACACACACACAGAGTTCCAGGCTTTCTTTAGAGAGAGGTCCCCGCTGGGAAAGAAAGACTCTGGGAAGAAGCCAACATGTAGGGGAGCCAGCATTTTGATCATATCTGTTACCAATTTACCACACTAGAGACTTTAGGTAATTTCTCTTTAGGTAAGATTGACTCCCCTCTCTCTGTCTCTGTCTCAGTTGAGCTAGCTTACTCTATGTAGGATAGTACATTTACTCTGGGTATTGTCTGGCATATTCTAATCAGTATAACTTCTCTTATTTCTGTTTGCTACTGGTTTGGAAATGGGTTCATCTACTATTTACTATGTGTGATGATTTTTGTGTAACTGGCATCTGATGGACAGTTAAACCTTCATATATAGCTTGGAGCACTCCTGCCCCATTAAGTGGATAGCAACTAGAAGTATAGCTTGAACTTAAAAATTATTTTTCCTAGACTAACAGTATTTGGGGGTGGTGGTGGAGCAGATAGATATAATTCTAACCTACTATCTCTTTTGGAGGAGAACAGAGCAGCCAGCCTCATAACTCCAACTATTCCTTGCCTCCTGACAGGAATCAACCTCTCTCTGGCTATGCACCAGATCCCTGTTGAAAGAACTCAACAAGATTGCATATACATGTATACATAGTTGTTGTTCAGTTGTTTCAGTTGTGTCCAGCTCTTCATGACCCTATTTGGGGCTTTTTTGGCAAAGATACTGTTTGCCATTTGCTTCTCCAACTCATTTTACAGATGTGGAAACTGAGGCAAACAGTGTTAAGTGACTTGCCCAGGATCACACAAGTAGTAAGTGTCTGAGGCCATATTTGAACTCACTGACTCCAGGCCTGGTGCTCTATCTACAGCAACATCTAGCTGCCTGTATACATACATATATACATATACACATCTCTCTCTCTCTGTGATTATGTATCTATTTATCTATCAATATGTACATGTTTTTTGAATTAAGTGATTAAATGAGTTTGGTAAGAACTTTCATTCATGGGGCTACAAGCCAAATTTTTTGCTTGAATTATTATATGGGAATAAGGTACACTTCTATTGTCCTTTGCACTTAGAGAAACATTTATTAATGCTTATAATACTCTTGGGAAGTATTTATATCCTCTTTTTATAAACCAGTTAATTAAAAGTCATTGAAGAATAATGAAACTTATTCAAGACTACCAAGAAACTTGCACAGCAATTTTTTTTTAACCAAGGCCACATGCTGTTCAGCCTTGCCTTGGCATGTTCTATTTTATATTTATTTGTGTCAAGTTTTATGCCCTCTACTAAATTATAAGTACCTAGCCTTATTAGTCTTTGTAATCTCCTATTGTATAGTGCTATATTACTACCACCCCCATCACCTCTATCACCTGACATTGAAATGACACTTTAATATTTGCAAAGGTGCTTAATAAGTGTTAGTTGGAAGAAATGTTAGTGGCAGACCTAAAAAGAAAATTCCAGAAAATCTTCGAGGGAAACCTCCTGTAATCCAACCAACTTCACATGTGTGATGAGCTTAGGTTAAAAAAATTTCCCTCCTAAATTTACTCTTTTTAACCCCAAATCATCTTTTAAAATCAAAAAGGCATTTCTGTTCCAATGTATTGACCCTTAATTATCATAAAAAAGTTCTTAGCTGGTTTTGAATATATTATCCAACTCTTGAATATCTCTGCCTAGTTTTGAGGAACATACATAGCTGCTAGCAGCAGAATCTTGCTGCATTAGAGTGATTCATTATTTCACAGCTTTAGTTATACCATTCCTCATCTGTAATATGGGAATAATAATAGGGCCTACTTTACAGGGTTGTGTGAGAACTCAATGAGATTACGTATGTGTATGTATATATATATACATGTGTTTGTATATAGAAGTGTACATTATATGTGGATTTGCAATCTGTGGAATGCTATGGCAATGTTAGTATATGTATATAGTCAGATATGTCTACGTATATATTCATGTGTATATATGTATATATGTGTATATAAACACACACATACATACATACAAGCATGCATATAAACTTTAAAAAAGCCTTTGCAAACTATGAAGTGCTATCTAAATGTCAGTTATTATAGGGAGCTAGGCAGCCAGGTGGAAGTAGCACTGGATTTAGTGATGGGGTACAGTCTCTGGGAATCCTCTTGAACTCTCCTTGAATCTTCCCACTTGATCTGGCCTCGCCTGAGGCTATAAGCCCTTCATTATTCCTAGGCCCAAATCTCTACCTAGCCTAGCCCCCTATTGTCCAGCTACTTCCCACCTTAGATCCTATCAAAATATCTATGACCAAACTAGCCCAGCCCTCCACTGTCTGTTACACCCTTAATCCCATTCCTGGAGTCCGACCTCACTCCAGTCATCCCAGTCCTATCCTTAGACTGCTCCTCAAGACCCTCCCTAAACCCCTCTTCCCATCACCTCAGAACCACCCCTAGATCCCTCTCACAAACTTTCTGTATATAAGACCCATCTTGCCACCATGAAAGCCCTCAGATTCAAAGATTGAATCTGGCCTGCTTGTCAGACAAGTGTCATAAGTGGTGAAATTTCTTAAGATTCTACCTAATATGGTAAATAGGACCCAGAGTGTCAGTATTTTGGGGTCTCAAGCACCTCTAAACCTCAACATATGGTTCCCTGATCTCATCATTTGAGTCTGAAAGATCCGAGTTCAAATTCTCCATTAGACACTTACTAGCTGTGTGACCCTGGACAAGTCATTTTGCTGAGGTTTAGGGGTGCTAGGACCCCGAAATAGCGACACACAGTCCTACCTGAATGAATTTGACTCAAGCCTTCTTTCTATCAAAGAAAACCAAACTTTATTAAAGATCCGCCATATTGGGTAGACTCTTAAGGAATCTGAGCATTTGTGACACTTGTAATTGACAAGCTGGCCAGATGACTTATGTACAGAAAGACTGGGAGGGAGCTAGGGTTGGCTAAGTAGTCTGGAATGACTGGAGGAGAGGTCTAGGGAGGATCTTGACTGGAGAGGCCAGTAGGCTGGGGTGACTAGAAGTAGGAAGCCAGGAACCAAGAGAATGGGGTTTTAGATAGGATCCAGGGTTGGAAGTAGTCCAATCTGAAGATAACAGACACAGGGCTAGGCTAGGTTAATGGTAACATAGAACTAGACACAGTGATAAAGAAAAGACAGCCTTAGGTGAATGCCATATCAAGTGGGAAGATTCAAGGAGAGTTCAAGGGGGGTTCCAGAGCCTGTAATCTGTCAGTTTCAAATCTCTCAGTCTCAGTTTCCTCATCTGTAAAATGTGGATGATAATACAAGCAATTACCTCAGAGGGTGATTGTGAGGATCGAATGAGTTAAGCATAAAATGCTCTGCAAACCTTAAAGTGCTATACAAATGTCAGCAATCCTTATTGCTATTGGTTAAATCCTATCCCCTGAAGTATAAGGGGCACTGTTCCTTCAAAGCAGGATCTGGTGTGTTTAGTTTGCTTTTCTTTATATCTACAGAGTTTACTTAGCACAGTGCCTGGCACATAGTATAGGTACTTAGTAAATGCTAGGTAACCAAGTGGATAGAGTGCTGGGCCTGGAGTCAGAAAAATTTATGTTCCTGAGTTCAAATATGGCCTTAGACACTTACTAGCTGTGTGACCCTGGACAAGTTACTGTCTGCCTCAGTTCCTCATTTGTAAAATGAGCTGGAGAAGGAAATAGCAACCCACTCCAGTATCTTTGCCAACAGATGAGTTTAAGGCCTGTCACGTTATTCTTAACCTGGTTTAGTCCATTTGTCCATCCAGGGATAGGGAACCTTAAGTCTCAAGGCCACTTGTGGCCCTCTAGGTCCTCAAGTGGGGCCCTTTGACTGAATCCAAACTTCACAGAACAAATCCCCTTAATAAAAGGATTTGTTCTATAAAACTTGGACTAAGTCAAAAGGCCGAACCCAAGGACCTAGAAGGTCACATGTGGTCTTAAGGCTGCAGGTCCCCCACCTCTGGCACAGACAGTTTTTACTGGTGTGGTCCCTGTGCATGCTACAGCCTTCTGGAGCCACAGGTGGGTGGCAGGTAGACACCAAAAGTGGATGAGCAGCCCTGAAAAGGGCTCAGCAAGAAGCCCACACAGAAGTCCATAGTTCTCTTCCCTGAGAACTGTTAATGTCCTGCTGTGTAATACTAGATAAACCTCTCTGGGCTTTTAGTTTCTTCATTCTGTGTAAGTGGAATAATAACCCTTGAATTACTTGCACTAACAGGGTTGTAATGAGGTAATCTGTGAAAGTACAATTCAAATGTAAGGTATTCTTTGTTTTTAGAAATCCACTCTGGAAGGCTCCTGAGCATCTAGCAGACCTACCATATAGTTTGGCATTGAGTAAGCCTTCAATAAATGTCTATTGAATTATTTGCTCAGGGCCAGGGAGGCTGGTGGGGAGTGAGTTGTTTTGATAGTGGGTTATTTATTTGTCCCCCCCCCCCAACTATTTAATTGAAAAGTAAGCATCTCAGAGACTATAGGTGGAAAGAATTAAGGGGCTGGGGTGGAAGTTGGGGGGCGCGGATCATCATTGCCATGGAAAATACACTTGAGCAAAGCTCGAAGTCAATGTTCCATTTTCAGTCATCATCAACTTGACCCTCTTGGTCTTGATCTTGTTTGTAATTTTTTAAACTGGGCGGGGGAGGGGGGCGGCTATATTTTACTGCAGTGCTCCCTGCAAAGTAATTAATTTAATAAAAGTTAATAAACAAGAAGGCTAATCATAATAACGACGCACATTTCGGCTCTCTGATACAACCACGTCTTTGTCCAACCCAAACCATCCCCAATGCCCAAACCTACTAAAAACTATCACCACCATCGCCCACTCCAAACTCCAAATCCCGAAAGCCTCCGGATGCCTCTTCACTCTCTCCTCCTCAAACCCCCTCCCATTTCTATTTCAGCTCAACCTCCTTCCCTTGTGCTCTCCGTTTCTGGGACATGTAGTCTCTCTTGGAGCTGGCCTGCGGTAACGCAGAACCCATCGTACTCCAGATCGGGACTCCAAATCCCAGCAGGCCACGCGCCATCGATCGGCCTCCCCCGCCCCTCCCACCCCGCCTCTCGGTCTTCTCCCGCTCTCCCTTGGCTTAGCTCCGCTACCCCTCCCCTCCGGGGCCCGGCACTGCCCAGCTCGTGCCTTCCTGTTAGCCGGAGCTGGGTGAAGTTCACTCGGATCAGCTGATCCGAACTGACAAGAGGGAAGGTGGAAAAAAAAAAGGCGGAGGAGGAAGCGGGAGGTCGGGATCGGGGAAGGGGCAGATGGAGATGGAGATGGAGCTGGAGCTGGATCAGCCGGTGCCTTAGGGAGCAGCCCCCACCCTTTCCCACGCACCCACGGGACCCCTCCCCGCGCCCCTCCCCCACGCCGCCGCCCGCTGCCGCTGCTGCCTCTTGCCAAGGGGCCCCGAGCTGCTCTATGGTGGGGTCCCCGGGTGTGACGAGTACTGGGGGCCCAGGCCGCCGCCGGGGCTTGGTAGGGGGTTCGGGCCGGGGAACGAGGCCGCGGCGGGTGGGGGGTGGGGTGGACGGTGATGTTGTGTAAACAATGGATGGGGCTGAGGGCTCAGCCTGGGTGCAGGGGGATTTTGGGGGAGCCTTCTTTGTTCCTAGGCGCTGCTCCTGCCCCTCTTGGGGCGGGGGTCGTGGCTGCTGCTGCTGCCTGGGTGGAAGGAGGGAGGGAGGGAGGAGAGGAGGGGAGCCAGTTGTTTGCTCGGGGCTAGGGAGGAGGGTGGGGAGTGAGTTGTTTTGAGGGTGGGTTATTTTTTTGTTGCCCCCTTCCCCACTAGTTTTGAGAGTTTCGGTGGGGTGGAGTAGTGGCAGTTATGGTTTGTTGCCCCCCAGCACCCCAACTCCAACTCCTCCACTCCCCAGCCCTGACCCTGGCTGAGGTTGGGGTGGTCAGCTTGGCTTGAGACTCCACAGTAACGGAAGGACTCTTCTCTTCCTTTCTTCTGCCTTGTTTATCTGGAAATAGGGAAAATGATTGATTGATGGATTTTTGGTAGGGGAGGAGTGAATGTGCGTTTTTGGTTGGAAAGCAGTGTTTCAAACTTAGTAGGTGGGGTGGGGCAAGGCCTGGGAGAGTTACTTAGGAATGTAACTGTTAGGGGAAGTGTAAAAAAAAAATCCCACTTTCTTTTGCCTGTTGTTTTTTGTTTGTTTTGAAGCGGAATGTGGGTCCCGAATTCTTGACAGGCAGTGATGAGCCTATCTTTGGGGGAAACTATACAGAAAGATAAACAGTGCTTATTGGAAAGATTCTCTGTTGCTCCCTTTGTGAAGTTAAGGGAAGGGATGAAAGGAAGTACAGCAATTGTTTTGTGTATTTTTTTTTGTTTTGTTTTTAAATGGTGACCCTTGGTTTTGTCTTTTATTAGACATCTGTCTAGAGTTGAAGTGGAAACAATCCAGTTACAAGTGTAACCAGAGCTACCCAGGCCTTTGGTTGCACTTGGATTTAGAGTTTAATTTTTTAGATTTTTTTTCCTTTTTGTTTTTATGTTCAGGAATATATATGGTAGTGGTAGTGCTTCCTTTCTTTTTCTTCCTTTTGGTGACACCTCAAAGGTACAGGACTGTTTGGTTAATTATTTAAATTTTGAATTCAAGACTAGATAAGTAGATACTATTTTACTGGAAAAGAAGTCAGGAAAGATTCCCTTGGCCCTGGTTTTGGGCTCTGAGTTGCCTTTAAAATAAACAAATACCGTGTCTACTATGTATTAGGCACGGGGCCTACAGATGAATTTAGCAATAGTTTGAAAGGTGTAATTTCTAGTATTGATACAGTTCTACTTGAGCTTTTTTGGTTGAGCATGTGTGCAAAAGTGAGATCCCTCTGAAGAGTATGACCTGACATTTAATCAGTCTTATTTTAAAAGTTTACTTCTGTTTTTACATGTGTGAAATCTTCTTCCTTTATTCTAGGCATCCCATGAAATATTGACTTGAGGTTGGATTATCTTGAAATCCACCTGACCACTGTCTTACATCACTAAAACCACAGGACAGAGGCCTCAAAGAGGAATCTACCTGGCTTGACAAATCCGGCCTGACAAAGAAATACCTTTTAAAAGTTGAATTTTGATAACTTTTTCATCTGCACTTTATGGATAATGAGATCAAGTCAAATCAATGTTCCTGCTGATACAAAAGTCTTAGATGAAGAAGGTTTGAAAATACAATCACTTGTGAGAGGAAAAAAATCCCAATTTTTATTTTCTTTTTGAGGTGAGACACAGATCTTTTAGGTCTACACAATCCTGTGGAATTTCTGTGCAATCATCCGTGGGAAAGTCCACTCTAGTCTGCTTTTGAGGAGCAGTTAATAAGCATTGTATGGTGTGTGTGTCTCCTTTCTAAACTTATTATGAGTGTCCAGGCTTCCCCAGCAGAAAAGGGACTAAACCCTGGATTGATGTGCCAGGAAAGCTATGCTTGCAGTGGGACAGATGAAGCTGTCTTTGAGTGTGATGAGTGTTGCAGCTTACAGTGTCCCCGCTGTGAAGAGGAACTACATAGGCAGGAGAGGCTCCGCAACCATGAGCGACTGAGGCTCAAGCCTGGCCATGTCCCTTATTGTGACCCCTGTAAGGGCCCCAATGGGCACTCCCCTGGGATTAGGCAGAGGGCAGCAGTGAGGTGCCAGACCTGCAAAATCAATTTGTGCCTGGAATGTCAGAAAAGAACTCATTCTGGGGGTAGCAAAAGAAGACATCCAGTTACCATCTACCATGTCGGTAAGGCACAGGAACAGCTGGAAGGAGAAGGCATGGATGAGGAAACCAAGAGGAAGAAGATGACAGAGAAGGTTGTGAGTTTCCTCTTAGTGGATGAAACTGAAGAAATTCAGGTAAAGTCTCTGGTTATAGCTGGATTAATTTTTTAGTGCAGTTCTCTACAAGTCTAGACCTTTCTAAGAGGTGTGAAAGTTCAGGTTGCCCCAAGATTATAAGAGGATTTTAAATAGTTTTCTGGTTGATAACATTTTGGTAAGTTCACGAATAAATGCCACCGAAGAACTGTGTGCATAGGTGTGGGGCAGAGAAGGTGTACTAACGGAGCATCCCATGGTAATATTAGGAAATACACCTTAGAAATGCTCTCTGCATTTCTGAGTAATCTTAAAAGCTTTGCTCAGGAAAGTATCTACAGATTGTGACTCCTTATTTCATGTACAGTAGTTAGGATTATTCATTGTAATGTCATGCTTTGGAATTGTAATGGGAAAGCATCTGGGATCATTGAAACTTGATTAATAGGAAACGCCTTGTGAGATGGTGGAGTTAGATGATGACATTGCATTCACTTGCTATGATCAAGGCTGTTCATTCCAGACCAAAAAAATCTCATCTAGAAATTTTTTTTCCTTAATAAGCTTGTTAAAAGTATATCATAGTCTATACTGTATCTTGTTTTGTGTTTTTGACGTATACTCTTCTAATCCACACAGGTTTCACACTTACCTCCTTCCTCTACCCTCTTAACTCTGGAGGAGCAAATAAAATTATGAAGTGATCCATATCCCATTTTGCCTCTGATGAGCAGTGCTTTGGCAGGGTGGGAGTATGGGTTATAAATTATATCCACTAACCAAATGTCTTGTGATTGAAACAACTTAGATCTGTGTGATCCCTGTTAATTTCTTTATTGATTTCTTTTTACTATCCCTCTTTGGAATGCAGCCACACTTCAGGTTGCTATGTCATGCTTTCAAAATGAGAGGATGAACTGAGCTGAACCAATACCACTGTCATTTATGCATGATGTGTTGGCACAAAGTTTAGAGGCAGCAAGAAAGGGACTTTCTTGGAGTACTAAATTAGGACTAGAATAAGGCTCTTTTAAGGGGGGGAATTTCTTCCTAAAACATCATAGACCCAGAAGGAACCTTGAAGAAATTATCCACTTTAGTCATCTGCCTTCTGACAGGCCTAAGTAGTCTACACAGATCATTGTTCATTCTTCCTGAGGGGATTTTTAGGGATGTAAAGTGTTCTCAGACTGTCAGTCAGTATTTCCTTGGGACACATTAGTATATGTTTTTTAGTTAAAAAAAAAAAAAAAGAAAGGGCTAGATCAATTCCTCAACTAGACTGTAAACTCCTTGAGGGTAGGGATAACTTCTTAAGCTCCTGCCTTACTACTATTGCTGTATGCTGATAGGACTTTACATAATGCCAGTTTACATTTTAGGCATTAAATAAGTATCATCATAGACTCTCCTCATCTAGTGCAATCCCTACGTGAGCAGATACCACCGACCCAAATTCAACAATTCAGTAAATGTTTCAATGTCTGATCTATGCTAAGCACTAGGGCTAAAGAGCTGAAAGGGACTCATATCTTACTGCGTATAGTGTATTCAGAGTTAAGTGAATACAAGGGAGCTTGAGAAGAGGGAGAGAACTGCTAGTGGCAGGGTACTTGTAGAAGGTGGTGCCAGAGCATTCTTGGGAAATGATCCCAAGAGATGAGGGGAGTACATTGGAGGTACTGAGGGTTTTTGATTGGTTAGAGAAAGTTGTTTCTCTTGAAAGCTTGTATGTTGAAACTTGTATCACTTATTATTCTTCCTGTACAGATACATTTGTAGATCTTGGGCCTTTCCATTTTTTTTAAAAACTAAGTCAAAGGGTTTTTTCTGCTTTCTAATATTGATCTCACTCTACTGATAGCATTATCCTCTCAAAGCCTCATGACCTGGTTATTTCCTAAGATCTGTTGTGATTTAGGTGTTAGTTGATTCGTATCAGAAAATGTCAGAATAGTTATAGAAATACAGTTCTGTTTTAGAAAAACCCTTTGTTTTGCCTTGAATCATTTTTTAATTGAGTAGATAATGTGGTAATGAATTTGATGGAAAGACTGAACGTTGGTAGAAGCTTGCCTGTTATGTTTAAGGCTAGTAGCTAACTTCTGTGCTCTCAAGGAATGTGTTTTACTGGTAAGAACACTAAAGTAGGAGTCAGAAGACCCTGCTATTGATTAGAGGCTTTGATCAAATCACTTAATTTCCCTGGGCCTTAGTTTCTTCATCTTTAATAAGATGAGGTTGGATTAGATGAGCTCTAAGATCATCTCTAAATTTCTAAGTCATTCTTGGTTTCTCAAACAAAGAAAGTTATTCATTAGGTTTAGGAGTAGCACCCACACCATGACTTAGATCAAAGGTCCTTCACCCGGGATTCATGAAGTTAGTATTTTGTTAACAAAATTTCAATATAATTGGTTTCTTTATTTCATGCTTTTTAGGAACATTATTCTGAAAAGGTATCTATAGGCTTCAACAGACTGTCAAAGGGATCCATGATTATGTTGACTTTTAATTGTTGAGAGTTCTGAATTGATACACCAAAGAAAGTTAAATCAACGCATTTAACTAATTTCAAAGCATCTTGGATTGACTTTGGTATTATCTGATAAATATAGCCCTGGGTGGAAAAATCTGAAATCTATCCCTATGCTTATTTGAAAACGAGACTGATTAACCAGTGTACAGTTTTCTTCTCTTCCCTCAGCCCCTCCAGAGATACCCAGGTGGTGAAATTACTGAAATCAGCATTCTCAGCATTTGGCCATATGCTAAGACTTAGTCTGGGAAAGTGATTATTTCTAGGACTATTTTCTAGTTGTTTCCATCGCTTTTCTAGACCCTGTCAGAGCTTGAGGAAACCATAGTATCTAACTAATCTGCTACTTTGTTTCCAGAATAAGTAACTGGCCTCTACCCGACACAGGTGGCATCTGAGATTCTAGTAACTCTGCTAATAAGGGGCCTAGGAGAGAGAATGAAGTGAGTGCCTATAAATATTTTCCCTTCCTTATGTTGATCTTGCAGATAAGTTCGAACAACTTTCATCCCAACAAAATTTTTGATCCACTTATCCCAAAAATAGACCATTTAAAAAAATCCCTCCATCAAAAATTAATATTTAAATTTTTTTCCTTTTTTTAATAGTATCTTTTTAAACATCAGTTAGTTTCCAGAATACCACTCTCTCCTCCTCCTCTGTTATTGTTCTGTCCCTTGCAAGAAAGGAAAATATTTTAAGCATATAGAACAGCTAAGTCTGACAACCTATGTTTTGTTCAGTGCCTGTTGTTTGCCACCTCTTTTAAGTGGAAAGCTATGTGTTACTATGTACTGCCTTTTCTGGATCCAGAAACATCCTTGGAATGTTTTCTGATCATTTCAGTAGTCTGAGTTTTTGTGCAGATTGTTTTTTATCATTATTGTCATCATATCTGTTCACTTGGTTTTGCATTTTTTGCTGAGCTTCACTTGCTGTGTCTTCCCATGTTTCTCTTATGTTCCTCACGTTTGAAAGGTTTTCTTTTTCCATCTCTTTAACACCGTCTGACATTTTCTCACTACCATTTCATCTTTTTCTTTGCTTCCCTTTACAGATTTCCTGCAACCATACTCATCCTGGAGCAGTGAATTGATAAGATAATTTAGCAGTTTTCATTTGTTTGTCTGTTTATTTATCTGCTGACTGACATCCTTTCTACATCATTAGGAGAGCCAAAGAAGTTTTCATGCCAGAAGTCTCCTGTTCCTGGTTAGGTACTATCAGTTGCTGCTGAACACGCAAGATGATAAAAAAGCATAGCCTTATTTGACCTAAGAATAGTTAATAGAGGGGTAAGGAAAGTAGATACTGGAGAAGACACTTTCCTTGACCCAGGAATAGATAGTTGATGACCTTTGAGTTGAAGAGCCTTTTGATAAATGGAGTTTAAAAGCGGAATGTTTCTTATTTCCCCCAGTTAAGCTAGTGATGGTTCTAGCCTACCTAAGACTGCTCCTTTAAGGGGACCCATCATATGCTTGGCTGCTTCACTTGTTTACAGTCCCAGAATAGTGCAACTCAGAATGCTGGGGCTTCACTCCCTTCCTTTCCACCTCCCCACCCTCATCGGTTAAACCAAGTTTGGATGTAGTGGGATAGAAGAATGGAAAGTAGCAGTATATATTTTCCTAAGGCATGGGGAATCCCTTACCACAAACTGGCTGTTACAGGTTTGCCACATTCTTTTGTTCAGTCTGTTTTAGTCGCATCAACCCTACATTCCTTGGCTTTTCACATTACTGGAGGAGTAAATTCAGCTCAGTTTCTAGTATGGGGAAGCACTTTGGAATGCCAGCTATTTCCATCTTTGTTACCCTCATGTGCAGGCCAAAGAAGTAATAAACAGGTGGAGTTGTAATTTCCTATGTCTTTCTTTCGTAAAGGTACAAACTTTGCCACCTTGATTATAGTGTAAAGGTCATTTTGGATGATGTGTAAAATGCTTTGGGGAAGGATTGAATCATGACTTAAATATACTTGCTACTTTTTTCCTGTTTTCTCTGTATGACATAGTTGTTCATTTAAATTGGATTAACAAAAATCTTCCTTGCACCATTTTGAGTCTCCCCAAATCATCCTTTATTTCTAGTCTTCTCTCTTATTTGCTGCCTATAAATATCTTCACATTTCTCCCATCCTTATAAAACCTTTGTTCGACAAGCCCCCCCCCCCCCCCCCCGCCAATTCCCTCAAGCTGTTGGCATATATTTCTCTTCCCTGTTCCTTGGCAGAGAAAATTATTAAGCCACAGGTACTCTTTTTATTACTTGCTTAGGTTTTGTTTGATGGAGAGAGTCTTAGAGGACTAATGTAAAAAAAAATTAAATATATATTACATATATAATAAATAACATATTTCCTGTTTTTTCCAGTTTGCTTGCTCAACTTGATTCAGTTCTTTCTAATCAATCTTCTCTTTGAAAATGTTGATCTTCTGGATCAACATTTGTGTTATGTGGGTGTGTTACTTTCATTTCCACATATTTCCCTTCCCCTCCTCTACCCAGCAAGTCATTCCTTGTATCAAAGAATAAAATCAAGAGTTGAGGGAGCAATTTTGAGAAAACTAATCAACCTGTTACCCAAGTCTGACAGTATGCATTTGTTCTATAAACATGGACCAATTAAAAAAAAAAAGTCATTGTTGAGAATAGATTGAACATTTGTAGCCTTATGTGGGAAGAGAATATATATAGCCATTAGGGAAAGCAGTAGATAGTGTTTTAGACTTGGAGTTAGGAAGAAGTGAGCTCAATTGCTACCTAAGACACTGGAAGGCAATGGATAAAAGAGCACTGGAACTGAAGTCAGGAAGACTTGAGTTCAAATTTGGCCTACCTATGTGACCCTGGGAAAGTCACTTAACATTTCTCAGTCTCAACTTCCTCATTTGTAAAATGAGGATGGTAATAGCACCTATCTCACAGGGTTATTGTGAGGATCAGATCAAAAGAGATAACATGGAAAGTGTTTTGCAAACCTTAAGGTACTATATAAAGGCTGACTCTTGGGGCTATTATTATTAAACCCCTACTATGGAGACACTAGGAATATACATGAAGATGTTGGAGTCATTTATGTAGAGATGATAGTTGAACCCACAGATATTAATCAAGTTACCAAGAGAGAGTACAGAGAGAAGAAAGGAGGACCCAGGAGAGAATCTTGGTAGTAAACCTAGTCAGAGGATGTTTTATTATGGGGATACTTTATTGTGACTGATGATCCAGCAAAGGAGACTTAGGATATTAGATAGGTTATAAGAGAAAGCAGTATTACTAAAAAGCCAGAAAGGAGCAATTCATATACTACAGAGAGGTCAAGAAGAAAAGGCCACTGGATTTGGCAGTGAAGAAATCGCTGGTAAGGCATAGTCTCCAATGGAAACTTATTGTTTGTCCAGCTGGTTCCTATCAACCACCAAAAAAACCTTCCCAGCTCTTCACTGGATTATGTTGGTTTTAAATTATTCACTATTTGCTTAAAAAATTTTTTTTGGCAAAACAGTGGACCATTAACCTGATAACAACCCTTTATATATACATATATAGATGTAACATAGAGCATTTGGGGTTCTATCCCCTTCATTCTAATAGTTTCCCTGCCTCTAGGGAAAAAAGGCTGAGCGGAAGCCTCTTTTGGTTATCTAAGGAGTGGATAGAGCCTATGATCACTGAGAAACATTAGATCGAATATGAATCCAACAGTCAGAAAGACATTAAAACTCCCTCTTATGTGTCTTTAATCTGTGCTCAGTAATACTTGAGATCTCTTTGTCTTTCATTTATTAGTGCTAGAATTATTAGGACAGGACTGTGATCAGTTTTCTTAGGTAGCCTTTCTGTAAATAGCACAGGGTCCATTTAAAAGTTGACCTATATAGTATATGAGCTACTATGACTCAGCTTTTCAATGGGCTGCCTTGATATATTTCCTGTTCCTTCTAGTTTGTTTTGCTCAACTTGATTCAGTTCTTTCTAGTCGATCACTTATTTGAAAATGCTTATCTTCTGGATTTGTACAAGGGATTAATGTGACCAGGAAAAGGGGATTCTGTGGGTGTTACGTCTATAATAGACTCTTTGAGCTGTAAAATACTGTAACAGATGGGTGTTTATTAAGTTGGCCCGAATGTTTTCCGTGTAGATGGGTCTGCTTGCAGTGCTGCCATTGACTTTGACCTGGAGGCTCTTTTGAGAACTTGGCTTCCAGTACTGAACTTTCTGGGGAATTTTTTTTGGCCCTAGAAGCTTCTTATAAAATCATTGAAGCCTGGATTAGAAATCCTAACTGATTTTGTCTTGATGTATATGAGATAAGAGAATATTAGATAAGAAGTCCTAAGAGAAGGAGTTGAAATAAGGACATATTAAGTCTTAGTTGAGAAAAAATGAAAAGAACTTTGGGGGAAAAAATTAGTGTGTGGAGAGGGAAGCACTAAAGCAGGAAAAAGTGTGTTTCTCTGGGGATTAGGAAGAATGTCTTGATTTTTTTCCCCCTCCTTCTTTAATGACTTTTGAGCATTGATTAAAGTTTGTTTGGCTGTTTTGTACTGCCACCTGAGTGGAGCTCCATAGGTGTAATTATATTATATATATATATGTATATATATATATATATATATGGAGCTCCATAGGTGTAATTATGTTAGATAGATAGATAGCTCATTTTTCATCACCCAGTCTTTGTCTTGATGATTCTGCTTTCTGATTGTTGCTGGAAAGTGTGTGTGTATGTGTCTGTCTATGTGTCTATTTCCTTCTCCATAGAGTTGGACTATAGCCATCAGCTTCAGAAGGCATCTGATTCCAGACACAAAAGAACTGAAAACCTGATACTGGCATGTAAGGAAACCTCAACTCCATTGGCTTGTCGAATTATAATCTACTTTTAATTGGGCTTGCAGAACTGTTGTATATCAAAGATTGAGGGCCAGAAGGGGTCTTGAGGTAACCTAGTCCAGCCTCTTCATTTTATAGATGAGGAAACTGAACTCCAGAGAAGTTTAAATCATTTGCCACAGTCATACAGGTAATTAAGTGGCAGAGCTGAGATCGAGAGTCGGGTTCTTACAGAAAATCTAGAGTATAAAAAGGGTAACTGCTTTATTACTGCTTAGTGAATAGTCTGAGAAATAGTTGGCCATATTCTTGTAGTTGGTCTTGTTCTTCAGTGTAGGTGAGTAACTTGCCTGAGTCTGGGGGAGAGATATGGAATTCTCAAACCCAGGAGCACACTCCTTTGGCCAGACCCTCTTCCCCACTTCTTCATTCTTCCTTCTTATATGGGTCTATAATTTATTAGTCATTTCATGTCTACATTGTGTAAAGTGAAAGCTCTTTCCCACCCATTGAATTGGCTTCAGGTGGGGCTTGGGGGTGTGGGGCGGGCTGTGCTCAGGGAGGTCTGATTAGAGACAGGCCCACACCCTTTCACTAATTAGATTTGAGGCCCTAGGCTAGTTAGCAAACTACTTTGCATGTTTGAGAGAGGTGTGAAGCCCTCAGGGCCCTAAGGGGAGTTGCTAAGACCAGAGCCAGTGGTATGTGCCTGAGTTCTAAGTCAATCAGATGAAGTCTAGGACTGTATAAAAAGAACGGTAGAAACTGAGTACTGAGAGTGGGCAGCAGGATTCAAAAGCTGAAGGCCAGCATCCAGAGTGTACAGAGTAAAGAGTGCTAAACAGAGAGTTAGGATTTATGAGTGATCTTCTTATAGGAAGGCCCTAGCATTGAGGGGAAGCACAAGTATGGCTTGGTTTCCTGCTATAATATTTTGTTATAATCTCCTTGTTACTATAGTGAGGTGGGCTTATCAATTTTGGAATATTATTGTCACAATATCAAATTGGGGGCGTTGGTCCTGAGTCTGATCCTTTAGAGTCTAAATAAATGTTATACTTTCTCTCCCTCCTACCTAGAGAATTCCTTACACTTCGAGATTCTGAACCATGGTCCTCACAGAGGTCATGAATTTTGCCTTACTGGTATAATTGTCATTTTCCTCCTTGAAGAAAACAAAAGTCCTGCTACGGCCCACTTTTTATCAATATATGGATTATCTACAACAGAGTTTTACTTTAATCTTAGGTGAGCTTCTGTCCATTTGATATATACCTTAAAAATACAAATTTATTTGAACGTTAATTTAAACAAATTATTTGGCAAAGTAAATCTGCCACTGCTTTGGGGGAAGAGCCAGACATAAATGACTTTATTTGCTTATTTGATTTATCCATGACATTATTCTCTCTTCATTATTATTACAGTTGAGTTGATTTCATTTAAATATAGTATTAGATCTGAAAATCTTAAGGAGCCAGTTTCATCATTTCACTAGTTAAGAATCTTTTGTCAGTTATATAGGTCTGACTATGTGCTTAAGACGCTTCAGTGGCTTCCTCTAGCCCCTAGAATAAAATACAAACTTCTCTGGTATTTAAAGCCCTTTGAAGCCTTACTCCAACCTGTCTTTCCAGACTTATTTCATATTACTCCCCCTCACACATTCTGTTCCAGCCAAACTGGCCTGCTGCTTGTTCCCCTGTACACGACTTTCTGCCTCCTATCTCTGTGCCTTTCTAAGACTGTCTCCCATGCCTCAAATGTTTCTCCTTCTTACCTCCTTTTCTTTGAGACCTTAGCTCAAGTGCTGACTTCCTACAGTCTGCTTTTCTTGATCGCACTCCATTGTCTCCTGCCCACCAAAAAAATTACTTTGTATTAATTCGTATTTATTTATCTGTGTATATATTGTTTCCCTCCCTCCCCCCCCCCCAGTATAATTTAATCTTATTGAGGCAAGAATTGTTTTGTTTTTTTAATTGGTATTCCCAGTATCTGGTACTTAGGTGCTTATTATACTTGTGAAATTGAGTACCTGCAGTGAAGTGTCATTTGAAGGTAAAAAGATCTTGTAATGATAATATTCCCTTGGTCTTCTATGGCACCTTTCTTTTGAAAAGCGTAAATTGATTTTGCTTGATACACCCTAATGGTATTTGAAAGCAGGAAAAAGTTTAGGGGTCATTTCCTTTTTTAACTGATAGAGAATTTGAGACAACAGGGAATTAAAATAAGTTGCTTAAGGTCACATGATCTTTGGAGTTAGGACAAGATCCTAAGTATCCTGACTTTAAGCCTGATATTCTTAACATTGACAATCAAAGCCTGTGCTAGACTTTCTTGTTGATAATTGGGAAAAGCAGGATAGGCTATAGCCTTCAAAAACTGTGGGCTAGATAACTATCTATAAAGTTTTTTAGAAGAGATATTTGTGTGAATATTTTATTATTTGCCTCTGGGAGTTCTAGCTGGTCCTCAGGGTTGAACTTTACCTTGGAAAAGTCATTCTTCATGTATAAATGGAGAATGGAATAGAGTGAGTTAGGTGTGGTCAAAGAAACTGAATCACCATTCTAAAAATAAAGTTCTTCAAAGACTGTCCTGTGGTTCATCTCATCATTAAGATGTCTAGTTCTTTCCTACCAGAGGAAGAGGAATATTGTGAGTAGCATATGAGAGAATGTGGCCAGTAGTAATTAGGTGAAATATTGGAAGGGAATTCCTACCCTCTCGAATAATGGAATGTTTTGGGGGACATTGGAGTGGAATTTTGGCCCCTTAGGTAACATGTTTGATGTACTTGTTACGTTTCTCTTTAGTCCACAGATCTGAAGAAAACAGCTGGCTGAGAAATGATGTTTGTGTTTACCTGTGAAAATGTGTGTGTATGTGTGTGGCACACTCTAGCCACACATCCCCAATTACATACGCATACAGTAATGATCTTAAGTACTGCATTGGGAAAATATGTTTGAGGTAGGAGGGACTTCCTTATAGTAAGAATTATTAAAAAAAGTTTCATTTCAATAATATTTTGGCCTTTGAAACAAGGAGAGCTTTTCATCTCTGACATGATTTAGGTGAAGCTTTGCCTAAAAGCAAGATGAAGAATTTAGATAATCTAAAGTACTTTTAACCTATGATCAAAACTCAGAATGTTCCTTCCTTCCTTCTTTCTTGCCTTTCTTCCTTCCCTTTCTCTCTTTCTTCCTGCAATAAAAATTCTGGTAGGGGAGAAGCAGGAAACTTACCCCGTTTTTCATGTTTGCTTCTGTCTCCCAGGATTTTTCATTCTGGGGCAAATACAAATATAATGCAAATGACTTTGATCAGGTTAGCATGGTGTAATGGAAGGAACCCTAAATTAAAGTTAAAAACTTTTGAGGCTTAGTACTTTGTGAGACTTTGATAAGTCACTTAAACTTTCTGGACTTCAGACCTTTAAGGTGCTTTCTGTCTCTAAATTCTGTGATCCTAAGTCACATTTAGGTGTGGAAGGGCAAGCACATATTTAATCAGTTCAATCTCTCAGATCCAGGGGGAACAGCTAGGGCCAATATCCAGACATGACATCAGACTTCAGAAGCTGGGAAGAGAACGTCTGGGTGAGAGAACAAATAGGGAGTCAGATTAGGTAGCAGGAATCAGGAACTAGGAGACTGGCTAGCCAAGAAGTCAGAGCAACAGGGTTAGAACTGAGGCCTAGAAACAAGTATAACAAAGGTATTTGTATCAGAGCTGGGGGTATTGAAAACCTATCTGTGTATGCATGCACGCATACACAGATGCATGCACGCATACACAGATGCACACGCACACACACACAAGGTATTTCTTGACAAGAGCAGGAACTGGTTTATTCTCTACCTGGAGGCTAAGGTAAATTGATGCTGCTGACTGTATGGTCAGTGAGGGGTGGAATAAAGGGCAGAGTCTCAGCCTTGGAATTTTGCTATCCTGTTCCACGATAAGGAATTAGAAGTCTTTCTAAAGGAACTTCAGTTTCCTTCGCCTACGATAATGAAATGAAACCCTACAATGCAGCATGATGTAGCCTGGGAGAGTGTTGATCTTGGAGTTAGGGAAACCTGGATTCCAGTCACATCTTGGACACTCAGTAGTTGTGTGATCCTGGACAAGTCATTTGTTAACCTTTCTGACTCTCAGTTCTTCATCTCTAAAATGAAGGGGTTGGTCCCTTCCATCGGTCCCTTCCAGCTCTAAATCTGTGGTCCTGTGATGCTGTTGATGGTTGTGGCCCCACATAACAAACCAGACTGCTTTTCTCCTGGTTAACTGACTTGAAATTTGCTCTCTGAACTGGTGTTTTCTACCCTAGCTTCTAGCACTAGCTTCGGATTTAGAGGGCCTGGGTTTATAGCCTTATTTTTCACTACCTTAGTTATCATGGACAGATCACTTAATCTCTCTAAGCCTCAGTTTCCTGATTTATAAAATTTCAATTCGGTTCTATTTAGTAAACCTTTAAGTGCCTACTCTGTGCCAAGTACTAAGTGCTGGGGATACAAATAAGGGGAAAAAACACCAGCCCCTGCCCTCAAGCTGTTTACAATCTAGTAGAGGAAGACAGCGCAAAAAAGGAACCCGAAAAGGCGGTGAGGAACCTGGGTGACTGGGATGGAGGCATGTTATTCCCTTGAGTTGAAGTCAAGCAGAGCAGCTGATAGAAAATGGTAGTCCCCAGAAGGTTCGATCCCTCCATGAAAGAAGGCTTTGGGAGGAGTTTAGTGCTGTGTCCTCCAGTCCTCCGTTCAGAGGGGAAAGGCAGCTAAGGGTGAATTGAAGAACCTGAGTCGTTCTTGGTAGTGATGAGACTTCTAGTGATCCCAGGGGTGGAGGGGGGATCAGTGGATTGGACTAGATAGCCTCTATAGGGCCCTGGCCCAACTCTGAGTCTATGATCTTACTCCTAGACCTGTTGGTGGTGGTTGTTAAGTTATTTTTAGGCCTGACTCTATGACCCCTTTTGGGATTTTCTTGGCAAAGAAACCGGAGTGGTTTGCCATTTCCTTCTCCAGCTCATATTACAGATGAGGAAACTGAGGCAATAGGGTTAAGTGCTTTGCTCAGGGTCACACTGATAGTAACAGTCTGAGGCTAGAATTGAACTTGGGTCTCCCTGACTCCAGGCTTAGCACTCTATGTATTGCATCAGCTAGCTGCCCCTGACCTGGTAAAAATGGAAAAATATTAACTGAGTACTGTGGAAGCTAGGACTGAATAGAAAGACAGGGAGTCATCTCCATAGAGGTAATACTATAGTGTCTTTCGTCTGGCCTCTCTGGGTTCTGAACCTTTCGTTACTCACTGTAGTTTTAAGTTCACAGGAGAGTAAAACTAACAGTTCAGGCACTGGTAAAACTTAATGGGAATCCGTCTTCAGGAGGTAATGTTGTATAGAATGACTGCTAAAACTTTGCTCTTCAACACGGGAAGGGGGTGAAATGAAATGTAGAAATAATCATTGATTGGTTCAAAGGTTAGAAATGGGCTCGAATTGTTAGAATTCTGTTGCCCTTGGTAATAGGTTTGGCTTCTCATAGCAATTTGATTGTTCTGGTTAAAGAAGCTGTTTTTTTTTCCCCACTGCCTCAGGGACAAACGTCCATATTTCTAGTGCTATGGTGATTATAATTAATGTGAATTAGCTGCTTCTGTGGAGAATCTGAAGAAAGTCTTTTGTGTAGAGTGACTGAAGAAAGAACCATGACTGAATTACTCAATTCAGGAAACTGACATGATTTCCGCTTATAGTACAATTCACATCAGCTCCTCCTTCAGTCTTTACATTTCTTTCAGATACTTGCTCCCTTCCCCCGCAAAAAAACTGTATTGTCATGATGAAAGCCTTTCCTCATTTGTAAAATGGGGACCATGATAGTGGTACCTACCTCAAAATGAGATAACTTTTTTTTTAAAATTATAATTTAAAAAAAATTTTTAGTTTGCAGCAGTCAGTTCCACAATTTTTTGGGTTCCAAATTTTCCCTTCCTCCCTTTCGTCTTCCCTCCCCCCAAGATGGCATGTAATCCAATGTAGGTTCTACATATACCTTCACATTGAACTTATTTACATAATAGTCCAGTTGTAAAGAATTATAACCAATGGGATGAATGATGAGAAAGAAGAAACAAAACCAACAAAGAAGAAAGAAAAAGCGCATAGTTTGCCTCAATCTGCATTCAGACTCCATGATTCTTTCTCTGGATGTGCATAGCTTTTTCCATCATGAGTCTTTTGGAGCTGTCTTTGAACCTTGTATTGCTGAGAAGAGCCAAGTCTATCAAAGTTAGTCATCATAGATACTGTGTGTTTGTAATCATGTATAATGTTCTCCTGGTTCTACTCCCCTCACTCAGCATCAGTTCATACGAGTCTTTCCAGGTTATAAGGAAGTCCGTCTGCTCCTCAAAACGAGATAACTCTTAAAAAGCACTATATAAATGTAGCTATTATTACTGTCATCAGGGTAGTAAAGATGAAGGCCCTTGGAAAGGCTTCATGTGTGTGTTTGTGGGGGGATCTTATGTCTCTTCCCAGTTTTGTCTGCAGGTTAATAGCCAGATATTTCCCAGAACATGGCCTTCTCTGAATTCTCAGCACTGGCAAGGTGGTGGTTAGGGACAATTGTATTTCTTAGGTAAACCCATGGAAGGGCTAGAAGCAGTTGAGATAAAGAGATTCAGAAGTCTGAGTCTAGCTGGAGATAGGAGCCCAGCTGGAGATGATGGATAGTGGTAGGATAGGGTGCTGCTTTTCCTTTCCCACCTTTCCTCACTTAATTTTCCTGAAATGGTAAAGGATGACCATCCAGAATAGGTGGTATTGAACTAACAAGTTTGTAAAAGAAGATGGCAGTGTGATACAATGTAAGGAAGCCTGGACTTGGAGACAGAAGACCCAGCTTAAAGACTGGATCTGTTACTTAATAGCTGAACAAGTAATTCAACCTGGATGGGCACCTACTTTGTAAAAATGGTAATGCTTTTTGCACATCTAGCCCATGGATTGTCACATAAGGAGAAAATTTCTAACAATTAGATTTCCAAAAGTGAAAAGTGGTGCCTGAGGAGGGAGTGGGTTATTCTTCATAAGGAATCTTGACAAGAACCTTTTAAACTGTCAAATTGCTCTATATACTAACTCTACGTATAACTATGTGCTACTGTTATGATTAGCTAGCTGCATGACCTTGGGCAAATCATTTAACTTCTCTGAGTGTCAGTTTCCTAATCTGTAAAATAGGGATGATAATACTTCTAGTGACTTAACTTCAAGAGTTGGGAGGATTCAATGAGACCAAGGATGTAAAGCACTATAGATATAAATAGTTATTGGTTAAGTTAATGAGTATGGGATTGTCTGTTTTTCTCTTAAGAGTGATGCCAAGTAAGACCACTGAAATATAGTCAGAGCAAATAAAATTTCCTCCCATCCCTAAAGATACTCTTATCTTTTTTAAAAAAATGTTTTACCCTTTTTTTTTTCCCTACCTCACTGTCACTACCCAGTAGACCCTTCTAGCCCCATAGTAGAATTCTTCCTTGTAATGAAGAGATATAGCTGAGAAAAACAGATCAACACATTAACCTTATCTGAAAATATATACCCAATTCCATACCACCAACTCTGCCAACCTGGCAGACTTCAGCATTCTGGAATATTCCAGTATTATGTTCTCCTTTACTTTAATGTGGTCATCATGTAAGTTACACTCCACATTCTTCTTACTCTACTCTTTATCAGTCATACATGTCTTTCCAAGTTTTTCTGAATTTGTCATTTCTTAAATTGCAAATGCAGCATATAGCATAATTTTTTAAGCTATCCAAAATGGATGTCTATCTGCTTTATTTCCAGTTCTTTGCTATTGCAAAAAGTACTGCTATAAATATTTTTTCATATGTATATGAGATCTTTTTTTTTTCTTCTGTCTTTGACTTACTCATGGTATATACCTAGTAAATGGTATTGCTGGTTCAAAGGAGATAGGTACATTTTAATGACTTTTTTAAAAAAACATAATTCCAAATTGTTTCATAGAACAGTTAGATCAGTTCACAGCCCCAGCATTGCATTAGTATATCTGTCTTATCTCATCCTTTCCAACATTTATCATTTAAGTCTTTTGTCATCTTTGCCGGTTAGATGGAACCTCTAACTTGCTTTAATTTGCATATAATTATTAGTGATCATTAGTGATATGCAGAATTATTGCCAGTGATGGTAGCATGAATTTCTTTTTTTTAACCTGACTATTCATAGCTTTTAAACATGGATGCTTTTGATCACTATCTTATCTTTTCTTCACCTTTCTCAGACCTAGTGGAAGATCCAGTCCTATCACCACAGGACTGTTTCTCTTCTTTGGTTTAAGGAAAAAAGGCCAGAGTCCAGTGATGAATTTATTGATATATTTTATTTTGACACAACTACTTCACAATAAACAACCCCTTGTAGTACCTTTTGATTTAAAAAAAAAAATCAAGCCAAGCAGTCTAGCAGTCTCTACTGATAGCACATGTCTTTATAAACTTCTTACAGTTTACCACTAACAAAAAGAGGGAAGTTTTCTTTTCATCTATGTTATATGGACTAGTCAATTGGCCATTATATTTGACCAGAATTATGTCATCTTTTGTCTTCTGGTCATTCATATTATCTTAGGCAAGTATACATTTTTCTGTTTTTGCTTTCTTTTCAATTAATTCATACACGTCTTCCCAAACGTTTCTTCCTTATGTTTGTCATTCTTTATATCATAGTGATATGTCATAACATTAATATCATTTGTTCAGCTATTCCTGGATTGATGAACTCCTGTTACGTTGGCATTTTTTTTCTACAACTAAAAGTACTAATAATATTTTGGTGTTATCACTGATCAAAAGGTGTGAATAATTTAGTAACTTTTCTTGCATAATTCTAAATTATTTTCCAGAATAGTTGAACCAGTTGAGAATTAGTGTGCTTGTCTTCCCACTACCCCTCTAGGATTGGCTAGTCTTTTACTATCTTGCCCATTTAAGTGTGAAGTGATGTTTCTGAGTTGTTTCAGTTTGCATTTCTCTTCTAAGTGATTCATAGTGTTTTTTATATAGTTTTAGTTTGCATTAAAAAAAGAAAACAACTTTCTATAAGGATGATGGTAAAAGATAAATCAGGACCGAAACATTATATGTGAAATACCTTGCATTTGTATAGAGCTTTTAACTTTTCAGAGGACTTTATCATTTTTTTCATGTGACCTTAAGAACAGTCCTACTGGGTAGGTAGAAAAGATGGTTTTAGTTATATTTAGGAGCATAGGATCATATACCTATAGCCTGAAGGGAATTAAGAGACCATTTTACAAATGAAAAAACTGAAGCCCAGAAAGGTTAAGAGGTCACACAGCAGTTAGGAGAGGTAGGATTTGACCTGGGGTCCTCAGATTCCAAAGCCAGTGTTTTTCCCTCTGTACCATGCTGTTTCTACTATTCACCAAACACCTTTTCCTAATGCCATGTTGGTATAGAAGTATGGGGCACTGTCCAGAAAGTTTGGAAGGTTCTGTGGGAAGTGGGGTAGGGAATCTAATAGGAAGGAGTAAAAGGACTGCCTCCATTCAAAGAGGATACGATTGAGATTAGAGAACATAGACTTATGGTAGATCCATTTAGCTCAGCTGTATGATTTTTTCTCCATCTCTGTACGATAGTGTGAATAGGAGTAGCAGAGGTGACTCTTGGAAGTAATCCAGGGTTGGCGTTTATCAAGGCTTGAGGGGTGATGGGCAGGATGAGAGCAGAACATGACATGGAATTGAATTGGTTAATGAAAAGGTCCAGACTGGGAAGGCAGGAAGGTGAAGTCAGAACAGGGGTAATTGCCTGAGAAAAGTACTAGATATGGGAGAAGTGTAGGTAACGAAGGAGAAGGAGGAGAAGACAACGATGATGATGATGACGACGACGATGATGTAGTAGTTTAGGAGAGGGGTAAGGCATAAGGGTCTCCTTATGGAATGATTGATTAAGACTTAGGGAGAGATGGAGTGATTGATTATGATCAGGTAGAAGAATGTCAGTGTTTTTTAATCATAGAAATGTGGATGATGGCAAGATTAACCCTTTGTGTGGCTGAAGTGTTGTAGATTGTCATGGACTCTAATGGGATTTGAGCAGATTTTGATGCATTGGGATGTTAGGATGTTAGATGGAAAATCTACTTGCATGTTGAAGTCCCTTAGTATAAAGGCAGGAAGACCTTAAGCCTGGTACAGATTTCCTTGAGGAAGGAGGGGGAATAAATAGACAACAGATAACATTGTTGACAGACAACCACCACCATGATGATCTGGCTTCCTGAGTCATGTTCAGATTCCCCTAATCAAGGTCTTCCACAGTCTGGGGCTATGTTGGGTTATTGATTTTTTTATTTAGGTTCTCATAGCGCACATATACATGTATTATCTTTTCAAATCTTGTAGTTTTGCCCATCTCACATGTTTCACCTATTGCTTATCACATATCAAACTTTGTATAGGGTCAAGAATATATATTACAAATGCAGCAATACCAAATTAACCCTAGATATTAAACACAACATAACTTAGCATTCTAAAAATATTTCAGTACTATAGGCAAGGCTAGCCTTCATATTGTCCCTTTTCTTGCCCCATCATTATACAAAGACACTGCAGGTATCTGCAATTGGTGTGTGCCTTCTCTTTTGCCTGTGTTTTCTACTTTGTGTACAGGAGGGCACCTAATGCACTGATATATATACAAATATAAAATTTATGTATATAACAGTGTCAACATTAGTAACATAATTTTCCAAGCTTTAACCCAGTGCTAACTAAAAGGTCCCAGATGCTGCTGCATTCTCTCACAAGATATAAAACATTCCCAATCTTTCGACCTTTGTATGTCCCAATCCTGGATTGCCACAATAACAGTCAC
Source organism: Phalanger gymnotis (assembly GCA_028646595.1). NCBI lineage: Eukaryota > Metazoa > Chordata > Mammalia > Diprotodontia > Phalangeridae > Phalanger > Phalanger gymnotis. The sequence continues at coordinate 162,858,737 of CM053624.1, forward strand.
ATAGTAACAATTCCATCTTGGCATTCTCTGAATTTGTTTTGGGCCTTTGCTCCTAAAAAGACATTTCATGGGGAGGGTGTTGATGCATTTTATCATGTTAATAGCTCATGGAAGTTAAACTTTGGTGTTTGGTGTCTAAATCTAATGAGTTGGCATGTCAGAATACCATTGGAATTTAAATAATACTGCACTACTAGTCTCTACTTTGTGACTTAAGAGTGTAACATTTTCTCTTGATCATTTTCCCAGTCCCCAAACAATAAAAACAATATAAGTGCCATTGCAACTTCCGCCCAGAATTTCACATATGAGGGCAGTTCTAGTTAGTCTCTCTCTCTCTCTTTCTCTCTCTCTCTCTCTTACTATTAAGGGAGAGAGGAGACCTTTATATCCTTTGCACCACTTCATCACTCATCTCAGTGTGCAACAGCCCTGTAATTAGGGAGTCACTGTAGAATATGGAAATTTCTAGGCTAATGGCCTTAGCAGGTATAGGTTTAGAGACTGGGATGCGATACCAGACCTGTGATTTTAATTGATACAGGGAACTCCCAGACTAGGAAGCTCATACCAGTTCATCTTGGCACCTTCTCTGTGATGTAAAGTCTTCAAGAACTGCCTTGAGGTGCTCAGAGGTTAAGTGACTTGCCCAGGGTTGCATAGTCATGATGGGCCTCAGATCCAGATCTTCTTGGTTCCATAGTAAGCTCTGTCTCCTTAAACCCATTGCCATTTCTGTTAAAGGCACCACCGTTTTTCCAGCCTCCCAGATTCATAGTCTTAGAATTATGAACTTTTCACTCTCACTCAGTCCATGTATCTGATCAGTTGGCAAATTTTGCATTTGTACCTCTACAACATAATTTGTTGTTCAGTCATTTCTGACTCTGCAACACTATTTGGGATTTTCTTGGCAAAGATACTGGAGTGATTTGCCATTTCCTTCTCCAGCTCATTTTGTAGATGAGGAAACTGAGGCAAACAGGCTTAAGTGACTTGCCCAGGGTCACACAACTAGTAAATATCTGAGCCAGATTTGAACTCAGGTCTTCCTGACTCCAGGCCCAGCACTCTATCCACTGTGCCACCTAGCCACCCTCAACATAATAATAACTGGTATTTAGATAGCACTCTAATGTTTACAAAATCTCCTTAAATCACTTTAGGGACCAAGACCATCTGTACCACCTCAGACACACAGAGGAGAGATGGTCTTGCCATCACTGTGATTAAAAACTCATTCTTCTACCTGGTGATAATCTAGACCTTAATCACTTCATGTCTCCTTATGCCTTCCCCTTTTCTAAACTACTCCTTCTTCCTCCTCTTTTTCACCTTTTTTTTTTTTTTGTTACCTACACTCCCTTCACACCTGAATATTTTCTCAGGAAATTTGCCCTGGTCAGACTTCACCTTCCTCCCATCTCAGTCTCAACTTTCAAAGTGATCTTCCTAAAATGTAGTTCTAACCTTGTCACCACCCTACTTAATAAACTCCAGTGACTCCTTAGTACTCTAAGATCCAACATAAAAGGCTCTGTTTGGCTTTCAAAGCCCTTCATAACCTAGTCCCCTTCTTACTTTTCCAGTCTTCTCATATTTTCCCACCCATATGACCTCCAGCCCAATGACACTGCCTGACTCCTTGCTCTCTTTTCTTGAGAGGCTCTGTCTCCTGATATATACATTCTTGCCGGTTGTCCTTTGTGCCTGGAATGCTTTGCCTCCTCGTCTCTCTCTCTCCTGGATTTCCTGGCATTTCTGAAGTCTTCAACTAAGACCCACCTTCTGCACGAAGCCTTCTCTGACCACCCTTAATGCTAGAGCCTTTCTTCTGAGATTACCTCCAATTTTATTTATACATAATTGTTTGCATGTTGTCTCCCCAGTTAGATTGTGAGCTCCTGGAGGACAAAAGTCTTTTCTTTGTCTCTCCAGTCCTGTAGTAGGAAGGCCGAATTTATGATCTCAAATATAATCATGTATATGTTTGAATGGTCCGAAATCGCAAGGTATGAGAGATTCTCTAAGGAGAAAACAACAAGAAATTTATTTAGGCCCCACCGCAGCAAAAACTTGAACCAGCCTCCCCATTCCAACCTCTTTGCAGACAAAAAGACTCCAGGCCCAGAAAGCCCATTTCACAAGGGCAACTAGGAGGCCACAGAAAAACAAGATAGTATTTAGCCAAATCATGTTCACTGGCCTCACGTTCCTGCTCGCACTCGGGTAAGCCCTGCCTCCGCAGCTTCTGGCTTCCACACCTTCTGCCGCCGCCACCGCCGCCGCTGAAGTTGTCTCCTGGCTCACCCCTCCTCCAAGTCGAGCTTCTGGCGTTCTCAAGCCCCGCCTCCATGACCAGAGACCATTGGTTCCTGAGCTGGCCCCTCCTAAGTCACCAATCCATACCCACACAGGTTTCACACCTGACAGGGCCCTGGGCCTGGGGCTTAGCACTTAACAGCTGAAAGTACTTCCACTCAAAAGAAACAAAAGCCATGCTAATGAGACAATTTTGCTTAACAACACACTCCACCCCTTGTTCTAGGATACAAGTCCTCAGCACAGGGCTTGTTGACATGTTGACTTCTTCTGCCCTGCCCCCCCTATTCCCAGATGCATGCCCTCTGGCCAGAGGAGACACTGAATCATATGATTCAGAGCATAAACTGCTGCCTGTGATATACTTTCTCAGTCTTTTAAGCCTTGGTTTTCCTAAAAGGTCTAAAAGTTTTGAGTCTTGAATGGACCTTTACAGCATTCCAGAATGCCACCTGCTTTGGTGTGTGAAAGCTCATTTTATGACTTGTTCCCAGGACTGCTCTTGAACTTACATAGTGGTAAAATGGAATCACTGATTGGGAGCTGTGGAGCTCCATGGCATTTTATTAGGCGCTCTTTTAGCCCTTATTTTTGCTGATGCGTGGTGGTTTGGGAATGCACAGCCAAATTCTGAGGTGTCTTAGGATTGTAAAGGGACCTTAGAGATTATCTAATCAAACACCTTGATAGTTGAGGAAACTGAAATTAAACAAGGTTAAATGACTTGGCCCAGGTCACCCAGAAAACCAAGAAAGACCGTATTTCCCCATGTATAAGACGCACCTTAATTTTGGGGCCTGAAATTTGAAAAAAAAATGTATTACATAAAATTATTGAACTCAAGTTTTATTCATCTGCTCCTAGCTTTCAGGCATCTTTTGGGCAAGTCTAGTGTGTGTACGCATGCTTAGTCCATTCCATTTCATGAACCTGAAAAACCATTTTTGTCCTCCTTTGAAATCAGTAACTTCTTTTTCATCAGCAGTTCTTCTTGCCTCATGCTGAACCATCTTTGTGGACACAGGCATTCCAATTGCCCTTTGCTCTTCAATCCATATCTTCAATTTCCTCTCTAAATCAGGCCATTTTGCTGTCTTGCCTCTCACGGTCTTCTGCCACAGTGTTTTCAGTAGGGTCTTGGATTGTTTTCTCAGTTGGAGGAGGACCAAACTTACATTCAGCAACACGATTTCCATTCACTTTTGCAAATTGGATCACTTTTAACTTGAATTCAGCACTGTACGAAAATCTTATTCTGAGCCATTTCTAGGCAGACCATCGCAAAATGTAACCTAATATACCGGTAACAAATGCGAAACAATGAGTGCAAAGACAACAAGCCTGAAAAAGGGGGAAATGCAAGTAAAAAAAATCTACAACAAAGAGCACAAAAACAAGCGTGAAAAAGCGGGAAATGCAAGTAAAAAATGTACAACCACTGTATAAGATACACTCAGTTTTTAGACCCCAAATATTTCGAAAAAGGGTGCATCTTATACATGGGGAAATACGGTAAACTCAGATACTTTTGACAACAAATTTAGCGTTATTTCCTTTATGACATGAATTCCCCCAGTCAGCATCTCCCTCCTCCCCCACAATGGAAAATGACATATGGCTGTTCTTGGAGGATACTGCCATACCTGGAGCTCAGAGGTGGTTATATTTCTGGCAGCTGATGCATTTGGCTATTAATGTGACAAGACTGGATCTGGTTAATTATGTGCTGTAATTTTGTATTCTACACCTTCTCTTACTTTCTTCAAATCTGATCTGTTCCTAGGGTCCATTGGGTCTAGGAGTCTGGGCAGTTTGCTGTAGTTGCTTCTGTCACCCTTGTTGTGCTCCTTTTCTTCATTGGGACATTTTTAGGGGGTACTAATGAGGAACACAGATGGTTAAATGGGACACTCAGGTACCAAACACTCAAGTAAGTACTTATTAAGCACCTTTTATGTGCCCAACACTGCTAGGTGCTAAGGACCAAAATTCAATGTTCAACATTCAACAAAAAATACAATTCCTGTTTCTAAGGAGCTTATATTCTAATGGAGGAGACAACAAATACATTTGTAAGTATCTACTGAATAAATACAAAGTTGATAAATACAAGGTAGTTTTCAGAAGTAAGGCACCAGGAAGTGAGGCTTCAAGAAAGGTTTAATGTAGAAGGTGGTTCTTGAGCTGTAACTGGAAGGAAGAGATAAATTCTATGAAGTGGAATTGAAGAATGAAGTTCATTCCAGGCATTGGGGACAGTCAGTGAGAATGTTGAGGAAGGTGTATTGTGGGGTCATCTCAAAAGAATTCGCAGACTCAGATCATCTCCAGCCCAAGCAAATACATTTATTGAGGATTATGCTCTTATCAAGCGGGCTAGGCTCCTTAACCAGCAGCTTAGGCTTGCAAGAAGGGGATTTTTATGGAGCAAAAGATTCAATTAAATCGTTACAGAATATTTGAATGTTAAAATATAGGAGAGGCTTGTTCATATGGGGAGAGGTCCTAGCCTTCATGAAATTGCGCATGTGGTTGCCCAGAATGCATGTAGAAAAGCCCATGGTGGGTGGTGGTGATGGTGGTGGTATAAGTAATGTATGGTGATTTTATGATAAGCCTCTCTTTCTCCTAAGTTAACCTTATGATAGTTCTTTGCTATTATTGTGCGGGCATCCACTTAGGCTGTGATTTAGTGGTCAAACATCCTGCTCAGTATCCTGTTGGTGCTGCTTTCTTATTGGCTGGCTATTGTGGTCCTGTCTGGGACTAGATGCGTGGGCAGACTCTTGTGGTTGAGAACATGGGCATACCTGCTGTTCTAGCGAGGCAGTGAGGCATATGAGGAAGATGAGATATTGGGTCTGGGGGCAGTGGCTAGAATTCCATCAAAAAGCTGCAGAGACAGGAAATGGAATGTTGTATGTGAAGAACAGAGAGAAAGACAGTTTGGCTCCATTACTGAGTGCAGGAGGGGAGTGATGATCAATGAGGCTGGAAAGATAGATTTGGGGCAACTTGTAAAGGGCTTTAAAAGCTAAACTAAGGAGTTTATATTTGATTCTAGAGGCAATAGAGGAAGCCAGTGGAGTAGATTGAGTAGGGCAGTGACATGGTTGGATTTGTGCCTAAGGAAAGTCACTTTGGTAGCAGTATGAGGATGAATTGGAGTGGGGAGAGATTTGAGGGAGGTAAGTCCATTAAACTATTACAATAATCAATATGAGTGGCATTGAGAGCCTGAACTGAGGTGGTAGGTACATGAGTAGAGAGAAGGCATTGGATGTGAAAAATATAGCACCTATCCTCCCCCTCCCCTTCCCCTCTCCCTCTCCCTCCATTTCCTGTCAGGAAGTTCCTCCTACCATGTGACTTAGACTTCCTGTGACATAAGCAGGTCACATGGTCTATTAATGGGTGGGAAAGATCTTCAAATCTAAATTGCTATTACAGCTAGAAAAATGGTGGTGCCTTCAATAGAAATAAGGAAGTTTTTGGAAGAGGGGGCGGGTGTGGCCTAGGTCCTGGTGGGAGGTGGTGGTGGACATAATGAAGTCTGTTTTGGACAGGTTAATTTGAAATGTCTGTGGGACATCCAAGGTGGAATTCAATCCCAAGGGAGAGAGTGGTCTGGATATTCTGACAGATCTGGGAGTCATAAACATAGAAATAATTTAAACCTATGGGAGCTGATGAAGTCTTGAGAGAGAAGGTAGAGAGAAAAGACTAAGGAGCCTGTGACCCACAGTTAGGGGATGTGACCTGGGTGGTGTTGAACCAGCAGACTACACTGAGAAGTGATGAGACAAAGAGGAGGAGAACCAAGACAGAGGCAGCTGGGGTGAAGTGGCTTGAGTGCTGGACCTGAAGTCGGAAATACCTGAGTTCAATCCCAGTCTCAGACCTTTACCAGCCGTGTGACCCAGAGCAAGTCATTGTCAGCCTCAGTTTCCTTGATAATAATAGTATCTTTCTCTCAGGGTACTTGTGGGGCTCAAATGAGATACCATTTGTAAAATGCTTACCACAGTGCCTGGCACATAGCAGGTGCTTAAGAAATGCTTATTTCCTTTCTTCCTAGTGTCATGAAAGCTCAGAGAGGAAAAGTTATCTAGGTGGTGAGGGTCGTCAGCAGTGGCACATAAAACAGGTGGAGAGGGACGAGGCCTGAGAAAATTTGCAATTCAGATATGCAGTTCACAGGATGATTGGTAAATTTGGAAAGGGCAATCTCAAGTCTAGTGATGATGTCAGAAAGCAAATTGCAAAAGGGTTGAGAAATGAGTAGAAGAATTGGAGGTTGCTAGTATAGGTAGCTTTTTCTAGGAGTTTGGTTAAGATAGAAAGGAGAGATAGGATGGTATTGAAAGAAGATTCTCCCCAAAAGTCCTGGCTCATAATTCTTTATCTCTCAGTTTATATCCTTGAGCCCACCATATTCAGACCAGTTAGCTAAGTTCAATTCATGGATCCGGATATATTGCCTCTTGGGTCTAGAACTTGGAATGTCTCACTACAAGATGAACAGCATTGAGGTCAACCTGTAGGGACCATTTCCTTTCCCCTTCATCTTGGATCATCAAATAACTTTGACTGGTGGATGGTTGTTCTCCATTTCTGAGTGGCCCTGGCATATTAGGCAGAGGCATCTGTGAACCCTAAATTGTCCCCATTCCTCTCATATTACAGGTCACAGAGCTACCCTCAGTAATCTATCTATAGGGTCTTTGTCAGCCAAGGAGTCATTACTGGAGTGTGCAGTTTACTGTCCTGTTGAGGCCAGGTATAGCCAAATAACTGATATACTACCATCATTTGATAGAGGTGTGGTTGTATACTGCCTGCTCAGTGGATGAAGGATCTGCCAGTATTCAATCCATTGGCTTCATAGTTGTTACAGTGTCATCATTTAACCTTCTGGATGCCCCTAGGGCCCAGTAACAAACTCTCAGTTGCCTTTTAAACATTTTTATTTAAAACAATTTTTGAACTAATGAAAATCTGACTAATCTCCCTCCCACCTTCCTCTTCCCCTTCCCCAATGAAAAAGTAAACAAAACTCTCGTAACAAATACGCAGTCAAGCAAAACAAAATTCTTACATTAGCTGGGTCCAAAAAAACATGTCTCAATCTGCACTTTGAGTCCGTCACCTTTCTGACAGGGGGATTAGTATATATCATCATTACTGGGGGTTTGAAAGCATGGTTAGTCATTATGTTGTTAAGTGTTCTCAAGTCTTTTAAAGTTGTTTGTCTTTATGATATTGTCATTATAGTATAAAATTGTTATCCTGCATCTGCTCAGTTCACTCAGCATGATTTTATAGAAATCTTCCCAGCTTTCACTAAAACTATCCCTTTCATAATTTTTTTAAACTTTTTTTTCCTTATTTTTATTTTTGGTTCCAAATTCTCTCCCTTCCTCTACCCCCAAGAAATATACCTTGCATACACATCTTTCATAATTTCTTCAGCATGATCGTATTCCATCACATTCACATACCATAACTTGTTCAGCTGTTTCCCAATAGATGGGGATGCCTCAGTTTCCAGTTCCTTGCCACAGAAGAGAGCTGCTATAAATATTTTTGTACATATAGGTCAATTTCCCCTTTGATCTCTGTATCACTTGCCTCTTAAAAGATGCATACTACCCCATGGCCTCTGGCATTGCCCTACCCCAGAAACCCGTTGGTCACTTTTGTCTCTTGCCAATGAGGGACTGTCAGAGCCACATTAAATCCTGATTAAACATGGGGACTTTCAATACTATGCCTTCATGTGGACATGGGCCTAAAGAAGAGACTGTCTGAATTGTAGTTTTTACTTTGCTGAAAACAAATGTGTATCAGAATAGAGCCCTTGATTTGGAATCCGGAAGTCCTGGATTTAAATGTTGCCTCTGACATAACTCCAGGCAAATAATTTAACCCTGAGTTTGTTTCCTCATATGAAAAACCTATATAGTATCTACTCCATAAGGTTGTTTTAAAGCTTAAGTGAGATTATGTACATAAAGTGCTTTGCAAACTTTTAAGTGCTATACAAAATGTCAGCTGTTATTGTTGTGCCTCAGTTGTCACTGAAAGAATGTGGCTTTCCTGGTTATTCAGTAAATGGACCTTATTAGGAGCTGACGAATATGCTGTTGCCAGAACTCAAGTCAACTAGCCATTAAGTATTGTTTTTTTTTTCACTTGGTCTGTGGAATATGATGCAGCAGCTTATTTGATGGAAATGTCTCACCTGTGCTGACATCTATCTTCTGGGCCTTGTAACTTGTAACTCTGAGTTAACGGTCTACTTTTGGTCCCTTAAGACAACTCACTGGATCTGAGTTTTCTCAACTGCCCACTGTTCCTTGACTAATCACCAGGTTATTGATATAATGTGCAACACCTCAGTGTAATGTACGAGCTGTACTTCACTTGGTCGTGTTTTGATAGACCAAGTTATGGCTGATTTGGAAGCACAGTAAATGTGTACTGCTCCTCTTGTCAGGTGAAGGCATACTGCTTCTAGAGGCCTGAATATACTGTGAATAAGAAGAATGCATTAGTCTGGTCTATTGCTGCACATGCTTTCCTAGAGGACATGTCCATTTGTTCTGATAGTGGTAGCACATCAGGATTCACTACAGAAACTGCTAGTACCATTCTTGAAGGGTGCTGTTAGTTGATAGCCTCCATGTCCTGTCTGTCTTTGGTACTGGCCAAAGAGGAGAACTGAATGGTGAAATAATGGGCACTTTTTTAACCTTTTTTTCCCGGAGTTCTTTGATGACTGCAGTTATATATCTTACTGCCTCTGGGAGGTGACCTCATTTTTTGTTTACATTTTTAGAAAGTTCGTCAGTCAACAAGGATTTATTAGTGTTTACTATGTGCCAGGCACTATGTTAAATGCTAAGGATACAAAGAAAAGCAAAAGACAGTTCCTGCTTTAAGGAGTATTACATGTTCACAGGGAGACAACATATAAATAACTAGGTACATACAAAGTATATATAGAAGAGATGAAGATAATTTGTAAAGGCAAATGCACTAACAGGTGGGGTGGGACTAGGAATGGCTGCCTGCAGTATCAGAAGTGCTGTCAGCCTTTTCTTCACTTTGCCAGTTGGGATAGTTCTGACATTTTGGGTTAGAGAACTAATGAGATTGTGCCAATTCCTATAGTGTTCCTGTATTGCATCTGGGGTTTGTACCCCGGTGCAGTCTGGGATCCACCAAACTTATCCCTTGCCTCTTCATTTAGAAGCAGTTGATGGCACAGTTGATAGAATGCTGGACTTGGAGTCAGGAAGACTTGAGTTCAAATCCAGCCTCTGACACTTGCTGCCTGTGGAACTCTGGGCAAGTCAGTTAACCTCTGTCTGCTTCTGTTTTCCTCAGTTGCAAAAATGTTGAGGACCAAATGGGATAATATTTGTAAAAAGTGCTTTTAGCACAATGCTTGGCACATAGTAGGTGCTACATAAATGCTTATTCTCTTCCCTTCCTTTCCCCGTCTTAATTTTTCTACTTAGAAATCTTGCAGTGGATAGAATTTCTGTAGCCATTTCTATTGGATAGAATCGCACTAGCTGGCTCTATTTTCAAATTTGGGTGTGTAGTCAGCAACACTGGATCACCTGGGTGTAGGTTGAAAGTGGCAGGGGAATTGGGTATATCCAATTTATCTGGACTCTCCAGGCCTTCCCTTCATCTGTCCATTCCGCATCTCTGAGTCATGGCCCTTCTCACTTCACGATTTGACCTTGAATGTAGAAACTTGACATGGCTGGGCATTAACTTTTCTGTGTCATTGGTCTCAAGTTGGGTATGGGCCTATTTTTTTTTTTTTTTTTTTTGCTGCCTCAACTGGTTCTTGACACCCTTCAGGGATTCTTGCAAAGTTAATTTATATGCCTCTACTTACTCCTGCCAGTCAGTTCTGCCCTCTTTCCCTTACAGTTGGCTTAGAGTAGAGAGCAATACACATATACCCTTAAATCCTTGGATTCTTTTCATTTTTTTTTCCTTGTTGTGGCCACCCACTTTATATCCCTGTTCCTCTCCCTGTCCACAGGAACTGAATGGCTTGGACTAGGTGATCTCTATGATTCCTTTAAACTAGGAGTCACCTGAAATGTTGGACTGATGAAATTTGATACCTAATTAATAATAGCTCACATCTGTTGTTTTAAGGTTTAAAATGGTTTTTCCTTATCACAACCCTGTGAGATAGGCTAGCCTAAGTATTATGTCCCTATTTTACAGATGAATAAGTTGAGGTTTTTAGAAGTGAAATGACCAGTTCGTGGTCGTATAACTTATACATTTTGGTTATAGGTCACTGATCTTCAAGACCAGTTACTGAATCAAGAGTGGCTTCAGGAGAGGCTCAGAGTTGGTTTTGGAGGATGGTACTGAATAGTGATCATGTGATTGCTGCCGATGACTTTCACCCAGTTCTCTCTTCTCTGTTGATAAATAACTGATGAGAAGTGCTGATTCTGTTTGGTTATATTTCTAGCCCTTTCATGCTTTACTGTCTTTTATTGTTTTATAAGGTAATAAATGAAGAAGACTTTATTAAGAAACTGGACTGCAAACCTGACCAACATCTGAAGGTGGTTTCCATTTTTGGAAATACTGGAGATGGAAAGTCTCATACCCTTAACCATACCTTTTTCTATGGCCGTGAGGTCTTCAAAACATCCCCAGCCCAGGAATCCTGCACGGTGGGGGTTTGGGCAGCCTACGACCCAGTCCACAAAGTAGCAGTAGTAGATACAGAAGGACTTCTGGGAGCTACAGTCAACCTAAGCCAGAGGACAAGGCTGCTGCTCAAGGTTCTAGCCATCTCTGATCTGGTCATCTATCGGACTCATGCAGACAGGCTGCATAATGACCTCTTCAAGTTCCTTGGAGATGCTTCTGAAGCCTACCTGAAACACTTTACTAAGGAGCTCAAGGCCACCTCTGCTCGCTGTGGCCTGGATGTTCCTTTATCAACTTTGGGTCCTGCAGTCATCATTTTCCATGAAACAGTGCATACCCAGCTGTTGGGTTCTGGTGAGTAGTTGCAGATGCATATTGATCTTGCTGAATAAAAGAAAAAATGAAGTATTTGTTAGTTTGCTAGTACTTTCTTGGTGACTGGTAATACAGTCTTTTCTTTTCCCCTCTTTGTGTATTTCTTTCTTTCTTGTGATAGTATGGGCATAGTAAATGTTTGCCGATTTCCTTTCCTTCCCCCCCAAAGAAGGAAAAAAAGATGTGGAGGAGAAACTTTTTTAAAAAACAAAAATCTTAGGAAAAGTTTTTTTTTTTCAAAATGAATTTGCCTAAGTACCACATATAAAAAATGCTTGATTTGAAGTCAGAAAGACTGGGTTTGAATAATGGCTCTGCTCATTTTCTGTATGTCCTTGGACAAGTCACTTTTCTTTGTCTCAGTTTCCTTACCTGTAAATTGAAGGGGATAGACTAGATCAGTGTTTCTCAAATTTTTTGGTGTCGAGATCCCTTAAAAATGATTGTGGGCCATGAAGAGCTTTTGTTTATGTGGGTTACATCTATAAATATTTAACTGTATTAGAAATTAAGATTAATAAAAATTTAAAGTATTAACTTATTTTAAAACAATAATAAATCTATTACATGTTAACATGAATACCATTTTTATGAAAATAACTTTCAAAACAAAAAAAATAGTGAGATGAGTAGCAGTAGTTTATTTTTTTGTAAATATCTTTAATATCTGGCTAAATAGAAGACAGCTGGAGTCTCAGCTCTGTTTCTACATTCACTCTATTGGGATATGTTGTTTTGGTTGAAGTACATGAAGAAAATCAGCCTCATACTGGTATTTAATCAGTAAAGGGAGGAGCATTTTAATAGACAAATAGTGTCTTAGTATTATGAAAATAATTTTGACTTTAGGGACTCTAGGGGTCACTCCTTCAACCACATATTGGGAACTGCTAGATTAGATTATTAAGGTTCCTTCTAGTTCTAAATCCTTTGATCCTATGTTAGTTTGCCTTGACCATGTTAGCTCTTGTGTTCTTAAATTGGGTTAGTATAAAATATTCATTATTATATTTTAAGTAAGAAATAGTAACAAAATCTACTGTGGAGGTGCGTTTGAATAATGATATTACATACTTGTCTTTTAAGTTGGCTAGGATAGGATAGGAGCAGTTACTGTTTTTGATTGATCTAGGAGGAATTTTCCATATTATGGTGGGGAGTGAGGTGTGTTGATAGTGATAACTTCTCCCCCCCCCCAAAAAAAAAGGAAAAAAAGAGCAAAAAGAAGTATCAATGAAACATTAAAATGCAGAGGAGAAAGCAGGAGTAAGTTCAGAAAAGGGACATGGGAAATCTTTGTAATATTTTTTTACATTGTATCCTATATAATCCTCTTTTTTCTTATCCTTCGTGGAAGGAGATGTTCATGTTTGTTGATGTTTTCAAGTTTATGTTAATAAAAAATTAAATTAGTGCATGTAAGAAACATTACCATTAATATATTACATAAACTATCCTTGTAATTTGGGGAATTGGGAATAATTATTTGGTTGTCTGTAGCAGAACCTCATTGCAAAATGGTTTTATGTGGCATGGATTTGGAAATATCATAGGTAATTTATTCTATTTAAAGACCTGATATAAAATAATTATCCTGTAGCACACTATTGGTCCCATTCTCTAACCTAGCACTATAAAAGGGTCGGTTGCAGAGGTAGCATGATTTGCCCATGCATTCATCAAAGTTTTAATGTTAGGCCTGAATTCTAGCGGGGGTTAGGGGGCATGTCCCGTTTGCCAGTTAAATACCCTAAAGTAATATTTTACTCGAACCAGGAAAACTGGGAAGGAATAACATAAAATCAGTAATATTTGTTTTAGGGGACCTGTATGAGTAAGAGAAAGATTTCTTTACTTGGAAAATAGAAAGGTTGGACTAAATGATTTTTATGGTTCTTTTTCAGCTCTGTGATTATAAATTTAAAAAAAGTAAGGGGGAGAGAGACTATTCTAAGATTTCTTCTGTGTATTAGAATATTGCATTTTAATCTTCAGGGCTTTGGGAAAGAGGTTCACTGCTACCTTTGGGTCTGTAATTGAGCCATCTCTTTATATCACCTCTAGGATGTTGCATTATCAAGAATTCTTTATGGAAGTTTGAGGTAGACTTAGAACAGACAAATTCTTTGTAGTTTTGAGAAAGGAAGTAGAACTGGGGAAAAGTGATGATTTGATTTGTCACCTCTTTTATTATATACGATTTCTACTTCTCTTTTATTTGATGTGTCTCTCTTCCTAGGCTTGGAGATAAGTGAATTATCTTCATTTTATAAAGGATACAGGCTAAATTATTGTAGGAGTTTGTTGGCCAAGGGCTCATTCTGTGCTGATACCCAGCTTTGCTTCATTGCAGTTTGTGGCTTCTGATTAGCTGTGGGAGAAATAGTGCCTTGGTCCTTTTTGTGTGTGTGTGTGCGTGTGCGTGCGTGTGTGTGTGTGTATGTATGTGTATGTACTGCTTCTACTCACTTAAAAGGTCTAAAGGGCCATAGGAGAGACTTCCTTTCTGTCTGGCTAACTTTCTTTATGAACTTAAGGAAGATGCCAACATTAACAATCTTCAGATTATCAAAAAAGTTTTTTAAAAAAAAAAGGCTATTTGCTCACATACCTGGATTTGTGCCTTCACAGATCACCCCTCTGAGGTGCCTGAGAAGCTGATCCAGGACCGGTTTCGGAAGCTGGGTCGATTCCCTGAAGCTTTCAGTTCCATCCACTACAAAGGAACAAGGACTTACAATCCCCCTACAGATTTCTCTGGGCTCAGGCGGGCCTTGGAGCAGCAGTTGGAGAACAACACCACCCGTTCTCCCAGGCACCCAGGGGTCATCTACAAAGCACTGAAGGTCAGTGTATTCCCAATGACCAATACTTATCAAGCTCATAGTATTCATTTTGTGGGACAGCCATTGGGAGAGAGTTGGGTAGTTAGAATACTTTAGCAAAATCTGGTAGGTAGCAGAGCTCCTTCCTGTTGTCTTAGTAGATGGAAATTGAGGTCTACAACCTGGGGAGAAGTGTGAGGAGCCTAGGTGTTTTAAGAAAAGGAAAAGGAGATTCAGCTTTGAACTGGGCTGCTGGCCCCCTAGATAAATTCCATGCTGTTCTCTCACCAGCCCCCTCATCCTCTATCTCAAGGAGCTTTAAATCATGTAATTTGAAAGAAATCAGTTTCTCTTGGGCTTCCTAGCAATAATAGTGTGCATACATATATACATACACACATACATACATACAATATCAACATACATGTGCATAGTACACAATATGTACATATACACATAAACATATTTGGGTCATTAAAATCTTTTTAAAGCATCTTTTTATAATGCAGATTTATTTATACTATAGAACTGATGATGTTATCACTTGTCATGATTGATATAGGATCTTTCACTTCAGTATTGAAAGTCTATAGCTTGGTTTTAGTTTCTGCCCTCCAGTTATGTACTATCTACTGTAATGTTCCAACTGTACCTCTCTGGAAAGCTCATTTTCTTGCTACCTGCTCATCACGTCTCCTCATCAAATGGCATTTGTTAAACATTCACATGCATACCAATACCTCAAAATCATGCTGGTTACTAGTCTGTTGTCCTGCTTTGCTGTGAAAAAAACCAGTGGAACTTTGGTGCTGCAAGAGACTGAAAGGAATGGCTTGAGATCATAATGACTCCGAAAGTAGCAATTCATGTATTTTTAAGGCACCTAATATAATTCTGATATCCACTACTTTTCTCACATACATGAATGCAGACTACTCTTCCTCCCCTACGACCTCATACATACCTGTCAAAGTATTCCTGGATCCAATATAGCTAGAGACAAAAATCTCTTAATAGAAATCTAAAAACCTTTGGCAGTTCATGCTGATGGGAGCTTGGTATCATAGCCATTCTCAGACACTTACCTGGATTAATATTTAAATGAGAGTATCAAAGGACACCCATGTGTGCTTAGGAGACTCTTAAGTGTCTCAGAAATCTACTCCAACCCTGTCTGCTAGTCACATTTAAGAACAGGAGGAAGATTGCTAAGGCCTTTCAGGCTTATGATTCATAAAAGTTGTCTGGACAGGTTATAAAGACCCTGACCAAATTGGAGTTATGATAATCGTTATTTATTCATGACACAGTGGTTTCGGTAGGACCCAATGATCTTTATTTTTCTTGTTGAAGTGGTGGCATATGATACTGAATAATGGATTTTAATAAAGTTGTTTGGGCTCCTTCACCAATGATGTAGTTATTAAAATTTATAAATCTTTAAAATATTCTCTAAAAGTTTAGGGCCGTTCTTCAAATTGGGGTTTAAAAGAGCAACATTGTTATTCTGTTAGGAAGGCATAGCTTAATGTGTTTTATTATGTAAGGTAATTAATTAATTAGAGATTAAAATCAGAACCAGGGGGATTACTGGATTAGAGTTCCCATGATCCCTAGCTTCCCTAACAGATCTGTCTAGTTTCGCTAACTTCTCGTCCCTTTTTCCTTGTTCCATTGTTAGTCTCTTTTCTCCTCAACTTCTTATTACTGTACTTAGTAACTTGTAAGAGAGATACCTGTGTCATAAGAGAATTTTCAAAATATAAGTATTTAATAAGTACTATTTGATGATAAGCTTGTTTTTGTTCCTAAGAGTTTTTTTGAAGTAAATTCTCATTGAGCAAATGACCCTAATTCAGAATTGTGGCACTAAATCTGATATCTCTTGGGGGGTTCATATGATTTGAACTTTAGTGGTTTTCCCAATATCCTGAAGGCTTAATTTTGCCTTTTCTTATAATACTTCCTAGTGTAGGTTGACTGCTAAAAGATTTTTAAAAAAAGAATTACGTTTGAATCATTGATGTCCCATACTGTATTCTACAGTGGAATTGAGAAAAACCAATGGCCACCTTTCATGTCTTAAGAGAAAGATAGCCATGGGAGAAATAGATTAGTGGGAAGAACCAAAGAATTAACTTTTATCTTGTACAATCAACTCCTTTCCACGTATTGCCTTATGAAAATATATCCAGAGGCAGTTTCCTTGCCCTTTGTGGGCCTTACAGTAACCTCCTTGTCACCCAGCAAGAATCTTGGTACTGCTTCCTTTAGTGAAATTTCCTACTGTCCAGCTAGGTTCTAGATCCAGTTCTATTTATCATGTGTTTTCCTGGTTTTATGCTCTCTGCCCTTACGACGGTGGTGGCAGGAACTACCTTTGCACAGAAACCTGCTAGGGGAGTGTATTCTATCAGAACTGGTAAATTTGTCTTGCTTGTGGCGGAGGACAAACTGTTAAGAAATAGTAATGGTGAGATGTCAGCAGAATCTAAAGATTTTAGAGTGGGAATCTTGATGGTAGAGATGCAGCAATTGAGGCCTAAAGGGCTAAAGTTATTTACCCAAGCTTGTGCATTTAGTAAATGGCAGAGGTAGAGATTAAATTAGAACTAGGACCCAGGACTTTTGACTGGAGAGAAATCTAGTGGACTTTCTGTTACATTATATTCCTTATCAGTCCAGACTGTTGCTTTGTAATTGAGGCAATCATTTAAAAATTACTATTGGCTTTGTGTGATATTATCCTTCCTCAGGCCAGCAAATGTAAAAACTTTGGCCCTCAAATTCCATCATAAGAGAGCATTTATTTACTAAGTGTCTACATGATCATTATTGGGTGGGGGCGGGGAATGAGGGAGAAGCAAACCTTGTATTAGTATTTCTTGTATTAGCATTTTACGGTCTAAAACTCCAAATTTGAAATAGGAAATGGATTGCCAGCTCTTTAGTGCTAGCCACATGGGTACAATAGAGAAAGAGCCATGTTGTTGCCAGGGCAACTGAAGTTCAGGATCATCTGGTCTCCAAGCAACCATTCCCAGCCATGCTACAAATGCTTTTCCAAGTTTTTTTCAGAAGGGAGACCCTTCCCTGTCTTTCTCCTCTGGCCTTGGGACCTTGGGAGGAGGAGAACCCAAGAAACTCAGGAATGATGTGAGATCTGTGAATCTTGGATGGGGAGCAAGTTTGGATCATGTAGTATTACCTACATTGGAAAAGAAAAATCAGGTTGCAGTTGAGGGAGGACAACTTTCATCCACTCTGGTACTTCATAAACTGCCTAATATTTTTCTCCTTTGGGTCAGGTAAGCCAGCTGAAGCCTGGCAGTGCCAAGCCATTAAACGCCATCAGTGACCACTGCAGGAAATGATTTGTTATCTTACCCACTTTCTAGAAGATGATCCTCAGGAAGTTCTCTTCAACCGGCATCTGAAGTAATAACATCTGGTTTACCTTGGAGACATCCTGTCCTCTTCTGTGATGTCACAACGAGCTGTTGCCTTAGCAAAGATAAACCTGTGAGAAACACATCTGTGGATAATGAGTTATTTTTATGAGCTTATTTCGTAGGAAATCAGCTTGTAAACTGAGCCTAGAAATTTAGAATGACCTAGGAAATCCAGCTTCTTCTCCCTTTCTTAAATAGAAGGGAGTAGACCAACAAGTATTTGAGGCAAAGATGATTCTTGTACTTTGATTGCTGTTGAGTCACAATTCAATATTTTCCCTGCCATTAAGTTTGTACTAACAGTTTCCTAAAGTAAGATTCCATACTAAATGACGTGATTAATAGAGCAAGTATGTAATTTTCTTGAGTTATCATTTAGTAATAAGAAAAAAACTTTTTGTCATTCCTTTTGGACAGGGATTATATGATAGTGGAAAGAACATCATAGTTGGAATTCATATTCTCAGCTTGAAGAAGTACTTCTTTGACCTTGGGCAAAAGCACTTAACCATTTTTATCCATAGCTTTGCTCTGTCTGAAATATGTGTACTCCTATTTGTGCCACCAGGAGGAGGTGTTCTGGGGAAAGTGATTTGTCGTCCTTAAAGAAATACTGTATAGAATTGGGTATGAATTTCATGATTTCTTTCTGGACTTTGGTCTCCCCCCAATATTAAAATTTCAGTCAAACACTCAGACTTCAATTACCTACTATTTACTCATAAAATCAAGGGATTTTATTGCTTAAGAACCTTTAAGGGGACCTACAACACTGACTCTGAGAATGGCATACAGGATCTTGTTAATCTTGCAAATGAAATTTCCCATCAGAAAGATAGCATGGTGTCATGGAAAGAGATCTGGACCAGGATGGGAGACCTAACACTTTAAGACTTTAGTGGAAGCTACCTTTTTTTACTCTACAAAATGAAAAACAACAGTGGGTTTGAGTGGATGGTCTCTAAAGACTTCTTCCAAAGCTAACATTCTAATATTCTCTCTATAGTGCAGTTATGATACTTAGCCAGATTCCCAGTTGGCTTCATCTACAGGTAAAATAGGAAACTTTCCTTTTTGGTGTTGTTTGAAAGGTACACCCAGTAGGATTCTAGACTCCAACCCCCAAATAATATCTTAAATCCAAATCCGGAAATTCCACATTTGTTCTTTCTTTGGGGTATTGACCTGTTTAAGAGCACCCTCTTGAAATGTGAATCCTATCAGCCCTTGGGTGAGGCTTAAGTATTGGAAGTCCATGTTGCCTTTCTTGATTTTTCTAATTCCTCTCCTTACCTAGGGTGTAATCTTTCCCTTCTGATCTTGAGTTACATTGTTTATACTTTTCTTATGCACTTATTAAATTTTTTTAGTATAAATATGTGCCCTTTTACAGCAATTAGCTCACAGGAAGTACTCCATTTTATTTGTGTTTGTATCTTGCTAGCTCAAGTAATTGATGTGTGTTGAAAGAAGGAATGAAAATTCCTGTGAACCATAACATTTTAAGAGGTTGCAATTGAGTTTCTCCTTACTAGGGGTTAGAATCTAAAGTTGGTGGGAAAAAGAAAAAGTTTATGCTCAAAATTACCTTAAATTGTCTATATAAGGTGGAATACAGTAGTACAGTAGGGTATCTTTAAAAAATTTGTAGTTGGAAAGAGGAGTTAAGGCCTTTTTAAAAGAAGACCGTTTTATATCAAGGATCAGATGGATCTGAGATGGCTTCAGGGAAACAATTGAATGTAAATTTTATTTTTCACTACACCCAGCTAAGGTATTGATCAGGAGACAGGACAGAACCAGGACTTTTACTCAAATAGAAGAAAATTAAAACAGGTGAAGATTCAGCTGGCAGGGAAATTGATGATTAGGGAAAAATACTCTTGAAAGCTCTTCATGTGAGTGTGAATATAATCATATTAAAAGGAGTTGAACACCACTATATAATTTACTCTTTTTGCTTAGTGATTGAGGCCATAGAAAACACAAGAAAGTCAAAAGAAACATAGCAGGGGCCTTCTAGCTGACCAGGAAGTTCTACCAGCCTAAGCAGGATGACTAGATTGGGTATGAATGTGATGTAAAGGAGATTCTAGAATCATACAACCTACTGAGATGCACACTCTGTGAGATGCATTCAGGAACTGAGAATAATTGAGGGAATAGCAGATTCATACTTCCCATCTTAGGCACTGGGCTTATACTCATGAAGTGGAATGGATCACAGGCACTAAATAAACTATTTCTCTTCCCTCCCTCCCCCACCTCTGTACCTCTCCCTTCCCTGCCCTTTCCCTCCCCACTCCCTTTCTCCCCTCCCCTCCTTCTTCATTCTCCCTTCCCCCTCTC
>CM053624.1:162879262-162902145 GCA_028646595.1 Phalanger gymnotis
CATCTTGACAAAAAGACTCCAGGCCCAGAAAGCCCACCTCACAAGAGTAACCAGGAGGCCACAGAAAAACAAGATAGTATTTAGCCAAATCATTTTTACTGGCCTCACGTTCCTGCTCACACTCCTGGGTCTACACACGGGTAAGCCCTGCTTCCTCAGCTTCCTGCCTCTGCAGCTTCCTGCTTCCACAGCTTCCGCCCCCGCTGAAGTTGTGTCCTGGCTCACCCCTCCTCGCAGCCAAGCTTCTGGTGTTCTCAAGCCCCGCCTCAATGACCAGAGACCATTGGTTCCTGAGCTGGCCCCTCCTAAGTCACCAGTCCACACCCACACGGGTTTCACACCTGACAGGGCCCTGGGCCTGGGGCTTAGCACTTGACAGCTGAAAGTACTTCCACTCAAAAGAAACAAAAGCCATGCTAATGAGACAATTTTGCTTAACAACACAGGATGTTGCTTGACATTGGAGCCTTTAGGGAAAGACTTGACTACTTGTCAGGTATGTTGTAGGAGAAATTTTTTTTTCCGGTATTGGTTGGACTAGATGGGTGCTGGATATTGGATTCAAGAGTTAAGAAGACCTAGATTTAAATCCCAACCCAAACATTTACTAGCTGTGGGACCCTGGGCAGATCACCTATAACCTCTCTGTGCCTCAATTTCTTCATCTGTAAAATGAGGGCGTGGGAGTTGATATATTCTAAGGTTTCTTCTGGCTCTCTCAATATGATCCTATGATATTAAGCTTCATCTCTAATTAAGCGTCTTGTGTCTCTTTGTTCTTTTTCCAAACGGGATACTCTAAGTCCTGCTTTCTTTTTACTCTTGGAAATGATTTTTTCTTTCTTTTCACTCCATAATATCTCTCCTACCTTTCCTCTTCTTTGCCCTCACAAAGCTGCTGCCCTAGTTCAAGGCCTTATCACCTCCCAACTTGGTTGTTGTTGTAACCTCTTACTTGGCTTCCCTGCTCTTCAAGTCTTCTCCAGTCTGTTCTCCAAAGCTACCAAATTGATATTTCTCAAGTACAGCTCTGCCCCTGTTAGTTGTCTGCTTGATAATGTCAAGTGGCTCCTTATTCCTCTTGGGATAAAATACAGACTTATTTGTTTGGCATTTAAAGCCCTCCACAATCTGGTTTTAGTCTACTTTTTCAAACTTACACATTTGCTCCCTTTCATGCACTGAACAGTCCAGCCAAACTGACCTACTCACTATTGTCACTCCTACACAACATTACATCTCTCATCCCATGCCTTTGCATAGGCCGTTACCCCCATGCTTGGAATGCACTCTTGTTCTCACCTCTGCCACTTCGAATTCCTACGCTCCTTTAAATCCCAGCTCACTTATAGTCTATATGTTTTCTTTTTACTTGTATAAATTTGTGTGCACATATTTTTCCCCTTCTCCTGCTTCCCTTGCCCCTGTGTAAGCTGTTTGAGGAAAAGGATCATTTCCTTTTGCCCTTTATATTTGTACCCCAGTGCCTAGCACACAGCAGACACTTAATAAATATTTGTTGATTGATTTCTCTTCTTGGGCTGTGAGGACAATAGCTTTCCTTTCTTTCTCTTGACAATTGGAAGTTGGAATGGAGGGCCATGTGTCATCTGGCCTCATTTCATTCATTTATCTTGAGACCTTCAAATTCTTAGTCGTATTAATGCTGATGAATGTATCACAATAATATCCATGGCTGGTTTTGGCCTAAAATATCTTCCAGGCTAACAGCATTAGCTCCCTTGCTTGTTGCATCATTGTTACTTTTTGGATCATAGGTCTGGATGTAAAAACAGCATGAATCATGGAAAAGAAGGAGTGCCTCATGAAGCAAAGAGCCGCTGTAGATACTCCCACCAGTATGATAACCGGGTCTATACCTGCAAAGTAAGTAGCTGGGGGATTTTATTTTTCGCACAAGCATGCTTCTTTCTTTCTCTCCTCTGAGAGACCTGAAGCTTGAAACAGTGCACGAGCTACCTCTTGTCCTACGTCAATGCTTTTGGAGTCAAAGTGTGAATTCCAAGTGTATTGTAATGTTACAGGTGCCTTTTATCGCATATCTAAGTGTTCATTTTCAGATGAGATGTTCTTTCAGACAGTTCCTGACTTTGTCTGCTGGACGTATCGTTTAGGCATTGGTCTTAATTCACTTATTGAACATATTTACTACTTCTTTTTTTAGCCTCAGAGTGCCGTCTAGTCATTTTTATACTTTATATGTTCATGTGTATACTCATGTTCTATGGATTAACTTCAGATTAAAATGATGCTTTTTTTTCTCTGACCTATATGTGATCCCAAATTTTAGTAGTGTTCATGTGGGGCTGGGTTTTCTACATACACAAGACGCTGATGAAGTGCTGTGTGTTCCAGGCCTGCTATGAAAGAGGAAAGGAGGTCAGTGTGGTGCCTAAAACATCTGCTTCTACTGACTCCCCTTGGATGGGTCTTGCAAAGTATGCATGGTCTGGGTGAGTAGAGGTACCTGAGTTTCAGATACTTCGATATATGCCCATCTCCTTCTTATGCCTACCTGGATAACTATTTACCTCCATTTCAGGTATGTGATTGAGTGTCCTAACTGTGGTGTGGTATATCGTAGTCGGCAGTACTGGTTTGGGAATCAAGATCCTGTGGACACAGTAGTACGGACAGAAATTGAACATGTCTGGCCTGGAGTAAGTATTGTCCTTTTTTCTGACAGATGGTCATATTTGGTGTCAGGAATAGTCATTAATATGCTGGTAATGAAAACTTCCTGTAAGGATTGTGTTATAAAAGGCTATAGAGGAGCCCTGTTCTCCTCTGTTCTTCAGTGTATAACTGAAAAGGGGCCCAGATGTAGCAAGGATGAAGAAAACTGAAGAGGAACATTCCTGCATCTATCTAGGGTGGGAAGGACTAAACAAGTGCATGGCCAGGGCTTCATTAGCAGAGCCTGCTGGGAGGTGGGTGGCGCTGGGTAAGCCAGCAGGACCTGTGGAGCCTGGGAGGTCTGGGAAAAGAAGAAGACCAGGAATCCTGCAAGCTTGGTCAACAGGGCCAAAGCCAGCAGCCATTTTGAATAAGGACATTTCCGGTGAGGTGGGGAGCAGGGTGGTCACAAGCTGGAGTGAGCTTTGATAATCAGGACCTAACACCTAAGCCTTGACAGAACAGAAAAAGAAATTTAGGGAACGTGTACACAAAAAGAGGAAATAATTATTGCATATTACAAATGATATGATAGTTTACGTAGAGAACCATAGGGATTCAACTAGTAATCAGTTTGAAATATTAACGAGTAAAGTAGCAGGATATAAAATAAACCCATTAAATTCAATAACCTTTTTGCATATTACTAACAAAAGTTGGAAGAAATAGAAAAGGAAGTCTCATTCCAAATAACTATAGAATGTATAAAGTGCCTGGGTATCCGTCTAGCTAGTCATTACTCATATGAATACAAGTGCAAAATACATAGAAATTAAGAAAGACATTTGCTTATGATTGGGCTGTGCCTCCATAATAAAAATAGTGATATTACATGAAATAATTTACAGATTTAATGCCATGCCATTGAAACTACCAAGGAGTTATTCTGTAGTCCTTGACCGAATAATCCTAACATTTATCTGGTGGAACAAAGGCCAAGAATCTCAAGAGGAGTAATCTCAAATGATAAAGTAGACAGTATGGTACTGGCAAAAAAAAAAAAAATACAAAGGTTCATCAGTGAGACAGATTAGATAAATAAGATCTAGAAGCAGTCTTGCATAGTAGTATAGTGTTTGATAAATCCAGGGAAACTAGCTAGTGAGGTAAGGGCTCCATTTTTGATCAAAATTCTTAGAAAAGCTGGAAAGCAATCTGGCAGTAGTTAGTTTTAGAGCAACATATTGTACCATATATTATAATACTCCACATGGAAAAATGAATGAAATACCAAAGGGTATTTCATGAAAATTTTGGAGGACAAAAGGAGGAGGTATCTTTCCTAAGTATGAGAAGAATTCTTAACTAAACAAGGGATAGCGATTATCAAAAAAGAAAAAATGAACAATTTCCATTGTATAAAATCAAAAAGCCTCAGTGCAAGCAAAATACATATATTTAAAATCAGAAAGAAAACAATTTGGCAAGTCTGTACTGCAGATATCGCTGCTAAAAGCCTACTATTTAGCTTTTTAGGAAACTAATACAAATACATAAGAATAAGCCATTCCCCAGTTGCAAGTTGGTCAAAGGATATAAATAGACCATTTTCAAATGAAGATATGCAAACTATGAACAACCATGTGAAAAAAATGCTCCAATTCACTAATAAGGGAAATACAGACCCAGATACTTTTTAAAGTATGACCACATATCTGTCAGATTAGCAAAGATGACAAAACAAGCAAATAGCAATTGTTGTAAGAGGATGGGTGCTTAGCGTACTCTTGGAAATATGAATTGGTATGACCGTTCTTGAAAACAATTTGGAACTATACTGAAAACTGTATGAATCCTCAGACCCAGTGATACTATTAGATTGTACGTTCAAGGAGGTCAGGAATAGAAAGAAAAGTCATATATATATATGTATATATATATGAATATTTGTAGCAGCATTTTTTTGTTGTGGCAAAAAATTGGAAACAGAAGAAGTGCGCATCATTTGGGGAGTGGCTGAACAATTTGTGGTATACAAAGTAGTGGAATTTTATTGTGCCATAAGAAATGAGCTTTATTATAGATTCAGAGAAATATGAAAAGACATATAAACTGATGCAAAACATAGTGAGTAGAATCAAGTGAACAATTTTTTTGGTTCTTAATAATAAGCCAGGGCTTTTACTTAAGGTTTGAAGAAGGTAGATTGTTAAATAGTCATAGAAATGAAAAAAAGCCTCTGCAAAACATTTTAAAAATTAAAAAGAAAACAAAAAATAATTCCACTATTATATAAATTGTTTGCAAAAATAGGGAGATAGGGTCTACTCTTATAAATTTCTTTTATGTGACAAATATGATCTTTATTTCTAATCCAGGGAGAGATAACCCAGAGGAAGAAAATAAAAACATAATATCTCTATTGAATATTGATATAATAATAATATTTAATAAAGTACTATCAGAGAGGCAGTTAATATTGATGAATTTACAGACATTCAATGGAAAAGTTAATTGAAACAATAACTTAAGTAAGTGTAATAGGATAAAGATAACCCTATCCTTCCCCCCCAGCCATATTATGAGCCTTTTTGTATATTACCAATGAAACTAAGTAGAAAGATAGAAAAAGAAATTCCTTTTAGAATAATGATAGAATGTATGAAATATCTGCATCTACCAAGACATACATAGGAATTATATGAGTCAAATTACAAAACTATTTGGTACTAGTTAAAAAATAAAGAAGTTGCTCACTGGAACAGCTGGGTAAAGAGTCAATATTGCACAAAATCTCCTGAGAAAATTAGAAAGCAGTTGGAGGTGGGGGAGTGGAGAATTCTTGACAAAGAAGGGATAGAGAGCATCACAGGAGATAAAATGAACAATTTTGGTTACATAAAATTGAAAGTTTTTGTACTAACAGAATCACTGTAGTTAAATGGGAAACAACTGGTAAGGGAAAATCTTTACAGGAAAGGTTTCTGATAAAAGTCGGATATCCAATGGGAATTGATATGAGTACATAAATATAGGAGCCATTCCCCAGATAAATGAGGGGGCAGTTTTCAAAAGAAGAAACGTACATATCAACAACTATATGAAAAGTGCTTTAATAAGAGAAATGGAAATAAAAGAAACTCTGAAGTTTTGCTGATACCCATCAGATTGGCAAGGATATAAAAAAAGGAAAATGATAATTGTAGGAGAGGCTGAGAGGAGAGGCACATTAATACGTGTTGGGTAGAGCTGCTAATGGATCTAAGCATTCTGGAAAGTAATTTGTAACAATACCCAGAGAATCACCAAACTATGCATACTCTCTGACACAATGATAGTGCTAGTGTTGTTGCCTAAAGAGATTTTTTTTAAAAAAAGGGAAAAGAATCATAAGTACAAAAATATTTATAGCAGCACTTTTTTTTTGTGGTAAAGAGCAAGAAAATTGGTGTCCATCAATTAGGGAATGACTGAACAAATCGTTGTATATAATCATTCTGTGTGATTGTAATGGAATTTTATTGCACTGTAAAAAATGGTGGATTCAGACAAATCTGAACTATATATACTAATGAATAGTGAAGTGAGAAGAACCAAAACTATTTATACAGTGACTGAAGCACTCGAAAGGAAAAGAAGTTTGGGATACTTAAGAACAAAGGTCAGTATGCTGGTCAGTCAGGCACTCCAGAAGAATAGTAATGCTTTCCACCTTTGACTGAAAAATGATGAATGAGGGTTGTAGAATCAGGCTTAATGTTTTCATATGTAGCCAATGTATGGATTTTATTTTGCTTTACTTTGTTTATTACAAGATACGGCATTTTTGGAGGGATGTTAGGGCAGGGTGGAGAGTTAAGCAGATTAGTGTCAGGGGGAGGATGATTATAATGGGAAGAAAGGTATACTGATGCTCCAATGAGTGGATCCAACCATTCTGGAAAGTAATTTGAAACGGTACTTCTCCCACAAATCAGTAAATAGTGTATACTCTTTAACCCCAAGATATGATTAATACTGTCATACCCCAATGAGGATTTTTTTTTTCAAAGAAGGAAAAGACCTATGCGTTCAAAGGTATTTCTAATTGCTTTTTTTAAAGCCAAGACTGTGAAATAAAGTGGACAGCCATCATTTGGAAAATGGCTCAACAGATGATGGCATATGAATGTAATGTATGAAAAGAGAAAAAAAGTATTAATGAGACATTTAAAAAATACACAGAAGAGAGTAAAAGGAAGTTCAGAAGGGGACATAATTGAGCAAGGCATGTTGGAGCTGCCATGTTAAACTTACTATATACTAAAAAAAAAAAGTAACATCTTGCAGAAACCTCTTGTTCTGTTTTTTCTTTGTATGAAGAAACATTGATATTTTGATATTTTTCAAATACCATATAAAATTTTTACATTTTAAAAATGTTCATGGTATGGTAGGCATGAGTGACCCTTGAGATCCTTCTCTGTTCTCTGCCCTTAACTTTAAAGGTTTCTTTTGAATTCAGGATGTTAGGAGAAAACCCTTCCATTTATAAGGAAATATTCTGCTTTTATTTTATGAAAATTTGATTCTCACATGGAATAATTTAGGAACAAAAGTTGATCCTAAACTTCTTCACCCACAAAAATATGATATGTTGTCACAACCCTAAATTCTTAACTCTTGGCTCTACAAAACTGTACCTTTCTTTCTGAACAGCTACTTATTGTTGCATCATATCCACTTTAACATCACAGTCCAGAGCATTTATTTATTTTCCTTTTTCAACCTTTCCTTTCTGAATTGGTCAGTATACTATGATATCATTTCTAGAAATGACCTCCTTTTTGGTTCAGGCTAGTGTGCTCTGAGGACTTCCATTCAGTTGGACATTTTTCCTTTGGGCTCTTACCACCACAGATACCATGAGGTTAATAGTGTTCTCTTCTTTAAGTCATCATCATCATAGGATATAGGTTATATTCCAGGAAACAAATACCTATTTATCTTTGGTCAAGCCATTTAACCTGTAAACCTTAGTCTAAGTTTTCCCATCTATAAAATGGGAATACTATTACCTTTAGTGCACATATCCTAGGATTATTATGAGGATCAAATGAGATGCTCTTTGTGTGATGTTTTGCACATCTTAAAATAATACATGCATGTCAGCTATTATTATTTTTGTTATAAGGATAAAAATTTTTATAAGGATTAAACTGTTTGCTTTTTTTATGTGCCTACATAATTGGAGGTTCTAGTAACATGTTTCTCAGTCATCAAAAATGTATATTTTAATTCTTGTTTTAGATTAGATATAATAACTAATATTCATATGATGTTTTCATGTTTGCAGTGTGCTTTACATATATATGTATGTATGCACGTGTGTGTATACACACACACACACACACACACACACACACACACACACGGGGTTTTATGGTGATTCTGTGGGCCCTGATCCCTTAGGTTGGGGGTATATCTAGTAAATTCAGTGAATTTGATACTTGTATAGAAGTGAATGTGGTAGTTCCTGTGCCATCAATCTTCCCAAATGGTTTTGTGTTCATTAGGATGTAAACTCCTTGTGAGTAGAGGTCACTACATACTTCGTGCTTGAATCCCTAGTGATTAAACATGTAATAGTATTAGACACTTAAAAAATACTTGCTGATTGATTTATGAAATTTAATTATGGTGAATATTCAGCTTATCAGAAGTATTAGCTGCTTTCTTTCATTTGGAGGCATGACGTATGCCCATTTGTTGTTTCAGACAGATGGATTTTTGAAGGACAACAACAATGCTGCCCAGCGCCTGCTAGATGGGATGAATTTCATGGCACAGTCAGTGTCTGAGCTCAGCCTTGGGCCCACAAAGGCAGTGACATCTTGGCTGACGGATCAGATTGCCCCCGCCTATTGGAGACCCAACTCCCAGATCCTGGTATGTTGTAGCATCTTCAGAGTTCCACTGGCCCTGTCATTATGTGTGTTAAGCCTATACCATTTACTTGCCAAATCAGTGGGAGGAGCCAGGGAGATGTGTTTGTTTTGCCCCATCAAAATCCACAACATGTGACTGGAGAGAGTACAACAGTGTGAGCTAGTCTACCACATTTTCCTTTCCTGTTTTAACTTGATGACTTCATATAAGTCATGTCTCCTCACTAGTTTCAATTTCTCCACTTGGGAGTGAACTAATTAATCATGGTAAAAGGGACTGGATTCTCTGGTCTCAAATAGTTTAAGAAGCTTAAGTAGCTTCTGGTTAAGAAAAACATATATTTATTGCCTTGGGCATATTGCTACCACATTCTCTATTGGGAATAATGTGGTTATGCAACTTTAGGGAAGAAGGTTTCCAGTTAATGTTCACAGCTAATTCAACCCCTGGTTGGCTCCGTGGTATTTATTCTATGTGTCACACCGCCTTTTACCTGAACTGACATAAATGATCTGCCTTTTTTTTTGTTTCTGGGTTGTTAGAACTGCAACAAGTGTGCAACATCGTTTAAAGACAACGACACCAAACATCACTGCAGAGCCTGTGGGGAGGGCTTCTGTGACAGCTGTTCATCCAAGACACGGCCAGTACCTGAGCGGGGCTGGGGGCCTGCGCCTGTTCGGGTGTGTGACACCTGCTTTGATGCAAGAAACGTCCATTTAGGTAATGTGGGATGATGGAGCTGCAAGAGCAGAGGTGGAGAGTACCTCCTTTCTTTGGGCACTTCACTGGACATTTGGGATTGGATACTTCCCCCTAGTACACTCTCAAACTAGATCACTTTTCTGAGGGTGATTCTTGTCTCTGGTGTTGGCTTATCCTTTTCTCTGTACTCATAGTCTATGGGTGCCATTTCTTGATATACTTAGTACGTACACTGAAATTCTAGTCCTTTTGTCTTTGATTTTGAAGGTAGGTTAGTAAATATTCTCAGAATATGTCCTCAGCCGATGGTAGGCTTCAGACCTTATGGAATTGAACTGTACTACCCCGGGAGAAGAATCCAGACATTGGTTTTTTCTTTCATATTTCTTACTTTCACAAGGGAGCTGATCTTCATCTGTTGGAGATGAATGAGGGTTTATCATTAGGCTTTTCCTTTAATACAAAAATGTTTTTTTGCACAGATGTTCCAGAGGCACAGGTGGACGAAGAAGGTGGGACTCTAATTGCCAGGAAGGTGGGCGAAGCAGTGCAGAATACCCTGGGAGCAGTAGTAACAGCCATCGACATACCACTAGGTGGGCATGGGCAATTATTCATGGCAGTATGGCGGATTCCTCGCAAAGTGATGAATTCTTGAATTATCTACTCTCTTTTTTAATTCAATTGTATTTTCAGTTCCAAATATTCTCCTTCCCACCTTCCCCTCCTGAAATCATTGAAGAGGCAAGAAAAAAAAATAAACATAGTCAAACTAAATGATTTTCTGTATTATCTTTGCCCTCATCCCTGCCCCTCCAAAAAACCCCACAAAAACTAAGGGGGAAAAAATATACTTCAATCTGTATTCTTGAGTCTCTCAGCTCTCTTAACTAGAAGTAGTTAGTGTATATCCAACTTCTTTTCAAGGGCATAGGTATTGTTAACTAAGGCTTGGTTCTACCGTAATTTTTCGATCTGGATGAGAAGAAAGTGGTTAATATTTGTCTCTGTTAATGATCTTGAGTTTAGTGGTTTCATACATATCTCTGGAAAGCGTATAATCACATCAGCAAAACCTGCAAACCAGGACCATTATTTTTTGCAGGAAAGCTGGGATTTTCGTGTGTGTTCTACAACAAAGTTTAGATGGGGTAGATTGGGACTGGAGGCTAGAGTAGCTTAAAGTTTGAGGAGAATTGGGACTATAACCAAGAAATTTGAACTTTTGCAGTTGTCTCTGTGCTTGACTCAGGCTAGACTACTCTTCATTTTAACTAAGGAGCTTGGAAAACTTTTTCAAGATAGAGCTTTTGACTTACTGGCTAGGAAGACAATATCTGCCTTTACTTCAGGGGAAAATGGGGCAGCTAGGTGGTATAATGGATAGAGTGTGGGCCTGGAGTCAGGAAGGCTCATCTGCCTGAGTTCAAATCTGGCCTCACACATAATATCTGTGTGACCCTGGGTAAGTCACTTTACCCTGTTTGCCTCAGTTTCCTCCTCTGTAAAATGAGCTGGAGAAGGAAATGGCAAACCACTCTAGTAGCTTTGCCAAGAAAACCTCAAATGGGGTCACAAAGAGTCAGACACAACTGAAAAATGACTGAAAAAACTTAGAGGTAAATGAAAATATTTTTGGACCCTCTTGTTTTTCCCCTCTGCTAAAGTATGTCATAGTGTCACTTGGTTTATAATGTTAGAACAAGGAGACCTGTTTAGGCAAAGTAGCTTGTGTCCAGGTACTATATCCTATGTGCTGACTTGAGTCTTGTCCTGTACTGGTTCTAATCATAATTCTGTCTCTGTTGTAGGTCTTGTGAAAGATGCTGCCCGGCCGGCCTATTGGGTGCCTGACCATGAGATCCTGCACTGCCACAATTGTCGAAAGGAATTCAGCATAAAGCTTTCCAAACATCACTGCCGGGCTTGTGGCCAAGGCTTCTGTGATGAGTGTTCCCATGACCGCCGAGCCGTCCCCTCTCGAGGCTGGGACCACCCAGTCCGTGTCTGCTTTAACTGCAATAAAAAGCCTGGTGATCTTTAACGCCAGCTCCCTCTCCAGGTCCTTCACAATTCCTTAGGTTCTCAGGGTTAGAAACAAATCTCTTTGGGGGTCTTCTCCTCCTTGACCTGGTAGCCTATTGTAGTGTGTGCCCTCTTTCCTAGATATCCTTGGGGCTCTACCACCTCCGTATGGGAGGCCAAGTGTCAAGTTGGGGGTGAATACGTCAGATCAGGGCAGAAGGCCTAAATCCCTCGGGGTGGGGGGGCTGGGCAGCTCATTTAAAGGTGAGTGAACCAGAATCCGTTGCATTTTATTCCAGTTTAAAAAATAAAATATAAATACATATATCTATAATTATAAATAAATATATATAAATACAAAGAAATTGTGTGCTAAGGATGCAGTTGACTACTGAATCCTTAACACAAAGTTACCGGCGCAGGGAAAAATGGTAGCAAGGGTTCTTCCCTGCGAGGCTGGGCTAGGTCCAAAGCCATTGCATTGCTTGTTAGCCTTTTGCTTGTTCTCTTAAAGCATTTTAAAGCCTTTCTTTCCTTCCTATCTCATCTTCCTCACTTAAAGGGTGGACTCCTCCAGCTGCTAAGGACACTAAGGCTTTATGGTATAATGCTTTCAGCAGCTGTGTGGGGAGTTCTACCCTTTGGTGTTCAGGAGGACTTCAATTCCAATTCCTTGGCTAAGCCTGTTTCAATCAGGAACCACCCACCTTCAAGTGCAGGTCACTAGAATGAATGGTGTGTGTGGGGCTATGGTTTTGGAATTAGGTTTCAGCCTCTAGGAAAGTCAGGGTGTGGGTATCAGGCCACCTCCTGTATTTGAGAGCACAGGAAGAAGATAAGTTCTCCTATGCTCCTTTTTAAAAAAGGTATCTTTACTTACTGTTAGGGTTTTGTCTAGGCTTTTCTAAGATGCAGGGGACCCTTCTCCAAAATTTAGCACCTGGGTACCTTCCCTCGCCTACTTACTTCTCCTTAAAGCCTGTGACTTACTTCCAAGTGTTGCCCTAGGATTTTAATGCTTGTTTTAAAGTGTCTTATTCTTGGTTCCCAAACACATGAGCCCTCTAATTATTAGAGGGCTGACCGTGAGTAATCTTCCAGGGACAAAGAGCACAGATTGGACCGTTAAAAGTTTTATTAAAACATATATATATATCTATATCTGTGTGTATACATGTCTATATATGCACAGACATACATCCCTGTATATATGTTATAACAGAGCACATAGAAAACAAAATTCCATCATCTCTTTAGTCCTTACAACAGATATCAAATGGACTAATGTTTATCAAGGTACCATGGACCTCCATCCCTTACCATGCGGTGACTAGAACAAGACTGTTTGTGCTAAAATAATCTTCTGTGGTGGATTTTATCTTCTATGGCCAAAAACTAATTAAAAAGCAACAAAATTCTGGACTTGAACTAAATGGAAACTTTGCCCCTTAACAATGGATGGTGTATGTGTGTTGGAGGGGCATCCCATCTGAGAGACAGTTCATGATCATGGATAGCCAGAATTGGGTCCTACTCAGAGACCTGTTCCCTTACTGTCTCCTTATAGCACAGTGGCTGAGGCCTTCCTTCTAGAACTGTATATTATTAAATTAACTGTTATAAAGGAATATTCCTTCTGAAACGTGAGCTGTCCTTTTTTTCTTCCCATACACCCCCCAAAGAATAATTAATATACACTTCTGTATCCTAATTGGTGAGGAAGCAGTTGCTAGCTGTGTTGAGGACATAAAAGTAAGGTAGGAACTTCATTTCTATGAGAATGTCAGTTTAGTAAATTTCCTTCCTTTCTCTTTCTTAATCCTGTCAAATTTTGTTATTCTTCAGCAGGGTAGATGTATTACCTGCCATGGATGGGTGGTGGAGTGGGCATTTACATAGTTATAAAGGTAGAGTGTGAAAGTTAGGTTTAGTTTGCTTTAACTGATATAAACGTTTGTTTTTGGAGTTATGGGTAAGTACTTTAACATTTCCATGCATAGTTTTTTGTGTGATCGAATGTTACTTTTTTCATATTATGTTACCCTCATGTTCTCTCCATTAGAATTTTAATTAGTTATATTAGGCGCTTGTAAAATCATACTTATTTCTTCCTCACCCTCACCTCTGGTCAAAATGCAGCTTATTTTCTTTTAGCGGTAACTACTCTCATATTCTTTCTTGGTCCCCCCTTCTTTCCCCTTCATTGTTCTAGTTTTCTATGATCTAGCTTTCTCTTCCTTTTTTTGGGCAGGGAGGGGAGCCTGGAGGTTTGGCACGAGGCAGGAGACAGAGTAGGCTAAAAATTAGACATACTAGAAGGACCAAAATTTAAGAATACCTTGAACTGCCAAGGTGTGTCAATTGATACATTGTTTTTTTTTTTTAATCTAAAAATTGAGGGAGGGACAGTAGGCATTTATTAAGTCACTAGGTGCCTGGCACTGCACTAAGTACTTTATGAATATTAATTATTAATACTATTAATCACTTAATCTTCACTACAGCCTTGTGAGGTTGGTGCTGTATTATTGCCGTTTTGCAGTTGAGGTTAAGTGATTTCTCCATTGTCACACAACTAATTACTTTATTTCTTAGGCTGGATTGTAACTCAGGTCTTCCAGACTCCATGTGCTGTGCCTGTAATTGCTTTTCTCTGCCAAGGCAGAGAAAACAGAAATATAGGGTGAAAATTATTTCCAGGTAAAATCACAATATTTTTGTGTGATGTGCCTGATCTTCTAGTGTTAAGTATTTGGAGTGCCTTTTCCCCAAAGTAATGGAGATTAGTTTGGGGATAGGTCTTGTATAGGTGGCACAGTGGATAGAGTTCTGAGCCTGGGTTTAGGAAGACTCTTTTTCCTGAGTTCAAGTCCAGCTTTAGACACTTAGTAGCTGTGTAACCCTGATCAAGTCACTTGACCCTATTTGGCTCAGTTTCCTCATCTGTAAAATGAGGAAGAAGAGAGAAGGAAATGGCAAACCACTCTAGTGTCTATGCCAAGAAAACTCCAGATGGCTTCATGAAGAGTCAGACACAGCTAAAACAACTAAATGATAACAACAAAATACACTTGTATAGTTATGGGATTGGCCTAGCAGGGGTTCTTAACCTGCGGTGTATGGATAGATTTTAGGGCTTTTGTGAACTTGGGTGGGGAAAAAAATGACACTTAATATTTTCACTGATCTCTAAAATTGAGCATTTCCTTCCAATTTTGAATATAGTAAACCTTTTTTCTCAGAAGAGGCCCACAGGCTTCAACAGACTACCGGAGAGGTCCATGATACTAAATAAGCTAAAAACCCCTGGTCTAGGTGATGACTAATGATATCTCTAGCCATGAACCTTGATTTGGAGTATGAGGCAGTGTACAAAAAACTTGATTCTCATTGGTTCAATCAGCACCACAGAGAGTAGGAAAGTACATCCTGCGGTGAAATCTTTGTAAGTGCTGCATTTTGTACTGCTACTTCCTTTGTCTACCTTTGTTCAGACTTAGCAGAGAATGGCATACAAAGATTTTTGATAAGGTGTTGATTTAAAAGATTTTTTCATAGATCATGGACATGTTTTCTAAGTACTGAACTTAACTGCTGATGCTTTATTTAGAGTTATTTCTGTGCGTAGTTGACTAAATGGTTGCCTAAGCAATGGGACCCAGAGGAGTCCACCATCACATCCCCTGGGTGGAAGTGGAAGCCTGGGGAAATCTGTACACTGCTGTAATCCTGCAGCCAAGACCCTTCTAATAGGGCAGCTACAAATAAGTCACAATGCTCTAGTGAGACCAAATAAAAGAAGCACACTGAGAAATGCTGTAGGACTTCATCGACCTGGAGTCGTTTGGTCTCCCCACCTTGCCAGTTAAAACGTTATCCTCATGGGGCAGCTAGGTGGTGCAGTGAGTAGAGCCCCGACCCTGGAGTCAGGAGGATCTGAGTTCAAATCCTGCCTCAGACACTTGATACACTCACTAGCTGTATGACCTTGGGCAAGTCACTTAACCCCAATTGCCTTGCCTTCCTCCCTCAAAAAAAACCCAAAACCAAAAAAAAAAATGTTATCCTCATTCTGAACTTGTTTGCACCTGCTTACGATGGTACTTTCCTGGAAAAGATGGAAATAAAGGCATCTGATATTTTTTTGTTTTTGTAGAGAGGGTTTTTGAAATTTAGTAATCATTGTCAGCCTAGTACTTTCCTTTCACTAAAGTCTCCATAGGCCATTGTGGTAAGTGTCAGTTTTACCCCATTTCATTAAAAAAAATGGGGTAGAGGGTAGAAGCAATTATCTTACAAGAAATATAAAATCTAGGAATCAAATACTAAACTTTTTGTTTGTATTTAACAAGTGATTTGACTATTTTAAACTACTTATTTTTACTTTAAATTTTCTGGGTTTTTTCCCCCCAAACTGGGGAAGAAATTGGCCTACAGAAAAAATCAAATCACACTTTTGAAATTTATATAATTAACTTTAATGGACATGTTCTGTTACCTAGTCACTCAGTTTAGATAGAATTTCTTTTTGAAACTAAGGAAGTTGTCTTAGCCCTGAGAACCTTTTTAATTCCTGTGTGTTTGTGTGTTGAAGCAGGTGGTGAGGGAGAAGGGGAACTAATAACCCAGTGATATGTAGCTCCAGAGTTTCATCTTGTAGTTGCCATAAATTAAATGCATTTACATGACTGCTGCATCCCTGTTAGAGTCCAATATAATAATTTAATACAGAAATCCAAAGTCTTGAAGGAACCATATAATTAAAATACAGTAAAATCTTTGAATTTGGGGAAGAGGAGGAAGACTGTTCTTACATTGCAATGGTGAAAGAATAATATGGGCTTTGGCAAAACAATTGAAACTCATTCAGCTTAAGCTAAAATTGCATATGATGGTGGGCAGTCCATTGACAATCTAAAGCCAAGTAATTTAATTAATTAGCATGTTGAAGTTAACAGAGAAAAGCAGAATAAAAAAGCATTGCCACTTAGAGGTTGTAAGATAAGAGCTTTATGACACAGTGTAACTTATATGTGCAACATCACTACAACATTTTCTTAACAGCAACTGAATCTTCCCTTTTCTATCCCCCCACTCCAAAAAAAAAAAAAACCATTTCAGAGGTTGTCTGTTCCAACTTGTACCTCAAAACCAATCCTCTCTGCAGTATTCCTTAAATCTGGTCAATCTGTGTATTACCTGGTCTACCAGTAGTGGGGAGCCTACTCATCTGAGGAGGTTATTAATTCTACTTTTGGACAACTTGTCCCTCCTTCTGTTAACACTAAAACTTCTCTGCAGCATGAGCTCTTTTCTGGGACCAAATACAGTCTAATCACTTTGACATGATCACTGACCTCTCTAAACGTTGCGGCTATTTAGGCTTAAAACAATTCAGCTGAGATACTGTCTATCATCTTTAACTCTGCATCTTAAAAGAGATTTCTTAATTTCCCACACTGAGGTGGTGATAAATTTGTTCTTCCCCTTTCAATACTTTCCCCCATATTTTCATTTTCAAACCAGTACCAACATGAGACACTTAGTCCTCTACACGGTTCTTTAATATTGAAAAATCACCTTTAAATGGTCTAATATCTGCATTATATTTTATTATTCCCCACTGTGTTTCATGTTATCTTTACGTAAAAACTTAACTTTGGGTAGTTTTTCATACTTAGTGGAAAACTTGGTTCTAGTTACCAAGTTTATATTCCTGGTGCTGCTTTTAAAAGATTTGTGAAATAACACGTGTTACCTACATTGAATTGCTTGCCTTCTCAATGAGAGGGGGTGGGGAAGGGAGAGAATTTGGAACTCGGAGTTTTAAAAAATGAATGTTAAAAATTGTTTTTACATGTAACTGGGGAAAAATAAAATACTAAATTTTTTTAAAAAGAGAGAACAAAATTTTGAGGATCACAGGAAAATGGATGAAGGAAGTTTTATAGAGGTAGTTTTCCCAGTCTCTTACACACAATAAAAACCCTGAAATTCAGAAAACTTAGCAGTGACAAGAATACTGAAAGAATGTGCTACAAGTTGAATGTCAGAGAAAAAAATGACTGAAGATTGGCTCTGGGAGCTTCTGCTTATCTAAGCATTCCCTTTCTTTTCCAAGCCAGGTTGTATGTTGGCCTAGAGCCATCCTATGGTTGTTGTTGCTACAGTTTTAAACATCTTGCTTTTGTAGTTAACTTGTGGTAATGTCCCAAGAGGAAATCCCACTACCAGGAGAACTGAGACCCATGAACCAGACCAGCTTCATGTCCTGGAGAAGGAAAAGGTGTGTTTGAGGAGCTGTGTGGAGGAGGGGGGAGACCAGAAACACAACTGACTAAAAGTACTCAATACAAAACAGAACAGAAGGACACTGGCAACCAATAGAACTGACAGGATGGGTTGTGAAGAGGTACCACTCAGTGCAAAAGCTTCTCAGCACCTCTCAACTGTGTTCTGAATAATCCTCTCCACAACTGAGGCCAGCCTGAGGGCAACTTTAGGGACCAAAGAAATCTATTTGAAGGAAGGGCAGAGCAACTCAGACAAATGTGATTGGTAAAGATGGAGTATAGAGCTTTACCACAATGGCCAGTTTGACTCTCCTTGCAGCAGTATGGTGGGCAGCCGAGCTTACCTTCTGAGAGGTGTCTAAACCCTGAGGAGATCTGAGAGAGCAGAACAGGCAGCTAAGGCTGGGGAAGGTCACAAGAGTGCCAAGCTTTCTGAAGTAAAAGAATTAGCAGCAAATACATTTTTAGTAAGGACACCATAGGAAAGTAGACCAAAGCTGCCTGAGAAATGAACACAATTGGAGGGGAAAAGATCTGTCTTAGAAAACGAGTAACTGGCAACAAAAGAAACTGACCTTAAGGAAGGTAAAGTAGCACAGTAACTTATGCAAAGCTTAGTGAATTAGAGTGGAATAACCCCTACCAAAATGTTTTAGAAAAGCAATCAAAGGATTAAGTAAAAATGTCAAATAAGGAGTACCGAAATTAGAACTCTTAAGGAACAAATCCAGTCTAGCCAGAGATTAGAGAATTTAGTACAAAAAGTACATCCTAGAGCAGAAGAATAACAAAAGAATTGGAAACAAAGATGCACAATGACTGAAATGATTAAGAAATTCTGGTGGTCTGTGAATATAATGGAAAATCACTGTACTACAAGAAATAATGCAGATGATGAATACAGAGATACATGGAAAGAATTAGATGAATTGTTGCAGAGTGACATAAGCAGAGCCAAGAAAACGAAATATAACAATTTAATCACCAAAACAAAAGTGGAAATAACTACTACAAAATAATAAAAATTTATATTGCAAAATTAGAAAGAATAAGCATGTCTCCAAAGAAGAGCTACATGAGATGTCTGCTCTATTCCTTTACAGAAGTGGCAGGCAGGTCCATGGGTGGAACATTGCACATATTTTCAGAATTTTTTTTAGTGTACTGATTAGTTTTACTGACTTTTTTTCTCTTTTTATATATGTATTATACACACTAACATGTAGTGATGTATAAATTATTATTCCTAATATATGGAATGACTCAGAGAGAAGGGGGAGAGAAGGGAAATGGAGAAAATTTAAAAATATACAATATAGTTTATTTTTAAAAATTACATAATTAGAATGGAAAAATGCAGATACATAAAAATGAAAGAAAATAAAAGTATGATATTGGAAGAATGCATGAGTACTTTCCAAGACAAGAATACTGAACTTGAGCGTGCAAAAAGATAATCTGAGAATTTTAGTTCTTCCAGAAAAACATGAAGAATTCGAATGCTATCCTGTCAAGACATCTTGCAGAAAAAATGCCCACAAATATTTTAAGCAGATGACAAAGTTCAGATAGAATCTACAGAATGAATCCAAAAATTGAAATCACCAAGAGATGTCAAATTTCATAACTGCATAAAGACCAACTTTTGTAGGCAGCAAGGAAATAGACCCTTCAAATTCCAAGTAGGAAAAAACTGGAATAGCATGGGATTAGTTTGTGAATGTTAAGAAATCAGAGGAAAACAGGTACATGTTGTTTTGAAGAGCAAAAGACATCAATTGGTATACCAAAGCAGTATCTATTCTGTAAAGTTGTGTATCAATGTAAAGGTCTGGAATTCAGTGAGGGGAATGAATTTGAACCATGCTTTTGAAAGAATGCAGAGGTAAGCTGGATATCCTACATGCAAACCGATCAAATAGCAGAAAATTAAATACAAGTTATTAAGAGGAAGAATGAGGGTAGTAGAGGTTTTATTTTGCTAAAGAATTTGAGGGGAAAAAGAATCGGAAAAATCAGAATAGATGGAAGTGAATTATCCAGGGGAATTTTCATCCTCAATAAAAAAAATTGTTGTAGAGAGGTTGCTACCTTTTGGATGGGGCTAGCGTAAGGTGCCTCAGGTAATGATTGGTCAGAATTTGAGAGTGGTGATGTGTCACGTTTTTAGTTTCTTCCTCTAACTCGGATGGAGAGATGATAAGGACAGAACTGTAGGGCAGGCCACAGAGGGAAGAATAAGATGCCAGTAGGAACAAGCAGAAAAGGAAAAGTCTGTCATAGACGATCCTGCAGAAGTGGAAGTGGGGTGGAATGAGGGTCTTGCAATGAACTCTGCTTGGAGAGAAGGGATTGGATGATTCAGGATATCTACTTCTATAAGGGAAGGTCGTGTGGGTACAGGAGAAAGTGCTAGATTTGGAGCTAGAAAATTGGATTCAAATGTTATCTTTGAGTCGTCTTTGCCATTGAGATGGTTGACCTCGGGTAACTCACTTTGCCTCTCTTGGCCTCAGTTTCCTCATCTGTAAAAATGAGGGGATTGGACTAGATGATCTCTAAGGTTCCTTACAATATGACCATAAATTCTGAACCTCAGTAATAACTCCAAATGGGGAGAGGAAGGATGCCTAGAAGGCACAGCTTGGAGAAGGTAGAACAGGATTGTATAGCATCAAAAGGTACAAATGATAAGGGAAAAGAAGAAAGAAAATTGGAGCCTCTAGTACTAGGGTTGGGGTCTTCTTCCCTTGAACCTCATTGTTTCTTGAGAAGTAGCATTCTTGGGAATACAGTCTAGAAAATCTTAGGAAGAGTAAAAGAGAAAGTGTAAGGAAAACATTGGTTAGGAGCATTATGCTTTTTTTTGAAAGTTTATATTTTGTGATATTCTATGCTCATATTTCCCTGTGAAAAAAGGACCAGAAATATATTTTTTCAAGGCTTTTCCATATTTGAGCTTGATAATGATGATTATCTAGTGTTTGGTTTTTTCCCCCATTTACATGGGAATCATAATGTACATTTTCCTATTCTTAACTCACTGTATCAGTTCATGTAAGTTCTACCCTACTTCTGAATCCTGTTTATTATTTGTCACTAAATTTCACTACATTTATATACCACAATTTGTTTATCTATTCCTCAATAGTCAATAGGCATCTACTTTGCTACTACAAAAAATGCTGCTATAAAATTTTGATGTATATGGGACCAGGGGCATTACATGTTAATATTGTGTTAGTAGAAAAGATAGATGGAGAAAGGACATGGAGGATTACTTACAGTGCTGAACAGAAAAGGGGTTAAACAAAAGAGAAAGCAACACAATAGGAGGTTAAAAATGTAAATTTATATTGCATGTAATATTAATATGCTCACAAAATAGTTAATTGAAGAAGCAAATATTAATACAAATTATTATCCTAAATCGTAATGGATTATATTCTATAATTAAAAGGACAAATATGGATAAGAAAATGAAATTACTGCATAGAAGGAACACATTTGAAACTGAAAAGTATAAAATAAAATCTGTTATGCTAGCAAATAAAAAAGGGTTA
Source organism: Phalanger gymnotis (assembly GCA_028646595.1). Lineage (NCBI taxonomy): Eukaryota > Metazoa > Chordata > Mammalia > Diprotodontia > Phalangeridae > Phalanger > Phalanger gymnotis. Next base: position 162,900,414 of record CM053624.1, read on the forward strand.
CCATCATGTTTTGAGAAAAGGAAATGAAAATTTATGCAAAGCTTTAAGATTTGCAAAACACAAATATTACCTAATTTTATCATCACAAAAAAACCTGGGAATTGGGTCCTATTATCCTAATTTTGTAGATCAGAAAGCTGAGGTGGGCTGAGTTTGTGACTTGCCTGGGATGGCACAACTAGTAACCATGGGAGTTTGGATTGATCTGGGTCTTCCTGACTCCAAGTCTTGGGCTCTATCCACTGCACCATTTCACTGACAAAGTCCAGAAAAAAACCGAAACTTTATCATGCTTAAGAACACCAGAAAACCAGCTATTAAGTCATATACACTAATGAACATAGATAAATTCTTAAAAGTTAAGCTAATTGCAAAAAGGCATTGGTAGCAACACACTAATAGGCTGGAGAATTTTAATATTTCAGCTGTGTAAATCCAACCAATAAAATTAAGGAAAATAAGAGGTGAATGAATTTGTTGAATAAAGTAGATTTGATTGACCTTTGTTGACTTATGATTGATACACTAAAGAAAACACATTTTGCAGCATCTATTGTTAACCTTTACAAAAAGTGAGTATACACTAAGAATCCAGGGCAAATGTAAAAAGGCGGATATGATAAATGCATCCTTTATAGGTCATCCTGCAACAAAATTATGATAAAAACAACAGGATCAAAAGATTACTGAATTATGATGGAATCAAAGAATAGATGAAAAGTTTTGAGGCATAGCTAAAACAATCAGGAAATTTTATGCCTCAGACAACAATGAAATAGAAAAAAAATCACTAAATTGAGTAAATAAAAAGACTAGAAAATAAATCAGCATCTCTAATGTCAGTACAAAGAAGAAATTTTGAGAATTAGAAAAAATTCAAAAGAATTTGTAAACCTGAGAAATGAACTTTTTTTTTTAAAGGTCTAACAATAATTAGCTAACTTGATCAAGAAAAGTTGAAAGCAAAATCAGATTACTCAAAAAACTAGGTGAATACAGGATAGGAAATGAACTACTGGAGACTTCTATACATGAAATCTAAGAATTCAAAGGAAACTATAAAAATAGAAAATTCTCATGCAAAACAAGAGAGCACAACTTAATCTCAGAAAAAATGCTTAAAAAGCAATACATACTCATCCTATAAAGAGGCAGATGGCAGTCTGCCAAATTCACTTATCTCTAGATATATCCTGATACCCAAACAAGGGAAAGAAAGAACTATAGACCACTCACTAATAAATACTGATAGAAAAATTTTAAATAGAAATTTCACAGGAAACTATAAAAATAGATCCTAAAAATACCTGAACCAAATGGATTCATACCAGGGATACAGGGATGTTTCAATGATAGAAAATTACTATAATTACAAACTAAAATAAAATTATTTCGATAGTTGAGGAAAAAAGCTTTTACAAAGTGCAACACTGTTACAAACTAAAAAGCATAGGCACCGAAGGAATATTTTTCTTTTTTTCTTTTTTATAAATTTTATTTAATATATTTAGTTTTCAGCATTGGTTTTCACAGAAGTTTGAATTACAAATTTTCTCCCCATTTCTACCCCCCCACACTCCAAAATGTCCTATATTCTGGTTGCCCTGTTTCCCAGTCTGCCCTCCCATCTGTCACCCCACTACCCTCCCATCCCCTTTTTCCTTCCTTTCTTGTAGGGCAAGATAAATTTCTATGCCCCATTGCCTGTGTATCTTATTTTCTTGTTGCCTGC
>CM053624.1:162902645-162960701 GCA_028646595.1 Phalanger gymnotis
AGTAGAACACCGGCCCTGGAATCAGGAGGATCTGAGTTCAAATCCGACCTCAGACACTTGACCCTTGTACTAGCTCTGTGACCTTGGGCAAGTTACTTAACCCCAATTGCCCCTTCCCCCCCCAACAAGAAATCATGGAGGATCAGTGAAGAAACCAATTGACCCAAATGATAGCTGTCTCAAGGTTGCGCAAGGTAAGTCCACAGATATTATTTTTATACAATCTTAACAAAAACTAGAAAAACGTATGATAAATTCCATTCAAAATAAAAAATGCATAAAATATCTGAGAGTTAAAAGGACATGCAAAATTTTGTATAACTTCAAAACTACAGAAAATAGTGGAAGCAATTTCAATATTCAATGCTCATGGTTGGGTGGTACTAACATAATGGCAATACTACTTAAATAATTTACAGATTAGTACTACAGCTGGACATCATTTGTAAGGCCTAGAATCTCAAGGGAGACAATGAGAAAGATTATGAATAAAGGGGGCATAACAATAGCAGACATAATTTTAAAGATCTGAACAGCAGTGTTTGATAAGACTGAAGAACATAACTGGGGAAAGGACTCTACAAGAACTGCTGGGGAAGCTGGACAGCAGAAATTAGGTTTTGCCCAACAGTTTATATCATAACACAACAATAAGCTAAAAATGAATATGTGACCTGAATATAAAATGTCATACCAAAAAATTAAAAGAAAAAACTAATGAGATATCAAGAATCTTGCACAAATATAAATGAATTTTTTTTATTTTTCTTTTTTTATTTTGAACTTAAATGCCAAGAAAAAGGATTTCCATATTACATAGCAGAACACAAAATGGTTCCATATGAAACTGTGACTCTCCATTTCATATCACTATATATAAAAAATTTCCGTGTTACTTTAATAACTTCCTTTTGTGTTTTCTTTTGAATGTCTTCTCTGTGTCCTTTTAAAAATGTTTTAACTTCTTTCCTTTTTTTGGCATTACTATTGCAACTTTTCTTCCTCCCTTTCTCTTGGGAAAAGAATTCCTAACCAAGTAAGGGAAAAGGAAATAATTAAAGACAAAATAGGCAGTTCTGACTGCAGAAAATGTAAAAATCTTGTTTGAATTAAATTGAAACAGATGAAAAATGGTAGAGCAGGAGAAATATTGACATCAAATGTCACTAACAAAAGTCTGGCATAGAATATCAATGTTATTCATTTAAAAATTTATATTTAAAATTGGTTCAAAATATTAATATTAAAAATAGGGAATTGACTGAAATATGTAACAGCAAGAGTCACATTCCTCAGTGGACATTGCTCAAAGGATATGAACAATTTTCAAAAGATGTGCCAATTATATATGATCAAAGAAAGACATGGTCTAAATCATTAGAAGTAAGAACAATCTAGATTAAAACTATCAAAATTTCACTTCGCTCCATGTAAATTGGAATGAATGTAACAGGAGGGAACAGTGTAAGGGCAGTGGAGAGGTACATCGTTGTCCTGTTGGTAGTCCATCTATTCTGGATTTCAATTTGAAATTATGTAAATTACTTCTTTATATATGATCATGCTGCTGGGCATATATTCCCCTAGTTTTTTCAGAAATTGTCACCATGATTTCTTATGGTGAAACAATATTCCATTATATTCATTTACAGTAATTGCTTCAGTTCTTTCCCAGTTGATGGCATCCAATCCTCTTAGTTTCCAGCTCTTTAAAAAAAGTTCTAATAAATACTTTAGCATATATGGATCCTTTTCTCTTTTTTTTAAACAGGGTATAGGCCTGTTATCATTGGGCCATTAGTTTAAGAACTGGACTACTTCACAGCTCCACTTTTCTGGAAGCCTCTCCAATGTGTGTCATTTTCCTTTTTGGTCAACTTTGCTGACAAAACAAAGTTGTTGAGTGTGAGACAGAACTTCAGAGTTGCTTTTCTTTGGTGGTTATTTTGAGCATTTTTTCACGATTGTCTATAACTTGGATTTCTTTCTTGAAAACTGGTCATATCCTTTGACTTTCTCTTGGGGGAATGGTTTTTTGTTCTTATAAATTTGAATCAGTTCTATATATGTCAGCGAAGGTTTTCCCCTCTAGTTAACTTTTTACTTTCTTATTTCACTGCACTTGTTTTGTTTATGCAAACCCTTTAAACAATGTAATTAAAATTGCCTTTTTTATCTAACGCAATCTTCTTTATCCCTTATTTGATCATTAACTCTACTGCCATAAAATTGTGAAAAGTATTCTCTGCCTTGCTTGTCCAATTTGTCACCCTTTATTATGACCTTAGCCACAGTTAGGTGGCACAGGGATAAGAGTGATGGGTCTGGAGTCAGGAAGACCTTATGTTCAAATATGGCATTAGGCACTAACTACTTTGCTGTATGATCCTGGAAAAGTCACTTCACCTCTGCCTCAGTTTCCTTGATTGTAAAAGCCCTTACTTCACAGGGATGTTGTGAAGATTAAGTGAGGTATTTGTATAAGAGTACTATTTGGAAAAACCCAGTGCCAGGCACCTAGCAGGCACATAATGAATACTTGTTCCCTGCCCTTTCATATTTAAATCATGTACCAATTTGGAGCTTATCTTTGTGTATTTGTGGGATATACTGATCTATGCTTAACTTATGCTAGACTGCTTTTTAGTTTTCCCAGGAATTTTTCTCCAGTAGTGAGTGACTCCTTGTCCTGTCATTCTCCCCCAAGGAAGTCAAAGTCAGAAACAAAGTTCCAATATCAGAATATTCCTAGCAGCAACCTTTAAGATAGTAAAGAGCAGGAAACAATGTGGCTGCTCGCCAATTAGAAAATCGCATATGAAAATAATGGAGTAATACCATGCAGAAATGACTAATATCAAGAATTCAGAGAAATACGGCAAGATTTACACGAACCGGTGCAGACTGAAATAAGCAGAAGCAACAGGACTATTACACGATGACTTCAAATCCTACTAAAAGGAAGCTGACTTCTGAATAACAGAAACGTCAAATGAGGATTCTGGAGAAGTGATAATGAAACATCCCTCCCTCCCTGCAGAAGGGGGTACTACCAGAACACTAGTGTACACACCATCAGATCCTATCTCTGCATGGGATATGTTCCCTGAATTTTCTTTGTCCTAGGGATCGGAGTTCAATATGGAGTAGGCTGATGGCAGAAATTTGTGGTTTAGTCGTTTTTTAGTTGTGTCTGACTCTGTGACCACATTTGGGGTTTTCTTGGCAAAGACACTAGAGTGCCTTGCTATTTCTTTCTCCAGCTCCTACAAATGAGGAAACTAAAGCAAACAGGGTTAAGTGACTTGTCCAGGGTCAAACAGCTAGTAAATGTCTTGAGGCCAGGTTTGAACTCTGGAAGAAGTCTTTCTGACTCCACGCCCGGTGCTTGTATCAACTGCGCCACCTAGGTGCCCCAGAAAATTACTGGGATATACAGAGGAAAGGCATCGATAAAATATAAAAGCCACACCCACAAACAGGCTTTGTTCACTATCATGCCATTTATTTTACCCATTATAGACCCAGAAGAGACCTCAGAAACCATTTAATCTTCACTTCAGGGATGAGGAAAGAGAGGCTTTGGAGAAGAGACCCGAGGACCACACAAGTTATTAGCCCCTCAGGAGAGGAACTAGAAATGTATTGCCCAAACCCCAAAATACAAAACCAGTCCTGAACATTTCAGCAGCAAGGTTATCTCTCAATTTGTATTAGCAGGCAGAGAGAACCAGAGCACTCCTTTCCACTGTAGCAGGGGTAGGGAACCTGCAGCCTTGAGGCTGCGTGTGGCCCAGCAGGTCAAGCGAGGCCCTCTGAATCCAAACTTCACAGAAAAGGATTTGTTCCGGGAAGTTTGGATTCAGTCAAAGGGTCAAACTTGAGGACCTACAAGAACACGTTATCTCTGAGGCCACATCCTGGAAGCTAGAGGCAAGCCAGTATTACCTTTGTGGGCCTGTTTCTTCACCTACATGTTTAACACATTACCCATTTGGTAAATGCTCTCATGATCCTTTCCAGCTTTAAAAACCAAGTCACAGGACCTTACATGTGAGCATATGGTCCAACGTCGCCCTTAGAGGGTGGTTCAATAGACAAAACTTGTGAGCGAACTTTCAGGTTTGTTTTGGGCAGCAGGCCAGTGGTAAAGCGAAACGTTGGAGTGAAAGGGGTTGTCAGGGAAGGGTGGGCAGGCAGGCGAGAAGGGTCAGAGTAAGCTCATTCACTTGGATTCAGGCCAAGCAAAATGGTGGCTTCCCATCACTCTACATCAAGCACCATTAAACCGGATTCTGGGTTCCTCTCTAAACTAGGAATTTGTTATTCGCCAAGAGTAATAGCCATGTAGAGCAATTATATTGCACAGTCCTCTGTATTAAATTTGTCTTCCACTGGGAACACATCCATTAAATTTTAGTGATGTCATCACCCAATATTTTAATAAACTTGATGTCGGCCTAGTCTGTGTAAGCATTTAAAGCAACAAAAGGGATCATACCACATAATGGCAAAGATGTTTTTATTTTTCAGTAGCAAAAAGTTTATGAAACTTGCTGACTTAAGAATACTTGCCATCTATTTTAAGCACTATACTCACATGTAGCTATACTTATTGCTCAATTAAGGAAGAAACCTTTAAAACCAGTCATAATTAAAAAAAAAAATTCTTTTCTTTCCAAAGCTCATGAAAGATACTGGAACAAATATCCCAGAGACTTACATGCTGTATAATCAAGAAGGCCAAATTGTTCGCATCCCATAAGGCCATATCCTATTCTTTAGGACTATAAGACTTTCAAGTCATGTTTACTTAAAATGTCTATAGAAATATCATAGTGGTTGTCCTGAAAATGTGCCCGTACCTTGAGACCCAGACACAGGTTAACTGCTAACTCATTCATTAGGTTCAAGGCAAGGTTTCTAGTCGATGAGAAGAAAAAAACCTTCAATCAATCCTTTCAGTGCTTGGAAAGTCTTGTTTACTTTTTAAAACAGAATGAGATCTTCCAAGGGAAGGGAAATGGGCACCTTTTATGAAAAGGATTGCACACTCCTTGAGCCCACAGAGGAATTAGACAATACATCTGCAGCTTTCCCATATAATGCAAGACTTATAAACTGAACCCAAGAAGCTAAGAAGAAAAGAATAAGTTGAAAGCACCCATCGAAAATATCCTAGCAAGGATGGCAACAATATCATCAGACCTACTAATGAGTTTGTGTTTAATCTACTTGGTTAGATCTCCATTCCATTAGTCTGGGATCTTCTGTCTTTCTTTCTCTGGTCTAGTGCAAACTCAATTATAGGAAAAACAGTAGAGATCTTGTCGAACAGCCAAGAGCAATCCTGGCACTCCCCGGGGACCACCAAGATGGGAAGAGAAAACCACACTGGGGATGTCTTCCTTGGAAGATGGGTATGGGGAAGGAATGGTTCTGAGCAGATGGGTATCACAAAGGCTCCATATCCGTGTATAGCAGTCTTGCCCCACTGAAAAAGGAAAAAAGGATGAGTTAATGATGAGATGCTGCGCAAGTATACTTTAACTTCCTCGAGATTCTCTAGCACTGGAATGTATGTGTGAAAAAGTGTAAATAACATTGGCAAATAACAGAAAAACATGATTTTCAAACAATGTTCTAGTGTAAGTACATTGTGAGGTACTCAAAGTGCTAATAAACATATCTCTGGACACCCTGTAGCTCAGGAGAATTTGAGAAGCTTGGCAAACCAATGCAGACCACTAGACTTTTCTGAGTCACCTAGACTTGCTCTTTCCTCTGCAATATCTTAGGTAAGAGGCAAGGTTGCAGAAGTACACTAGGGGACAATCCAACCAAGGAATGTGGTGGGAGGGGAGTTTACATAAGCAACTCCCTGGCCCATCCTTTAGCCTCTTTACAATTCTTCCTCAAAATCTGAAGGGTGGGTCAGTTTCACTTTTTTAGACTTGGAAAAATAAACAAAATGGAAAATTTTGAAGATGTTTTCCACTACTGCATGTGGATCTCTAATCGCAAACCAGCTAATTTTCCCCGAAGCCTCATCTCACACAAAGGCTCAGTTCATGTCTCCAAGGCTCATGGTTCTTGAGGAATGTATTAGGCAAGTATAGAAAACCTGGACATGCTGCAATGTGCACACTATTTGGAAGTCTTCAAAGGAAAGACGTTTGGAAGATAAGCACAGTGGCAGCTGACTGTATCATCCAAGAGGCTTTGGGTTTGGTTTTACATACATGTTATCTTGAAACCCTGTCCAGTAGCATTTACTTAGCAGAAAGAACTTGCTTTAGAACATGGACCCATGAAGATTATGTAAGAAGCAAGGGTCCCGGAAGTTATTAAACTTTTCACAAAATCTTTAGGTAGCTGTGTATACAGGGAGCAAGTAGCATTTTTAGGGTGGGGGTGTGGTGTGGTGGCAGTGACGGTGAATCCCACAGTGAAGTATCTTATCGGTAACATCCTCGAGTCAGGTAGATACCAAAGCCAAGTCTGCCATCTTTAGTCTTGTTCCACCCAACTCAGGCTGCTACCTATTTTGTACAACTAGGTTTGCACACCATCTTCACTATTTTTAATCCTTTTTTTCATTACTGAAAATGTGCTCGGTGTCCATCACTACTTTCTTCTAGTTTGTTCCGGTCAAGCTTATGTACCCAACCAATGGCACTTGGCTCCTCCTCACTGACGTGTTGTCTATAGCTAACCAGTGGAGACATGAGAAATAATACAACAGAATGGAATCTCCTAGCATAAACCCTCCATAACATTCCAGGATAACTTGGAAGTTGGGGGGCAGGTCTGTTTTCAGTTGACTCCCTATACATGAATGTGTCTTTCCCACATACCTGCTATTAGAAGTCCTTCTTCCTCATGTACATGCAGGGGCAGGTAGGCATATTCATTATTGTGACCCTCATATTGTTTCACACACTTATTTGCCCTCAGGTCCCATAGCTTGATCTGTGAGTTAGGGTCATAAAGGGAAAGTCATGAGGAACTACCTACTTTACTAGGAATACTAGTTAAACAAAGAGCTGGAAGCTAGAATCTGACTATAAGCTTACCTTAAGAGAGTTAAACAAAAAGCCACATTGATGTTGGGTAAGACACAGTCAGCCTTAAGGCCTGATTACTCCCACTCTTCAACCCCCAGGTTCCCCTTCCTCCCATCACTCTCTCTTTAAACTCTGGAAAGCACAGTCATGCTCATCTCTGCCTGGAGTGGAGCAGCAAAGCAAGGCCCCTGAAGCTCAGCTGACCAGATCTCTTCTGCTTCCTAAGAAATCTACCACACGAGAGCTTTCTAATGGATCTCCTTCCTTCACAAGCAATACGTACCAAGTCCAAAGACAGAAATAAGGAGGTCCCTTTTTTCTAAGTGGCTACCTCCTGTGCCTGAGGTCTGACCAGAGGCCAGACTGGGCCTTAGACACATTAACTGTGTGACCCTAGGGAAATCACTGAACTTTGGCTTCAGTTTCCTCAACTATAAAATGGGGAAACAATATCTGCAATACATTTCACAGGGCCACAGCAAGAAAGTGCTTTGCAAACTTTGAAGTACTATATAAATGTCAGGTATTATCGACTGTTTTCTTTGGAGCAGGGCACTTCTAGCAAAGACTCTCTCCCTGGATCCCTCAGCATCTCAATTATCCTGCAGAGGCTTGAAAAAGATCAGCTTTGCTTCTGTACCTTTCCAGACATATCTGCTGCCATTAGATGCTGCTCATTTTGTAAGACCCGAACAGATGTCACAGCTGAGTCATGGAATAAGCGGGCAGCTTTCCAGCCCTGGCCTTTACGACCTCGGTGACGCAGATCAATAGCGAAGACCTCGCCAGAGCGGCAGCCGTTGAACAGTAGAGGGGCCTATGTAGAGAGGGAAGGAACAGCTATGCTGAGTCATTACATTAACATCCACTGCCTGCTTGTACATGAACTCCAACCACCATTCAATCCTCATGCTCTGACATTCACAAAGTCCAGGTAAAAGGAGGGTATTTGTGTGTGTGCGCACACAGGATTTTGGATTGAGTGATTAGGGACAGGAGTCACCTCAAAGGTAGCTAGATGTTTCCACATACATGAAACATACTGGCAGCCTCAGAAGAGAGCAAATCTCTCCAACCAGACCCGGCCCTACACGCTCCATTCCCTTTAGTCTCACTTGAGAGCAATGTGCCATTGCAACTTCAATATTGGTCTTTTAGTCTATCACAGCTTTAGTACAAGCTTGGTGGGGGGTAGAGGAAGAATACTTGAGGATGGGCAATGGGTATGAATTATTAGAGAGGAGAATGGTTCCAGTTATACCACAGGAACCTAACGGGAGGATGAGGAAGAGCTGTTTACATACTTTTCTTATTGCTCTCAAAGAAGCGTAGATGAATCTCAGATGTATTTCCACTATATAGAAATTACACCATTTTCTTAGGTCAGAAATAGTCAAAAACATGAGTGATGATTTCTAAATTTAAAAATATACAAGTCTAAGTGTTTTATTAATGTTATTTATTTACAAGTTTTTCCAATTATTTGAGTGCTAGATAATGTATGTACCTGTTCAGTTTAGCCATAAAAATTCACTGAAAGCCACACTTAACCAAGTGATATTATGCCACCAGTAAGCCAGATCTGATTAAGTTTGGAAATCTTCTGCAAAGTTTATCTACTAATACTTGAGTTGTTTTAGAATTCCCTATAAAATGAGGAGTAGTGGTAGAGGGCATACAGGGCACCATGCTCATCTTTCCTGGGTTTTAGTTAATTTCCACCTGGACTCTTGATTGGACCTTTTCTTTTCTTTCTTTAATTTACAGTTCTCAATTCTCTCACCCCTCTCTCCCCTACCCATTGAGAAGGAAAGAAAAACCCCAAACCCATTATAAGTATTAATAATAAAAAAAAAGAAAAGAGAAGAAAAAAGATGCTTCAATCTGCACTTGATTAGATCAGTTTTTTAGTTTCAACGAACCTGGGTTGCAAACTGTTGTGCCAGTACATCACTGTTGGTCCCAAATGTCTGCCGATGACCAGTCACCGCGTTGGTTACAAGGACCCTTCTGGACAAGCCTAAGGGGACACACACAAATGACCTTTGGGACTCTTCCACAAGTTCAGGCTGGTGAAAGGTGAGGACAGGGAGAGATTCAGACTTCTACTAAGTCATTGCCTAACATCCCCAGGTTTTAAGGAGCAGGTCACAGCTCACAGCTCACCTGTACTGAAGCAATTATTAGCCTGGGGGTTCAGGCACCATGCACAAGACCAAGCAGTGGAGATCTTAAAATTGCAAAGCATTCCAGGATGGTCTCCTGCTGTGTTTAAAAAAAAAAAAAGGAAAATAATAAAAATAATAATTTTTAGGCAGGCAAACATGAAACAACAGGTTAGTAAAATTCTATATTTTCACTGCAGTGCCTGTATCACGTCATCATCTTTCCCACATATCCAGGGAACTTCAGAGATTAGCAACTATTATTCATAAATTATGCTGTGCCAGGTTTTCTTGTAGCCAGGAATAGAACCTTTCTGCATCTAGCTCTTGGGAAACCTGCAAATATATTCACATATGGGTGGCATCCATGCCAATTTTTTCTGAATGCACAGTCTTAGAAGGGGAGTTGGAAGGTTTCTCCCCAGTTTCCTTAGCTCTGATCCACAGGATGTTTGGAAAAACAAAACTATATTTAACATTTATAAAGCACTTAGTAAGTGCCAGGCCCCATGCGAAGTGCTTTATAGATATTATCTCACTTATATCCTCGTAAAAACCCTGGGAGATAGGTGCTCTCCATTTTACAGATGAGAACTGAAGCAAATAGAGGTTAAATGACTTGCCCTGGGATCATACAGCTGGCATCTGAGAAAGGCCGTATTTGAATTCAGGTCTTCCTGACTCTAGGTTTGGTGCTCTATCCACTGTGTGACCTTGCCACCCCAAACTATTTGCCCTGATGACTTCTTAGGAGGAGGAGTGCTTTCAGGATTAAATGCTTTCAAAAAGGCAGCCTATACCTATGTTTTGTTTTCTTGGACAGGCCAGACGACCTTTGCTTGGGAATCTGAAGTTCCCACTGATAAACTTAGGAGGAGAAGATTCACTCAAAACCTTTAAGTCCACTAGGACTAATTTTGGGACCAGCTTAGGCAATCCCCATTTTAGGATTAATGCATCTGGAAACAACCATAACATTATCAGCTTTATCTTTAGGGGGTTAGACAGCCTGTGTTTGATCCCAGCAGCAAACTAAGCTTACTAGGGTTTTGTTGTTAAACCTTTGCTAGACCCAAACTTTGGATAAATCTCATGAAAAAAGTCCAGACACTTTGTTGGTCTCAGCTTCTGTGAAACATAAGTGTGAATAGGACTACTGATCAAAGGATAAATTAGAGCCCAAACTTCAGTATTTTTTAAAGCATAAGAGAGGACCTCAAAGATGAACTGGTCCAACCTTTTAATTTTACAGATGAGGAAAGGCAATCGAATTCTGTAAATGTTTATCGAGTATCTGCTATGTTTAAGACAGATGGAAATCAAGGAGGAGAGACAAAGGCACGGGGCTACTGGGCTGCACACTTGGGATTAGAATCTAGGTTTCCTGTGAAGCGATATGGTAAGTGGAAAGCAGTGGATTTGGAGCCAAAGGACTTGGGTGTGAATCTTGACTAAGCTGCGCCCTATCTGTGTGAGCTCAGGCAAGTCCCTGAATCTCTGGGCCTCAGTTTGCTCATCTCTAAAATGAGGAGGGCTGGACTAGATGAGCCCTAATCCTATAGTTCTCCACTTCGTCCACTGTTATTCTAGTTCTTCTGCTAAAATACGAACCCACTCAAACCAAATGAGCACTGTACCTGGCCTGGTGTTGCTGAAAAAGGAGGCAGGAAGTAAACTGGCACAGCCTGGAGTCTCTGCAATGCCCATGAGACAGAGCCTGAAGAATGACATTAAGGATAACAGGAAGAGGGAGGAATCTCTTTTGGGAAAGAATAGGGATGAATGTATTCTTGTAAACAACAGAACCGTGAAACCTCTGGACCTACGAACTTTTCACACAGCTACCTATACCCGCGTGATCAAGAACACGTCTCCCTTTTCCTGCTTAGTAGACAAAAGCAGGGGTGGTTAGGTGGCACAGTGGATTGAGCACCAAGCCTGGAGTCAGCAAGACTCTCTTTCTGAGTTTAAATCTGGCACCAGACCTTACTAGCTGTTTGACCCTGCGCAACTTCACCCTCTGCCTCAGTTTCTTCATATGTAAAATGGGCTGGTGAAGGAAATGGCAAACCACTGCAGTATCTTTGCTAAAAAAAAAACACCAAATGCGGTCACAGAGTCGGAGATGAATGAACAGACAAAAGCAACTGTTTGCAGCAACTTGTTTTAAAAACTTTTTTTTTCTCAATAAAGATTTGCTTTCTCTCCTACTCACTGCTCTTCGATCCCCGACAGAGAAAGAAAAAGAAATCCCCACTGCAAACACATATGATCGAGCAAAACAAATTCTCACATTGGTCATATCCAATAAGCCTCAATATGCACTGAATCCATTACCTCTACCAGGAGGAAGGAAGGCTTTTTATCATAAGTCCTCTGAAATTGTGGCTGTTTACTGTCACTGTTAAACTCACCAGCCGACAAATAGTATTAAGACTCAAGGATACAGGGCAGCTAGGTGGCTCAGTGAGTAGAGTACTGGCCCTGGAGTCAGGAGGACCTGAGTTCAAATCTGGCCTCAGACACTTGACATGCTCACTAGCTGTGTGACCTTGGGCAGGTTACTTAACCGCAATTGCACTACCCCCACCAAAGACCAAGGATACAAGAAAATTGAATGTTTCACATAGGCGAATGATTTCTTTTGGGCTTCAGGAAGATATAAGTTTGAATAATTAAATCAATTCCACCAAGTGTGATGGACTGAGAAACCTTCACTTAAATTAACATAACTGGGTATTTCTCTTAGATGATGGTTAGTATAGTCTGGTAATTTGCCTTTTTTTTTTTAACTTCCACCAAGGTTACATGCTTGAAGGGTAGCAAACAGCGTTGTGAAACAAAAAACTTCTGAGCAATAGCCAAGCGTCCCAGGATATGTGACGTGCGTGCCATGCTGCCTTACGTGGTAAGTTTTATGGTCAAAACTCATCTGGTATTTATTTGAAAGACTGAGATAAATATTAGTAAGCAACTGAATATCTCGTAGCTGGGTCATGTAAATTATACATAAATCTTGTTCTAGTATTTAGAGTGTAAGAAGTTGGAAGAAAACCCTTCCCTATCCTCTGCTTCATGTGGCTGATCTTTTAGAACAGATAACTTGGTTAGAGCATTATTTTCACGAAGCTAAAGGTTGTGGTCTCAGTCATTAGCTGTGCTCACAAGTGTGTGCCACAGGCAGAGGTGGTAGTGGGGGGGTTCATGATCAGACTGCTAAGTACAAAACCATCAGTGCTATTTGTAGAAGACCTGAAAGGGCACATGCGGATGATGTATCAGAAGTATCATTCTTGTGGACAAAGGAAGACGACCTGAAACCACCACCAGAGGATATTGGGAGACTAACCATCAGGGGTGGAAGGTAGGGGATGGGAAGGAACATCAGCATTAGTATTTTTGATTCTATTAAACCCTAATGCAGATCATATGTCATTTTCAGAAAAAAAAGAAAGCAACTTAAATGAAGTTGAGAGGTTGGGTTCATTCTTTTCCTTTTGTTCTGCCAAGATCTTCCTTTCTACATAAACATTTTTTCACAAGAATGGGTAAATTTCACAATAGAATACCTATATAAAGGCAGGTCTTCCTTTAAAGAAAGCCTTTCTACGCAGAATATGAGTTTGCACAAAAAAACACATTGGGGAATTTTTTTGTTTGAAAAAGGAAATTATAATTAGATTTCTCTAAATTCTAATCTAAAGTGAATCTAAGGCAGGAGCTGATTTATAAAAATACAGTCATACAACATTTTAGCAACACTTCTATCACATAAAGGGAGTAATAGACCTGACTCATTATGTGACTTTGGATATACCACAGATCAAATCTCGTCCTATGAAACATAACTACAGAATATAGTCTATAATATGTGCTAGTCCTGTTCCTAGAAAGCAGCATTTAAAAAAAGACTAAGCACTTTGTTATATCCTCTGCAAAGGTTTCCACTGCCACCTCCACACAGGAAAGGAAATATACAGAACAAGAGACGCTTCAAAATAATGCTGCTCCATGGTATAAACAGGAAGGTACCATTAATCGAAATTAAGTCAGGTGTTCATTATAGTAAATAGTCTCTTTCCTGCTACCAAAAGCCACTAGGCTGTATCAAGTATCACAACAGCAGAGAACGTGAATTGAACTTTTCAGTTGTCGTTCATTTGTTTCAGTCACGTCTGACTCTTTGTGACTCCATTTGGGGATTTCTTGGCAAAGATAGTGGAGGGTTTTGCCATTTCCTTCTCCAGCTCATTTTATAGATAAAGAACTACGGCAAACAGGGTTAAATGACTTGCCCAGGATCACACAGCTGGTTAAGTGTCTGAGGCCGTATGTGAATTCAGGTCTTCCTGACTCCAGGCCCTGCACTCTATCCACTTTGCCACCTAGTTGCCCATGAATGGTACTTTAGCCGCTACCTCAGTCCAGTCTGTCCTGGAACAAGACAAGACTCTCTTGATGAGACAAGACAAGACAAGACTCAGTCCAACATCCACAAACAGTCATCCAGACATCAAGTGAGAAGAAAATAATGCTCTCCCAAGGACATCCGCTGGGAGACAGCTCTGTTAAGTTTTTTTCTTTATAACAAGCCTTCACCTGCAACCCACTACTGTTCCTAATTCTGCCCCCTGTGGTTACCTTTCACTGTTCTGGTCAGTTCTCCTGACTGTGGGGGAAGGGCAGCTGCCTTGAACTTTACCTAAAAGACATTTCTTTTGTTGAAACTCCTCGGGGTGGGGACAAAGGGAAATGGAAGGTATAAAAGCTGTGGAAGGCAAGACTCTAGGGAGTTGTCTTAAAGGAAGCTGAAGATCACACAAAATAAGTGTGATAAGTCAACTCTCTATGAAGAATAAATCCTCCATGTCAAGATTAGCTCCCTGTCATTTTCAATGTTAACTACCTGTTTCTTTTTGCAGGCTTTGATTTTTTTTTATCAGATTTCTTTTTAATTCTAAACAAACAAAAGCCTTCTTAGATATTTATACTCATTTTCTCAGGGCACAAAATGTTCCTGGGAAGTAGTACCTATAGTGAGCTTCCTTGCTCCTCCTTCTACTCCATGAGAACTCTCCTGCTCTGAGTTCTGTTTGGATGCACCTTCTCTCCTAAGAGGTGGGATGTCTGCAGTGGCTTAAGCTCCTCCACTCAGTCTCTTCTTTAGGCACCAACATGCTCACAGATGCTCTATGTTTGTGACAAAGGGCAGCCTGCCACCCAAGCTCCTTCACTTGCTGAAGGATACAAAACATGGGAATCTGGATGAGTCAGTGAGGCCCAGCATACAGAATTTACCTGGTAAGGAAGCACATAGCAAGAAGGAAAGATCAGTTATCACTACTGCTTTGTAACTTATGGTAAGAGCATGTTTCCTAAAGTCTTAGAAACAGGGACATGTTTTGGTTGTCTTCTTCCTCTGAGCTAGTTAAATTCCATGTGGCTTTATAACAAGGGAAAGGCCCCAATGACTTTAGCTACCAGTCAGAGATGAATTCTCTAGCTCTGCAGCTTTTATGTTTGTTGAAACAGAAGAAAATAGTAATCCCAATAGTTATTTGTGAATAGGGCTGTTGATTCCACTTTTTGCTTTCACATATGAGCTCAGTGCTGGATTGATGGTCAAGGGGTCTAGAGAGTAAAATCATTTGTCTCCTTTCCTCAGTAAATATCTGCAAAGCACGCTATCTCCCTATGACACTTTCCCCTTAACACTTCAAAGAGGGAAAGGAACAGGGTAGCTTTTAAGCTGTATATAATTCTTTAGTTTTGAATGGGGAAAAAAATCCCTATCAGATACTTTGAACATAATGTGAGCACTGTATCGCTGACATATTATTTCACTAGAATAACAAGTGAAGAAAGAAAGAAAAAAAGAGAAAGCAACAAAATTTCTCAGGACAAGTAAATTGTATGGAGACAACATATTTCACTTCGAATAATTCCCGAACTTAATTTATCCAATATGCTACAAAAAAAAAAAAAAAAACCAGGGTGGGTGGGGGTAATGTGTGTGGAGAGAGTCCAGAGTTTTATCGATAGTAGCCTGGGAGCTATAGCTGGAAGGTTTGAAGCTCAGTTTTCTATCTTAGTCTTATAGAGAGACCAGGAAAAAGGCAGGTTTGTTATTCTACTGAAAATGGTTCATCTCTTCCCCTATCCTCACAGTTCTACAACTATGAGACACTCTTCTTCCTCTCCCTTCTCCCCTCACATCCTATCCTCTGTGACTCTTAAGCCCAGTCTGGGAAAGACTGTGTTGCGTCCCTCGGAGAAAGGAGTCATTTTCTCTCCCTGAGCCACTAACTACTGAGGCTGCTTCTTTACAATGCAGTCACTCAGGATCTCAAAGTCATTTGGAACAAAAAATTAGACAAATGAGTCCTGTACCTTCCCTTATTCTCTTCCACCATCTTTACACCCCAACTTTTCTTTGGCCCTTCCAAGTGCCAGGAACCACTCATTTAAATCCAAACTGGGATACGGAATTACTAGAAGGAAAAAGGGAAAGGAAAGGTCATATAGCTGGTCACTGACACGTCAATGACTTACCTTGCGGTTGGTAAAGTAGAGGTTGTCATACATTTCCACAGTGAGAGCCTTGGTTCCTAAACCACTAAGGTTGATGATGCCATACTTGCAGCCTCCATGCTCCACATCATTAACTGTGAATAGCCTCTCCTGGGAAGTGTCAGCCTGCCAAAGCAAACCACATGCTACTTCGAAGTATGAGTCAGGGACTCATGTGGGGGCACATGACTCAGCAACAGTTCACTTTTCTCTTGTCCACTGCCCCTTTACTGTTTCCAGTAGAAATACTGTCAGCTACTTGGACTCTCCCATCGCCACCTCCAAATGCAGCCATCTTTGGGGCAAGGCTGACAACTGCCTGACCTAGCAATTCACTGCTTAGAATGGAAAGTAAGGACACCACACAAAGAGCATATATTGGAGGTAATGCTACCAGGGAAACTGAAGTTAGTACTTGAATCAGAACTGGATTCTGTTAGAGGCAATGGTGTGGGTGCTTCAATTTCTATAAAAAGTGTGCCTCAGGAAGAATGATTACTAGTGGTTGGGATCTGAACTCAACTGAAAAATAGGCCTGCTGGTGACAAGTAGCCATGCCTAAACCTCTTCTTTGTCATGGAGTTTAAAGGACGGTAATATCTACAGAATTATTAGCATTTATGATGAAAAGTCACTGAGGAATCCTTCAATTTAAAACTCTGCCAAGCAGGTTTGTGCAGTTTGAGGCACTTGTTCGAGGGAGGTAAGTCTGCCTAACATGCGTGGTAAGCAGTAGAGATAACTTTTCTTTACTACACTTGACCTGGTTTAATCGAAGAACATCAGAATGAGGTATCCTGGATTTTAGCTTAGATCCTAGCGTAGAAGGAGCAAGACTGAAAATAATTCACGTCTCTTTACCCCCACAAAAATAATGACACGACTACAACAGTCTTTTAAAAGCTTTAGTCCTGTCCTAACGCCAGTTTCCCTAGAGGCATCATCTCCAACAAAGTGATAAAATCATCCACTGGGAGGGAACAGGCATGGACTCCACTGAGTTATTCGGTACTCAAGTCCATCCCTCCCACTAGAAGAGTTCTCCTTAATCATCCAAAACTATCTCCTCCACTGTTGTCTTTTTCTTCTTTCCACAGCTATCCTTTAGCAAAAAAAAAAAAAAAAAAAAAAAAGAAAGTAAAGGGATGACTAGGGTTTGGATGGCTCCACTTCCTAAGTATTTGTAGCTTGTTACACTCATGAGTCAGGTCTTTTAAACCAGTAATTTTTACCCTCCTCACAAGTATTCTTTCATTAGTCTCCAGAGCTACCCAGGACCAAAAGGCCACTACATTCATTGCTGTGGGGATGGGGTAGTATAGGAAATGGTCTCAAATCACAGGGACAAAGGTTCTTTCTACAAGGCAAATGAAATGGGGGTATGCTTCAGAAAATGAATGCCTTTGTATACATAGATCATGCAAGTTACATTTCCTAGAATCTCTTGGTTCCTGATGCACGCAAGCTCCAAATGTGGCCACCTTTATCTTGGAACAGGCATATAATTCACCATCCAATTAAGGAACATAACACCTCAAAGGAAAAAGAATATATTATGCTTAGTTGGTCTTTAGGCATGCAGGGGCCCTAATGCAAACTGATGGAGCAGAAGGGATGGGTGGGTTCATGGTCATAGTACAATGTACCCTGCCAGGATAGCACCTGCTATTTTACATACAGCAGGTGCTTAAAATAATATTAACAATAATAACACAAATAGAAAGCCACCCATTTCTGTGGCAGTTTGAAGCCAAAGGTAAAAGCCGATATGTTCTATCTAGTTCATAGACCACCCCAGAAGATCCCTGCTACCCAATTATAAAAACAAATCAAGGCCGACCCCGTGGAGTGTCTTGGCATAGCTAATCCTTATCCTTAAACATCTCCAACTCACCACTATGAGTTTAAAGCGATCAGTTCCAACAACAGAGGAATCAGAGCTCTGAATTTCCACCTTCTTTCTCTGCATGCAGTTTACACGTAACTCATGGACTAGTCTGTAGGGGGTAAACAGGGAGGGGGGTAGCAATGACTAAGCAGTGAAGACAATTCAGGATATGGGAAAGAGTAAATAGAGCATGAGAAAAATCTCTATTAGATGTTCCTTCCCATACTGTTCTTCAAGAGTAGCTTTGAGGGCAAGATTCTAAATACCTAGGACCTAACCATTTTCATTTCATAGATATTTAGGCAACATCCTTTTATACAGTACTGGGCTTAGGCACTGGGAAGATACAAAGTTTAACTTTCCAAAATTGGCAAAAAAGATTGAACATACTAAAAGGGATTTGGATGTCAAGAAGAAACCCTTAAGAGCTCTGAATCCTAACCCTAGTACTGCCTTCTGTATACCTCAATCAAAACCTTGATGACACCCTTCCCCATTCAAATAAAAACCTCCTACTCTCATCTCTGGGATTGGGTGATTTTCTTTGTCCAGAGACATACTTACCTGCCTTTAAGCTAAAGCAAATACATGTATACCACCAAAATTACCCTTTACTACTTCCTGGGGACTTTTCTGGGTCTTTTACTGTTCAGAAGATTGGGAGATCTGAATCATGAAGCTGGAGTAGGAAAAGCTGGTTTTCCTAAGTGGTCTCTTTTCTTACTTCTTTAATTGAACCTCCCTTCATGGAAAATTTACTGGTAAAGGGATAAAACACAAACACAACTGCTTGTAGGAGTGAACCGTTGTAGAACAGAGATATGGAGTCTCAGCAGGAAAGCCACTGTATTTCAGAGGAGATACAGGAAAGCTGTGTAGCCATTCCACCATGTAATGGAAACAATGGTTTAACTATTTAGCATGTGAAGTGATGGTAATGCAAGAAGTAGGATCAAGGAGCATGCCGTATCTGGAAGGCTCCTCAGAAACTGGCACTTAGTGTGGTAAAGCAACTTGATGAAGGTCACAAAGGCTAAAAAAAAAAACAAAAAGCCAAGCATTTATTAAGCTCCTACTGTGTGTCAGACAAACAATGCCAGGTGTTAGTGATACGAAGACAAAAGGAAAACAGTCAAGCAGCTGGAGCTCACTGCCTAGTTGGAGGAGACCACACACATATACATAAGTGTATACAAATATATACAATGCCTTGTAGACAATGGTAAAGGTTTTCTGTAGAAGGTTGTACTTTAGCTGAACACTGAAATAAATTAAGATTTTTTTACCATCAGCCACTGATTTCTTTATTTTAAACTTGCTGATCAAACTTTCAGTTAGAATATATGTGGCAAAAACCAAAAGAAAACAGAAAGATGGTTAAAACACAGGAGCTGCCACAGGAAATTAAGAATTTTAAGAGACAAGGGAGAAGGGAGTGCATTTTAGGCATGAGGAACAGTGAGCATAGAAAGGAACAGGTGGGAAACAGTGATTAAAGAACAGAGTGAAGAACAGGCTGGATGGGGGTAATATGTAAGACAGCAAGGAAAGTAGGATGGGATGAGGGAGAGGGAGGAAGGATTTTAAATGACAAAGAGAAGCAAAAAGGAGCCACTGGAATTTACTGAGTAGGGAAATGACATGGCCAGACCTTCGGTTCAGGAAGAACACTTTGGCAATCACATGGAGGATGGAATGGAATAAGGAGAGGCTTGAGGTAGGGAGACCAATCAGGAGACTATTGGAATTGTTCAGTTGAGAGGTGATGAGGGCCCGAACTAGGACTGTTTATGTGCGGGTCAAGGGGAGATCTGTGAGACATGTTGTGGAGATCTGGCAACTGATTAGCCATGTGAGTAGGGAGAGAGAAGGTGCATGCAAGGGAGGAGTTGCAGATGACACCAAGGTGGAATAACTGAGACTAGAAGGAGAGCAGTTTCCTTGCCAGGAACAGGAGATTGAGAGGTGGGTTTAGGGGGTAAAGATGAGTTCTAAGACATGTTGAGTTTGAGATGCCTAAAGGATATCCAGCCTGAAATGTCCTCTGGGCAGCTGGTGATGTAGGGCTTGGGAACTCGAGAGGCCAGGGCTGGATATACAGAACTGGAACTCAACTGCACAGACATTATAATGGAACCCATGTGTGATGAGGTCACCAAGACGGAATGTGGAGAGGGGAGAGAAAAAGGCGCAGGATAAAGTCTTGTGGGGGAGCCTGCACTAGTTTCTTTCAATTCTCAATTCAGTCTTCTTTCTGCCATATCAGAGCTGGCTATTTTTCACTTGTTCACAGGATTACAAGCCTTTTTTTTTTTTTTAAATAATGAAGAGCAGAACTATAAAATTTGGGCTTGAGAATTTTCTCCTTGTATCACCACCCAGAGTCAATAAGCTTATTGTACAAAATTTTATTTACATAAAATTCCAATAGGTATAACTGGCATAGGCATTTAAAACAGCCTACCTTAACAAGAATATCTCTCACTTCCTCCATCAGAAAGGGGCTGCCATCTCTACAACTTTCTCATAGCACACTGCCCTTCCAATGTGTACTTAGAATGTAGAATGTACTTAGAATGCTATTAGAGACAATGTGATTTGAGCACTTATCCTCACCCTAGGTATTGGGTTGTAAGCTTTTTGAGGGTAGGATCTATATGACTGGGTCATATCTTTTGTCTCCCTAGTTCCTTTAAGTACCTTGCACAAAAATGGTATTTAGTAAAGAAAATGTGTCCCCAAAGTTTTAAGCTTAAAGAGCTTAAAACTGCAATAAAACTTTTGGGACACTTTGTCTTTGTTTAATTGAATCACAAGTAGAGGGACTGACTCACTTGTAAAGCATCTCAAACTATGCTCTTCCTCATTCTCTAACGCAGAAAGGCTGAAATGGGTGCTGATAATATCCTTATTATCTTTTTAGTGTATCACTTCTAGAAAGATAAACTTATTTTTAATATTGCAAACTGGTAAGGAGAGTAAGAGGAGAGTAGGGGGAGAAAAAAAATCATAGGAATGAAGTTCTGCCAATTTCACTAAAACATGAATGATTTATCAGTACGTAAATTATTTAACAGTGACACATAGATTGGCCTCCCAAAAGAAAGGATCTGTTTTTATCCATGTTTAATTTCTCTGCATTCTCTCCTTTTTCCATTCCCCTTATGCAGGAATACTCTCTACTCTCCAGAAGAGAAATAACTCCCTTGGGACTGACTTAAGCGCTAATAGTGAAGGCACCTGTGAAGGACACTCACACAGCACCTGCAAAGGCTTGTTTTGAAGCAATGATAATGGGAGAATAAGAACTGGAAAGAACTTCAGAGATCACATGGTCTAACCTTTGTGCCATTAAAGGAAACAGAAGAAACAGCCCAAAGAGGTACATCTTACCGGCAATAATTGGTAGAGTGGAGCAAACCCAACTGCCTCTTGTTCAACAAGGGTAATGGATTCAATCCAATTCTGGTTGTTTTCTAAGGAGAAAAAGAAAGAGAAAGAGAGAATTGGATGAAATTTTATCTAGCATAGAAGTGAAGGGAGACTATTTTCATTCTTACTAAGTTCATTACGATAAATTCTTAGGTTATTGGGGCTCAGACTTTAGAGAACATTCAGTACAATTTTTGTACTCATATTATGTACAAGGAAACTAAGACCCCCAAAAAGATTAAATCGCTTGCTTCAGGGTCATACAGCTCCCTTGGGGTAGAGGATTCTCGTCTCCACACTCTCCACTCAGTGCTCCTCTTATAACACATAAGTTGGTAGGCCAAGTAACAGGATTATAGCTTAAACTTTACAAAGAGCCAATTGGGGAATTTCCTATTTCTCCCCTCTATCACAAAACTCGAAAAGGTAAGCCCTGGGGGCATCTCCTAGAGTAATGAATAATTCCATTCTGAAAGAGGATAGTTAGGTGAAAAAGCATTATGCCATTTTTTCACCAACTGGTATGTGTGTATCATGTACGTGTGTGTGTTATAAGAAATATCATGAGAATAAAATATTCAATCATTTGGTACTCCTTGCTAGTGCCCACCTTTTTTTGCATCTCCTCTTCCTCCAAAAGCTTCAGTCTTCTGCTCTCCCTCTCTTTTTGCTGGATGACCTCCCTTGTGAGGGGGTTGCAGTTGTTATGTCCAGGTAGCAAGCGGAAATAACGGTTCTTTTCAGGATCAAAGTAAAATCCTGGCAGTTCTTTAATCATGTGAAATGAAATAAAATTTGAATTTTGAAGAAGATGAAGTGACTGACCTAGCAAACAGTTTATAATCCCATTAGATCCTTTCCCCCTCCCCCATCTTTTCTAGGATGGAAGAATATAAGAGTTGCACACTGGTCACTAGAGTGAAAATCTATGAAACATTATGGAAAATCTATAAAACATCAATAAAGCATTAAATACAGAAGAAAACAAAACAAAGTTCAAAGTGGATGCAAATGGCAACTTTTTTTTCCCCCGTTTACCTTTTCATGTCTCTCTTGAGTTTTGTATAAATGGCAACTTTAATAATACTACCTTGTTAAGTTTAATATGTGTTTATAAAAACCAAAGTGAAAGAGATCACAGGTTCATATATAATCCTCTCTTTTGAAATATATATAAATATGTATATATAAGTACACACACATGCATGCAAATACATACATACATATAATGTGTATATATTTGTGTTTGCTGATGATTGGTAATTTCACTGTGAAAAGAAAAAAATTTAAAAGGAGAAATGAAGTTGGTTAAACCCACGCAGGTCTTTCTTGCTTTGGTGCCAAATAAAGCCACAAACTTGCCCCCCCAAATTCTAGCTAAAGAAGGAAAGTGCAGTCTCAACAGAAAAAAAGAAAAAAACAAACCAAGTTGACCAAATAGGATTTTTGTTTGAATTATTTCTTGCAGGAAGGAAAAGATTCGACAGAGAGGTCATAACTGGCACTCAGCAACTGCCTCACCTGGCACTGAAGAACTTGCGTTTGAGCTGGAAGCTGATGACAAGGCTCTACTACTGTTGTCAGAACTTTGAGAACTACGAAATGTGTCTGCTCCATACCTATAAACATAAGCAATTATGGTAAGTTGGAAGGTCATGCTTACTTATTGCAAAAGGATTTAGTTTACTAGTGTCCCAATACCTCTCTACCAACTTGTGTGGTAATTTTGCCTATTATGGAAAATGGAAGTCACAAGCTTTTCTCCTAGCACATACTTCAAAATATTCAGGCAATATTTTTGTTCACTCCTGTTTTTTAAAAGAAATGCGTTTTCAGAGTAATTCTCATTTTTACCTCTAAGCATCAATGCATTTTGTGAAGTCATTTGAAATTTTCCAGTTGCAAAGTACTCCAAAATATTATAGAAACCCATACCACTAAGAATGTCATAGCAGTTTTCATTGGTCAGAAAAGCAGCAATTCCATACCAGGCAAATCCTAATCTTTGTCTTCTTTAGTCTAGGTTTACCAAGCTTTTCTTGGCTATTCTATTTTATAGATGGGGAAACTGAGACTCAGGAATGACGACATTTGTTTTAGGGCCAAAGCCAGAATGAAAATGTACTGTTTTCTAAGTTCCAAGCTGCTTTTAATCCAAAGAGCTATCCATTTGATCTTTGTTAAATTACAAGCTGAAGGCAAGGAGGCAGCCTGGGGAAAAGAGTAATGGAATGACTCAGAAGACTGAAGGTCCTAGTCTTAGCAAGTCAATGCATCTCCCTCCCTCGGACCTAAATTCTTCATCTGTAAAACAAAGGTGTAGAACTAGATGCTCTTTCAATTTCTTTCAGCTGTAAAATTCTATGAGTTTGTGAAATGATAAAACAAAAAGTCTTATTTAAAAATCATGGTTAATTACATTATAAACATCAAGTATGCTAAAAAAAAATTGTCCCTGCCCTTAGTAGTAATGAAGCCAAGAGAATGAAGCTTTTTTTCTTTAAAAAGCAGCAATCTGGACAACTATAGGAAAAATATCTAGTTCCAAATTTTTCCAACTTGTTCTGTGACAAATGACAGAAAAGATAGGGCATACATCACCTTTTCCAGGGACTTTAATTTTTGCCTTTTGTAGCTCCAAAAGATGTCTGCTGGTCTATTAGGCTTTCATAATGCCCTCCTACAATTTAATTATGGCCACATCCTTACAAAAGCTTCATGTGGCTAAGCGAAAATATTGTGTGGAAAGGTCTTTGCCCCAAAGACACCAGGTTACTCTATTATGTAAACACTGATTAATTTTTCTATGCAAGTGTTACTCATTGGCATGCTTTTAAAATTTAACCATGGGCCTGATTTAGGGGAGGCTACATTCTTATATTAACTGACTGTGGCTATGCCTATTGTTGGAGAGAAATACTTATATACTTAACATACATTGTTACCAACTCTAACGTTAAAGATCTGTTCATTCCAAGAAAAGGAGTCTGGTTGGTGGAAACGTTCTTAAATTGATATGATTATTCCCTTTGGGAACCTTTCAGAAGGAGGTGTTGTGAAGTCTGCCTCGTGACCAACATACTCACATGTTTATTGACATATAGGACCTAGGGCTGTGTGTGTATCTGAGCAAAGTGGTGACTTCAAGCATAGTTACAAACCCTTCTGTTCTGTGGTATAGTAATCAATTATTCCTTATGACAGAGCATTGGGTGGAATGAGTGGAAATAGAGAGAGGGAATGCATTTGGGTTCGGCGATGCCATTTAACTCTTTACATTCCATGGGTATTCATTTTTCTCTAGGATAATTCTGCCTGAAGAGCAAAGATCTTGCAGTCTTTCCCAGATCTTTGTTGAATGGGTGAAATTAGGTTCCTAGAAGATTGTACCTCTGGCTGTAAAATAACAAAGACTTCTAACCAGGAAAAGTTCTCTGAAGGCAGCTTGTGTCACCTTTATTTCTAACTTCTTGTAGATAACAGCTACAGCCTAAAAAAGCACATTCTGAATGCAAATAAGGAGCCCAGCACCACCCGTAAACATAGCTAAGGCTGAAAAGAGACCTGGGACAAAGGCTGACTCCCATCATTACACCTGCCTTTCATTAGAACTACGCCTTCTGTTCCAGCGACAGGCACTGCTCTGCCGGTAACTGTTTCTCCCATACTTCTCCCTGCTGTATGAACCTCTCTTCTTCATTTCTGTTCCAAAAAAAAAAAAAAAAGAAAAGAAAGAAACAGACACTTTGAGTTTCTGGCATTATGTACAAGGCATACCTCATGCTCATACTGTCATCTTCCTCCAACCCCATAAGATTTCTGGATTCCTGATCTCTAACCTGCTCCAAAATCACCTAGAGAACTGGACGCATAGCATGAACAACTGAAGTCCACCCATAATGCCCAAACGTTTTCCCACTTTCATCCATAGGCTGGTTAAAGGGACTGGTTAGTGAAATTACAAAAGGTAGGCAGCAGAGTGGGAATAAACATAAAGGACAAAGATAACCCACAAATCAACTAGTCCCTGAATATATACGTGTGTATTCACATATATGTAAGGCACTCTTAAGACCTTAAAGCACCATATAAATGCTAGCTGTGATTGTTATATTTTTACATTATGTACATATTATATACAATGTTATATATTATATTATTATTATTATTTTAAAGTAGATTGTTCTTCACATAAGAACAGGCCTTTAAGTGTCTGCAGTCGGTATCCTAATATTTCAGTGGACTTGTGATCTTACTGAGGTGGCTGTTCCCCTCAGCGATGCAGATCACAACACATTTGAGCTTGCTTATTTCATGCAGTTCCTATCCATATTTTCCATAAGTCTACCTAAGGGTCTATCTAACACGTCTGGGGCCTTCTTCACATTCTTTCCACAAGAGATCACGGATTTAAAGCCGGAAGGGACACTAGAGGTCACCCAGCACAACCCTCACGTTTTAAAGATAAGGAAACTGAGGCCCAGAGAGTTTAAGTGACTTGCCCAAGGTTGTGCAAATACTAAGTGGCAGTTCTCCCCATTATACCACACTGTATCTTTTTAAAGACAAGTCTCTAGGTGTACAGTGTTAAAGAACCACAGTATATTATTCTTAAGCCTGCTGTCATGTCTGACTCTTTGTGACCTCACTGGGGGTTTTCTTGGCAAAGATACTACAGTGGTTCACCATTTTCTTCTCCAGCTCATCTTACAGATGAGGAACTGAGGCCAACAGAGTTAAGTGACCTGCTCGGAGTCACACAGCTAGTGTCTGAGGCCGGATTTGAACTCAGGAGGATGAATCTTCTTTACTCCAGGCCTAGTGCTCTATCCACTGCACCTCCTAGCTGCCCATTCCTAAGCCTTTGTGTAATAATACTTCTATCTAGTATCATAAAAAAAAATCACTTTAGTAGTTCTTGTTTTTCTTCCCCACTGATACAGCCCATAGTCCCATGTCCAACTAAGTTGGAAGTTGTAGCGGTGCAGAGGAAACTAGAAGTGACTTACTTCATAATCTATGCTTATACAAAAAAGAATAAGCATTTACATTGTGTCCCCTATATGGCAGGTACTGTGCTAAGGTCTTTTTTATTATCTCGCGGCCAAATGAGACAATAAAAAAATAAAAAGTGGGATGTGTGTAATTGATTTATGAAAGAATTAACATTAAGATTTTTGCAAGGAGACAGCTTTCCTACTGCTCGGCAATTCCATTTACACATAATTCCAAGAAAATTATTTATATCATATAAACTGAGGTATTCCTATAAAGGTAAGCCAAAGGCTCTACCTCCCAACGTAAGGGATCTCACTGCCAATGTTACCATTTTCGTCAGAAGAATGCAGTAAGGTCTTGAGGGAATGTACTTTAGTGGAGAATGTAGTATCTGTCGCCTAAGAGGAACAGCTGGTCTTGCTGTTCTTCACACAAGACATTCCATCTCTACTCCTGTGCTTTCATACAAGCTGTACCCCTTGTCTGGATGGCACTCTCTCCTCAACTTTGAATCACTAATTTCCTCTAAAGTTCAGCTCAATGCCACTTCCTACAAGACTTGACGCAGTTTCCTCAGCAAAGTTATTTTGTATTTAGTTTGCATATTTATATCTCTCCATATATATGCACAGGTGCTATCTTCTATAGAATGAAAGCTCTTGGAGGGTGGGGACTGTCTTTCTTTTTTGACTGTATCGAAGTGCCTTGAACCAAGCGGGTGATTAACAAATGTTGAGTGGATTGGACTAGGCCTCCCTGGTAAAATGATGGGGTTGGTCTAGATGATCTAAATCTGAGAATGCAGAAACTTTCCAACATCATCTAGAATTAACCAGATGAATTGAAATCTCCAAAATTTAAAAACCAACTAACCAACCCCAGGATTTCCCAATGAGAACCTTGATCAAGTTCTGCACTTGGGGAAAAAATTGGTTTTGCTAGAGGCATGATTTTAGGGGATCTTTCAAATGCAATGAAGTGTACTTATGTCGATTAATCACATAGCGCTTATCAGAGGTCACATTTGGTCCCAGTGCCCTTTGCCTAAGGACTCGGGAGGGATGGAAACCACAGAATTTTGAAAAGCTCTGGGATTCCATGGAGATTCCGTGGAGCACTACTCATACATTCCTTCCTTTGATAGACATTTACAGAGGGTTACTGGTCAAGTCAATTAACTCTGTCTCAGTGTCCTCATCTGTAAAATGAGAAGGAAACAGCAAATCACTCCAGTATCCTTGCCAAAAAAGCCTCAAATGGGGTCATGAAGAGTGGAACACGATTGAACAACTAAGGTTAGAAAGCACTTTTCACACATTATGTGAGCAACAACCCGGTGAGGTAGATTGTTACCAGTACCATGATCTCCACTGAGCAGAAGACAAAGCTGAGGCTGGAAGAGTTAAACAATCTGATTCATTCAAATTCATTTACACGACTGCACACAGAAGACACAAATGTATTCCAAAGCTCTAAGAAGGAGGCATTAAATACATAATCCCCCTTTTACACTTAAGAAAGGTTAAGTAATTGAACCTTGAGTGTTAAGGGCTAGGTGCTTTCCAAATACTGTTATTTCATTTGATCCTCACGACGGTCTGTGAGGTAGGTCCAATTAAAACCCTCATTTTAACATCTGTTTATATGTGAGGAAACCAAGGCAGACAGAGGTTAAGTGACTCGCTCAAGATCACATAGTTAATGTCTCGAGGCTGCATTTGAATTGAATCTTGGGACCATCTTATGGCTCCAAATTCACATATTTGCTGAAACGAGCTTGGAAAAGCAAACCATCCAATATTTATTAGGTGTCTCATTACATGAGAGTCACTGTGCTAGGCAATAGAGGACATAAAAGAATGATTACTAAATCCATTATTTTGTTCCACATTCCAGGGCAGTATCCCTTTGTAGTCCATATAAAAGGGAGCTCTCTATGAACATGGTAAATAAAGTCGGGAGAAGTAAAGGTGAGGAGGTAGTGGTGGTGGGGAGGTGGATCAGCAATGACCTTGGGGGAACTGAAGCCCAGGGCCTACGAGCGCCCCAGCCAAGTCCTGCTGCCTCGGCCGAAAAATAACAGACTAGTTTCACCAGGGGCTGGTTTTGAACTGAACTTGGCCCGAGTGGCTCTTTTTTTTTTTAATTTTTCCTTCCAGGAAGTGGAGTCTGTTTCCCTCGATTTGTTTGGGTTAAGTTCTCTGGCTCCGTTCCAGAAATCTTCAAAGTAAAAAGCGTTAATTAGGAACTTTTCGACCCCACCCTCTCTCCCCGCCCCTCTAGGCAGCCTCCCCCGAGGTCTTCTTTCTGACAGTCACCGATCGAGGTCACGGCTGTTCCGGTTTCCGACTGCCAGGTGTGGGGGCAGGGCCAGGGCTGGGGAGCCTCCCTCTCCAGGAAGCAACCCTCAACGTGGGAAAGGAAAGGAAAAACAAAACAAGATCGGATCCACGGCGCTGAGCGCCCCTCAAACTTAAGCAGCGCCCTATCCACGCTCTGCTGGGGATCCTCCCCTGCCGCCTTACCTGCTTCACCAGTCCCGACGTGGGCTCCCCTTCCACGTGCTCGCTCCCGCCCGTCCTACGCGGGAATTCTCTCCCACGTGCTCCACCCCTCCTCCTCAGGACTGGACTTTCTGGTCTTTCCTCCCCTCCCCCAACGTCCCCAGCCTTCCTTCTCCTCGCGTCCCAGGCCCTGCGAGGCGAGGAAGCAGCTGTCAGTCTCGAGAGAACGAGAACGGGCTTGGGGAACCGGGCTTACTGCCTCTTAGGAGCCCACCTAGGCTTCAGACGTAGCGCTTCCCGCAAACCCACAGAACCTAAACCCGGGCGGGGAAGCAGACGGGAAAGGGGTGGAGCTGGGGGGGGGTAAAGAGACGGAGGTCGGCATCAGCCAATCCCCTGCTAGGGATCCGCCCTCTCCTGAGGCCTCGCCGTGGATAGGGCAACTCCTGCCTTATCATTGGTTCTCTCTGTCGTCAGTCAGAGCCATAAGCCCCAGGCTGAGAGGAGCTGGGTGGACCGTGGCACGCGGGAGGAGTTGGGGGAAGGGTGCAGGAGCAGAGAGGCCGTCACGTGACAAGGAGGCGGGGCTGAGATGCCGGGTCCGCGAGTTGTCGTGTGCCCTTCTCTGTGAGGTGCTGTGCAATAGGAAGGTTAACCGTTTGTCATGGACTTGTTGATGTAATTTATGTTTTCTGTTACGCCTGTTTCCGAAAAGGATTTGAGGCGGCTTCACAAGTTAAAATGTGGATTATAAATGGACCATTAAACGAAAAGTAGCCCGCTGTGGCCGCGTGCCTTGGAAACCCAGGTCCAGCCGCTGGATCTACGTCCTCATCTGTAGGAAGAGTTTGCGCTACATCTCTTCCGTCCCTCAGACTTAATTAAAGGTTGCATGCTACAACGCTAGGGTTGTATGATTTAAAAAAAAAAAAAAAGCTAAAAGGAGAAGAGATCCTCCCTGGCTCCCGAGGTGAATTAATGAGCGAGGTGGAGCTTTTCATTGAGCCCTGAGCTGCCTGACAGCCAACAGGAGAAACTCCCTCTGCCTACTCTTTTCTCATTGATAGAAAAAAGGAAGAATAGAAACTGGTCAGCAGAGACAGACTTTGACCTAACCCTGGAGTCTAAAGGCATTTGGTGTGGCGGATGCATGGACAACACAATGGTTTATTTTCAACGATTAAAAAAAAGTTCTAAACTCAAGCACGAAATAAAACGAACATTTCCATATGCTGAGTTGAAATGGCAAAAGAAGATTACACACGAAGCTGGGCATCTCTACCTACCAATTACTTTTCCTTTTAAGTATATAATAAACTCAACACTTTAATTTTCAAAGCTATTCGTTTCTCTGTTCTGTTGTGTATTTCCAGAAATGCTGGTTAAGGAAACGCTTTTGATATAGATGCCTTTTGAAAGATGAGTCCATAGCGTGAAATCTTAACTCCTAGAAGGAACTTTTTTTTTAAAGGGATCTAAGATGCTTTAGTTCAGGTAAGTGATTCTCTGACATTCTCATTTAAATGGGATTAAAAGGGGGAGAATTTGGAGCAAGGATTCTTAATCTTTTTTTTTTTTGTATCACAGACCCCTCTGTCATTCTGGTGAAGGGGAGGGGGGCGACCTTCCCGTCTCAGAATAATGCTCTTAAATACATAAAATAAAATACATTAGATTTCAGAGGAAACCAATTATATGGAAATACAGTTCTGAATATATTTAAAAAATTCGTGTACCTCAGGTTAGGAAACTCCTGATAGAGGGCTAGTTTACATGCCCATTAGGCTCTCTTTTTCTCAGAGCTTGTGCTAGATCACAATCTATCATTTCTGGTTGGGTTATTTGAGCAATGCTTGAAGAGTCAACATCCTATGTTGTTGATGAGGTGTAGTGAGCTGGCTGTGTGGCTCCAAGCAAGTCATCTCACCATGTAGCTTTCCTCTGAGCTATGAAATCCTAGAATTTAGAGCTGTAAAGGAACATGAAGATGATACAAGTACTTGATTTTTATAAAACATGAAATGAGGCACTTAGGTAGCATAATGTCATAGAATCTGGGACTTGGAGTCATGAAGACCTGAGTTCGAATTCTGCCTGAGATTCCTGCTCACTTAACTTTATAAGTCACTTAACCTCTCCGTGCCTCAGTTTTCTCACCTATAAAATGGGGATAATATTAACATCTATCTTACAGGGTTGTTGTGAGCATTTAAGTAACTAATATCCATCAATAAACATTTATGAAGTGCCTATTATGTGCCAGGCACTGTGCTAAAACATTTCCAAATGCTAGCTATTATTTTATGCGTAAAAGGCTTTATTGTCACTTTCAAAAACTCAGTTTAATTAGCCTTTATTATGATGGGCCACATACTGTGTTCTGGGTATACAAAGCATTCTGCTAAGAGTGTACAGTATGTACATAGATCAAAAAATATAAAATATCTAGGAAATTGGGTCTTGGGGGTAAGGAACGCTAACCACTTAGGGTAACAGGAACTTGAGTTGAGCCTTGAATGCAGCTAGAGATTCTAAGAGATAATAAAGTTAGAGTTGGAAAGGACTTTAGAGGTCACCCACTCCCAACTCGTCATTTTACATATTAGTAAATGGAACACTAGGGAAATAGAGATTTGCTAGAGGACACACAATCTCCAAAATCTTCACTAATAATCACAATAGCTAGCATTTATATATTGTTTTAAGGTTCTCAAAGTGCTTTGCAAATATCTCATTTTATCCTCATAACAACCCTGGGAAGGGGATGAGTGCTTTTATTATCTTCATTTTACAGATGAGGAAACTGAGGCACACAAGTTAAATGACTTGCCCAGCTGACAAATACCTAAGGTCGCATTTGAACTCAAGTCTTCCTGACTCCTGGTTTAGCATTCTATCTGTTGTGTAATTATTTCATCTATGTCAGTACTGCCTGGACCGCATAATCTTACACTTTGCCTTAATAAACAGATTCATGAGTTACTGTGTGTCCCTCCCCGAAAAAAAACATTGATGGGGGCAGAGAAATTGGATGAAAATTTTGATGACTAGCTTTCTCAAACAAAGCTATATCGATTGTCAGACAATGGCTGTTGTGGGGATAGGACTTACTAGAACTCACACCCCACGGTCATAGTGTTTTAAGGACTCGGGGCCACTTCTGTATCAAAATGAGTTGTTAGGGGAAGTCATTAACAGAGACAAGTCTGCCTGGATACTTTACCTTTTACATCAATCTTAGCACTTTCCCTCTGAGATGACCCCTGATTTATACTATCTAGATTATGTTTTCATGTCTCTCCCATTGGGTTGTGAATTCCCTGAGAGCGAGGACTTTTGCCTTTCTTTTTATCACCAATGTTTGGCCCCGTGCCTCCTTGGCACAAAGTCGGTACTTAATAAGTACTAGTTGACTGACTGATTTCATACAAATGTTGGCTAGATGTTGCAGTAGTTAGAGCCTGAAATCAGGAAGACTCTGAGTTTAAAGCCTGCTTCAGACACTAGCTGTGTGACCCTTAATAATAAAAAACATAATAAATATATTAAATAAATAAAAAAATGATAAATGTTAGGCCCATTAGAAATGCACCTAGATTAGACCCTTTGTCCTTTCGGTCAAGTCACTTAACCCTGTTTGCCTTAGTTTCCTCATCTGTAAAATGAGCCGGAGAGGGAAATGACAAACTGCTCCAGCATCTTTGTCAAGAAAACCCCAAATGGGGTCATGGAGAGTCAGACACAACAGAAAAATGACAGAAGAATAAAAATGTGCTAGGCAGGCATTGTGCTAAGCACTGGGGGTATGAAGGCAAATATAGTCCCTCAAGGAACTTTATGCAGGATAAATTGGAGATAATCTTCGAAGGAAGGCATTAACATTATGGAAGCCTGGGAAAAGCTTCTTGAAGAACATGAGATTTCAGCTGATATTTGAAGAAAGTCGAAGAAGCCAAGAGGTAGAGATGAGGTGGGAGATCATTCCAGGCATGAGGAACAGTCAATGAAAATATGTGTTCTAGAGATGGAGTGTCTTGTGCAAGTAACAGCAAGGAGGTTGATTTCACTAGATCACACAAAGTATGTGGAGGGAAGTAAGGAATAAGAATAGAAAGGTGGGAAAGGACTAGGTTATGAAGAGCTTTAGAAGCCAAAGAGAAGATATTCTATTTGATCTTGGAGGTAATAGGGAGTCATTGGAGTGTATTTTTATTGCATGGGGATGAGGGGATATTTTAAGAGGTTCACTTTGTTAGCCAAATGGAGGATGGACTAGAGTGGGGAGAAACCAGCAAGCTATTGCAATAATTCAGGTCAGGGATGATGAGGGCTTATTCTAGAGTGGTGGCAGTATCAGAGAGAATGGGGTGTGTAGGAGAGATATTGCAAAGATGAAAACAACAGGACTTGAGTGAGAGAGAATGAGGAGTTAAGGATGACATCTAGGAAGCTTAGTATCCTTGACAGTCATAGGAAAGTTAAGAATAGGAGAAGGATTGGGGGAAAAGATAATGAGTTCAGTTTTGGACATGCTGAGCTTATGATGTCTATGGAACATCCAGTTCAAGGTGTTGAACAGGCAATTGGAGATGAGAGATGGGAGGTCAGGGGAGAGTGGTTAGGCTGGATGAATAGATCTGAGTCATCTTCATAGAGATTGTGATGTTTAAAAAGTTCAAGAGACATAGTTCCTGGTAATTAATAATTTTATTAATAAAGCTAGCATTTTATTAATAAAAGATATGGTCATTTGGCTATCTCTCTTTTGGACCAAAAAAACCCATCATGGTGGTAGGTTCATAGTTTATATGCCCTTGGAAGAGCGGGTGTTCCTGAGGGAGGCAATCAGCTCTGATTGGTTAACAATTAATGAGAGGTGGATTTTACAAAGAGAAGTGGGCTCACTCCAATAGAGGCTGGGAAAAGACATCATGTCACTCTTGGACAAAGAGACTATCTCTGCACCCAGACCACCCCCAGCCTTGGGTAATCTAGACAAAAGATCTACCTCCACCTAACCTTGCATGAGTGGAACACCATGGGCAAGAATTTACCTTAGATTAGATGGTCTAGGTGGGGTAAATTTTGGGCAGAGGTCAGTTCAAAGGCTGGGCTTTGAACAGGGAAATAGAACAGGGAAAAAGCCTGGATCTTCTTCATAATCGGTTATTAATAATCGGTCCTCTCAAGATGATAATGAATCCATAGGAGAGAATGAAATCACCAAGTAAAATAGCATATAGAGAGAAGAGATGAGGGACCCAGGACTGGACCTTGGTGTAAACCACAGTTAGTGTATATGACCTGGGTGAAGATCCAGCAAAGGAAACTGAGAAAGAGCAGTCAGACAGGTAGGAGAACTAGGAGAGAGCGGTGAAAAGTCAAGAAGGAAGAAAACTGAGGAAAAAGCCATTAGATTTGTCAATTAAGAGATTATTGGTAACTTGGGAGAGAGCAATTTCAATTGAATGATGATAGTAGAAGACAGATTGTAGAGTTAAGAAGAGAGTGAGAGGAAAGAAAGTAGAGGTGCTTATTGCAGATGGCCTTCTCCAGGAGTTTAGCGATGATATGGAGGAGAGATATAGGATGATAGGTAGCGGGACAGATGTATCAAAGGACGTTTTTTTCCCCCTTAGGTTAAGGGAGCGTGTTTGTAGACAATGGGGAAATAGCCAGAAATGGTGTTCCATTCCTCCCAAGTGTCTGTGAACAATCAAAGGAACACGGAAACAATAACTGAATGATCATTATGGGGCCAGTTTTCAGGTAAGACATATGAATTGGTTGAGATGTACAATTGTGAGAAAACTCCTTTCATCGATCTTTGGATCTAGCTGGGCTTCTGATCAGCATAACCTAGGTCCTTAGTTAGGAGTCTTTAAGCAGCAGGTAGAGGTGGTCCAGCTTCCCAACCGTGAAAGGAATACGATCAAACAATATAATAAGACTTTCTCCCAATTCCCACAATTGAATTAACTTTTCCTACAAGTCAGAATTTAGATTAGACCCATAATTAAATAGAAAGGAAAGTGAGCTAGCTCCAGAATTGGATCACGAGATGGAGTCAGCGTGGTTTACTCAATTCCCACAATTAACTTTTTGTCCTAATCCCTTCGATTTCCTCATTTCACTACATAGGGCCTTCGACCTTCCTCCATCTGCCCTGACCTAGAACTGGTTAGTGGGTGAAAAAACTGCCAATTGGCACTTGTTCCCATATTCTGCATGAGGTTATGGTGCCTTCATATGCAGGGACCTCCTTCCCTCCTTTCCTTCCTTCCTTCCTTCCTTCCTTCCTTCCTTCCTTCCTTCCTTCCTTCCTTCCTTCCTTCCTTCCTTCCTTCCTTCCTTCCTTCCTTCCTTCCTCCATCCCTCTCTTTCTTTTTTTTCTTCCTTCCTTCCTTTTTCTCTCTCCCTCTCTCTCTCCCTCCTTCCCTCCCTCCCTTCCTTTCTTTTTTTTTTTACTGTACTTTCATTGCATTTATTAATTTTTCAGTAGACTCTGATACCACACACAAAAAATCTGTAAATATACCCCCATTTAATGATGACATTAAATACATATCACATCACATCTTGTCACTTAATTTTTTTTGTATTCCACTTATGTATTGTTTTGTATCATATATAGTTCAGAAACAGTATAATGCTATAATGGCATAGAATGTTTAAGAGTCAACAAAACATGTGTTTTAATTGTGTCTCAGACAGATGTATGTACATGTGTGTGTATGTGCATAATTTTGACCCACTATAGAACGTAAGCTCCTTGGGAGAAATATTATTTCATTTTTGTCTTTATATCTCCAGTACTCTGCAGTGTCTGGCATATAGTAGGGCCTTAATATATGCTTCTTTTTTAAAATAGTATTTTATTTTTTCCCCAGTTACATGTCATGACAATTTTTAGCATTCATTTTTACAAGATTTTTAGTTCCAAATTTTCTCCCTCCCTTCCCTCCCCTCTTCCTAAAATGGTAGGCAATTTGATATAGGTTACACATGTGCTATCGTATAAAACATATTTCCATATTAGTCACGATTGTGAAAGAAGAAACAGATCAAAAAGAAAAAATCATGAAACAGAATAGAGTAAGTGAAAAAAATATGCTTTTATCTGCATTCTGTGTCCATCAGTTCTTTGTCTGGATGTGCATAGCATTTTCTTTCCTGAGTCTTTTGTACTTGTTTTGGATCATTGTGTTGCTGAGAAGAGCTGAGTCATTCATAGCTGATCATCATGTAATGTTGCTGATACTGTGTACAATGTTTTCCTGGTTCTGATCATTTCACTTTGCATCAGTTTGTACAAGTTTTTCCAGGTTTTTTTGAAATCTACCCATTCATCATTTCTTATTGTACAATAGTATTCCATTACATTCATATGCCACAGTTTGTTCAACCATTCCCCAATTGATAGGCATCCTCTCGATTTCCAATATTTTGCCACCACAAAAAGAACTGCTATAAATATTTTTGCACATGTAGATCCTTTTCCCTTTTTTATGATCTCTTTGGGAATCAGATCTAGTAGTGATCTTGGTGGATCAAAGGGTTTTCACAGTTTGGTTGCCCTTTGGGCATAGTTCCAAATTGCTCTCCAGAATGGTTGGATCAGTTCACAACACCACCAACAGCACATTAGCGTCCCAATTTTCTCCCATATCCTCTCCAATATTTATCATTTTCCTTTTTTGTCATACTAGCCAATCTGATAGATGTGAGGTGGTACCTCAGAGTTGTTTTAATTTGTATTTCTCTAATCAAAAGTTATTTAGAGCACATCTTCATATGCCTGTAGATAGCTTTGATTTCTTTATTTGAAAATTGCCTGTTCATATCCTTTGATCATTTATCAATTGGGAGATGGCTTGTATTCTTATAAATTTTGACTCAATTTTCTCTATATTTGAGGAATGAGGACTTTATCAGATACATTTGGTGTAAAGCTTATTTCCTAGCTTTCTGCTTTCCTTCTAATCTTGGTTGCATTGGTTTTGTTCGTGCAAAAGCCTTTTAATTTAATATAATCAAAGTTACCTATTTTACATTTCATAATGTTCTCCATCTCATTTGTTCATGAACCTGGGACCTCCTTTTGCCCACGTGTACAGCCTTTGTCCAGGCAATTGTTTCAACAATCTGGCTAGCAGCTTCTGTGGGGGTGTAAGAACCACCCACAGCCAGCACTCAGAAAGCTGCCAACAGCACAGGTTCTTTTGATTTGCTTAACTAAGGAAAGCAAGGTGAAGTGGTTGACAAGCTGACTTTAATTCAGCATACAAATATCATTCACTTAGTTCAGGTGAAAAAGGCCAGCACACTGAACTTCAGAACAAAATATAAACAAATTACAAACATCAACAGACCTTGTCTGATTCCAATCCCAATACATAGTTACCAGAGTTTAACAAAGTCTCAGCATCCAGGTTACAAGCTGGAGGGCCCTTAGCTACAGCTGCCTGGAGTGGAGAGAGAGAGAGAGAGAGAGAGAGAGAGAGAGAGGCACAGGCACAGGCACAGGCACAGACACGAACAAATGGCTCAGTCCTCCCTTCTTATAGGCCTTCAGATGTCATCACACGTCATCTGAATGACCAGAATTTAGGCTGCTATGCCCTTAGGCCCCTTGGAGGTTCACATCCACGTAGGTTAAGGTTAATAGGGCATGGCTCTGGAGTTAGCACCCTCCCCTTAGCCAGCCCCACCTTGGGCCCCACCCCAGTCACCAATCCACACCCACATAGGTTCCACACCTAATAGGGGTTTGGGCCTGGGGCTTAGCACCTAGTAAGGCTCAATGAAATACACTGAATTACTCAAAGGAAACAAACCAAATTCTTCAAGGGCACTAAGTGCTGAGGAGCCTATTTGGCTTACCAACACAGCAATGGAGTATTCCACTTTGCCAGACCTTGGCCCACAGTATCCATAGACCTCTCCATCTCTCTATACCAGCCTGGGCTGGAAAATGACTTGTGATTTTTTCCTTGAATTTTTGCATCAGGACTATATTTACAGCATTTTAAAAGTCTGTTTGGAGGAGTTTCGGGGGAACCTCACTGCACTTCTTGCTACTCTGCCATCTTGACTCAGCCTCTAGGGCTCCAGTGTCATTTTTAATCTGTGTAGCCCCAGTGACTAGCACAGTAGGTCTTTAACAAATGTTTGTTGGATTGAATTAATCTACATTGGAAGAAATATAGTGGCCCAAGCAAAGGAAATGATAATCATATTGTATAATTTGGTCAGACCTCAATTGACTAAAAACCATGTCAAGTTCTAGGTATGTAATGGTAATCAGGGTGGGATTTTTTTTTACTGTTTTCTCCTTTGGAATGCTAAGGCAATCAAGTACCCTTGATGAGTCCTGCTTTTCAAATGTAATGGCAAGCAAAGTGGGACTTTTTGCTGTTTTTTGAGTGCTTCTCAGCACTGAGGTAATCAATTGCCTTTGGTGAGTCTTGCCTTTGTTTCAGTTGGGAGTCTTTGATTGAATCAAGAGTCTTTGATGACCTGCTTAAGAAACAAGAAAGCCCCGGGGCCCCAGGCCCCACATCTTTTTGCTAAGTAGGCTGTGAGCCCTCAGGGCCCTGAACAGGGTGTATGAGCTCTGAGGTTGGCATTTTGTTTTGGGAGGTTTCACTCATTAGAAGAGTGTTGGTGATTTGGCCAGATGAGACTCTGGGTAGCCATCAAGAGCCCCCTCCCCTGCTGTTGAAAATCCAGATGTTGGTGCTTCTCTCTCTGGTCACTGTTTATGTATTGCTTGGACAGACAGCTAGATGCCTGTATGCTGATTTGTGTTATTTTGTTCTGTTTATATAATTTCTGCTTGTAATTTCCATTTGTATTTGCTCTGAAATTCAGGGTGCTGACTTTTTCCCCTGAACTAAGTGAATGATATGTGTATGTTTAATTAAAGTGAGATTGTTAACCCCTTAAAGTTGCTTTCCTTAGAAAAGCAGATCAAAGAACTTGTGCTAGCCCCCCTCCTGTGTGCTGGTGTTGTTAGTTGTGTTATTGGCCTTACACAGTCTCACAGTAGCAGCAAGTAGCATTGTTGTTACAAGGTATCATATTTTAAAAGTAACATTGATAAGTAGAATATATCCAATAACAGATAAGTAGAAATATATCCAAATAAAGTGACCAGGTACAAAAATAAAGGTGACAAAGATGAGGAGACTTGAAATTCTACACTGGTTGAAATAAATTTAGAAATCTTTAGCTTTGAGAAGAGTAGAGATCTCAATGGTTGAAGAACTTCTATGTGGAAGAGAATTTTAGATTTCTATTTGGCTGATTGTTATGATATGGTGATTATTATAGACATATTTGGCTCAATACTTGCAACAATAAGAAATGTCCAAAAGTAGAATGAGAGCTGTCTGGAAAGGCAACGAGTTTTCCATCACAGGTTTTAAAGAAGAAACTGTATAATTACTTATTGGGAGTGTTCTAAAAAGAATTCACATTCAGATATAGGTTGGAGCATAGGAGCTCTGATGTCTCTTCCAAATCTAAAATTCTATGATTTTATTATGGAGATGAGACACAATCGAGTATGTCTGTGATTGAGATGGAGTAGGGCACCAAAAGCAGATAACTCCATCAGTAAGTGATACATGTTAAGTGTGTAACAGAGGAAGAAACTAAAGGATGTCATGAAAGAGCATGGTTCTGTCCTTGGCTAAGCAGTATGACCAATTTAAGAAGGAATAACAAAAAAAAAAACCAACCATTAACTGTCTCACCTTTGCTGACACTCACTCCATGCTTTGGTGTAGAATAGATTTCTTCCTTGACCTTCCCTTAGCTGTGCTCCATTGTTGTAAATTAAAAATGGCAATATGCCCTCTGCCTTTATTCTACATTCCTGTGAAAGGATTTCTTTCATGTAATAATGTTATTAACTTTATGGAATGCTTCCCTCTCCTGGGTCAAGTCTGTGCTCATCCTCAGCGGGGATTGATGCTATGGTTGTTCACCTCATTGCCATGTGGAGAGGAATCATACATAAACTCAGGGAAATGAACACATTTTGATCCTGAGGAGTCAGGAAGCAATACTTAGATACACACATTTTCAGGGATTTATTTTCAAGAGGATCTGGTTTATTATGTATTTATCTGATGTTATGTTTTGTGCTTTTAGAGATAATTTTTTAGAATGTCGGAGAATGAACAACAGTAGCTAGCACTAATAATTTGCTTTAAGGTTTACAAAAAGCTTTACAAATATTATTTTATTCTCAGGACAACCCTGGGAGGTAAGTGCTCTTGTTAAACAAATGAGGAAGCTGAGGCTGCAAAAGATAAGTGACTTGCCCAGAATCACACGGCTAATTATTGGCTGAGGTAGGATTTGAAATCAAGTCTTAATGATTCCAGGCCCAGAGCTCTAACCACTGTGCTGCCTAACTGCCTTGAAGAGAGGTGTACCAGAGGAAGGGGTTAGGTGGTGATTTTTTTTGTATTTGTTATTGTTGTTCAGTTGTGTCCTACTCTTTGTGACTCCATTTAGAACTTTCTTGGCAAAAATACTGGAGTGGTTTCCATTTCCTTCTCTAGCTCTTTTGACAGATGAGGAAACTGAGGCAAACAGAGTTAAGTGACTTGCCCAGGGTCACATAGCTATTGTCAGAGGCTGGATTTGAATTCAGGTTTTCTTGACTCCAGGACCAGCACTCTATCCACCGTGCCCTGTAGCTACAGTTCTCATTTCCTCATCAAGATAGAGATAACATAAAATAAAAAAAAGCAAACAAAAAATAACTCGCAATGTTTATTCTTTATCTTTAAATATTAGCATTTAAAAATAGGAAATGCTATATATTAAAATAATACAAGATTATATGATGAGAAAAAGTTAAGACATGCAGTTGTTCCAGTCTCATTGCTTACCTTATTTCTTTGACATGCAGATTCTTCATACTTGATAAGAGACTTGCCTTTAGGGAATATGGTGAAGGAGGGGGAGAGGGGGAAGAATTTAGTTTTAGGATACCTTGGGTAGATTTAGAGAAAGACTGAGTTTTCCAAATCATGTGTAAGCTGCCCTTGTTGCTACTTATCTGATGGGAACGTT
This sequence comes from Phalanger gymnotis, assembly GCA_028646595.1. Taxonomy (NCBI): domain Eukaryota; kingdom Metazoa; phylum Chordata; class Mammalia; order Diprotodontia; family Phalangeridae; genus Phalanger; species Phalanger gymnotis. The sequence goes on from CM053624.1 coordinate 162,943,363, forward strand.
TTACCTGTCCCTGGGCAAAGGTATAAAGGAATGGGATAAGCTTTTCTGGATTTCTCTCCCCTCTTCCCTCTTCAAAAGTTTGTGAGATCAGGCATACCAATTAGGATAAGGTAGGAATTCTACTTATTTCTCTCCGCCCTCCCCTTACCCCCCAATTGTTTCCCTTGTAATTCTAATCCAGTCCAAATTCAAATGGACTCTTTCTTGTTTCAAAAATGTTTGGAAAATATGATCCCCTCCCTCCTATTTCTGGTGGTGCTTCTGTAATTCCTGTTGTGTGCTGGTAAAGAAGTGGAATTGAACCCACAAAGGCTTTTCTTCGAAGGTCTCAGTCTAATAGGGTTTGAATTTTCACTGTTTATTTGAACAAGTCCACCTTACTGTTCTTGTTTGCCCCTTATTTGGTTTAGAAACAGCTGGGAAGATGGGAAGAGATGAGACTAGATTTCAGTGTGAAAGATTTCTTAGCATCTATCTTTACCCATTAGAATGAATATGATTATGTATATATATGTATTATTCCTAGAAGGACAATTCTTTCAAACCAGACAAAGTGAGTAAGTAGGAATCTGACATTATGATGTTTTGTAGGACCCTGCTTAATATTTGCACAGAAGCTTTAATATCTTCCTCCTGAAGTGTGGGTTTTAGTCAGAAAAAAAAAGGGTGTAGGGATAGGGACAATATTTATGATGACATTTCACTGGTATCGGGAACTCCAGGGTAAGGAAACTCCTCCAAATTCAGGCAGCACCTTTTCTATGATTTTTGGTTTATAGAGTGGCCTCTAGAACTTACCTAGGGTCACCAAGCCTGTATCAGAGGTAGGACTTGAACTCAGGTCTTCCTAGCTTTAAGGCCAAGTATACCATGCTGACTTTCACATTCTCTTCCTTTCTTCCTTCTTTCCTTCCTTCTTCCCTCCATCCCTCTCTCCCTTCTTCCTTCCTTCCTTCCTTCCTTCCTTCCTTCCTTCCTTCCTTCCTTCCTTCCTTCCTTCCTTCCTTCCTTCCTTCCTTCCTTCCTTCCTTCTTTTTTCTTTTTTTCTTCCTTCATTTTTAAAATTCAATTTTATTTTCAGTTCCAAATTCTCTCCCTCCTCCTACCCCTTCTCCCATACACTGAGAAAGAAAGAAAAACAAAACCCATTACATATATGAAGTCACTCAAAACAAATTTCTGCATTAGCCATGTTCTGGGTGGTGGTGGGAGGGGAGCAAGAAAAAGAAAGAAAGGAAAAATATACTTCAGTCTGTGTTCTGAGTCTATCAGTTCTCTATCTGGAAATGGATAGCATGTTTCATCATGAGTCCTCTGGAATCATAGGGTGTCCTTGTGTTGATCAGTTACTAAGTTTTTTGCAATTGATTATCTTTACAATATTCCTGTGCAATTTTTTTCACCTTGTTCTGCTCACTCCTCTTTATATTAGGTCATATAGATCTTTTCAGTTTTTTTTTTCTGAAACCATTCCCTTCATCATTTTTTTTACAATTCAATAGTATTCCATCACATTCTTATACTTGTTCAGTCATTCCCCACTTGATGGACATCCCCTCAGTTTCCAATTCTTTGCTACTATAAAAAGAACTGCTACAAATAATTTCTGTATGCATAAGTCCTTTTCCTCTTTGATCTCTTTGGGAGTAGAGACTTAGTAGCAGTATGGCTGGGTCAAAGACTATGCATAGTTTTGGGCATAGTTCCAAATTGCTTTCCAGAATGGTTGGACTAGTTTACAACTCTACCAACTGTTCATTAGTGTATCTGTTTTTCAACATCCTCTCCAGCATTTGTCATTTTTCATTTTTGTTGATGGGTATGAGGTGCTACCTCAGTTGTTTTAATTTGCATTTCTCTAGTTGTTAGTGATTTAGAATATTTTCACATTTCTGCTAAAGTTGGATAGCATGTTTCATCATGAGTCCTCTGGAATCATAGGGGGTCAGCGTGTTGATCAGTTACTAAGTTTTTTGTGGTTGATTGTCTTTACCATTATTCCTGTTGCTATGTAAATTTTTCACCTGGTTCTGCTCATTTCTCTTTGTATTAGTTCATATAGATCTTTTCAATTTTTTTCTTGAAACCATCCCCTTCATCATTTCTTACAATTCAATAATATTTCATCACATTTCATAAACTGTATCTTGCTTAGCTATTCCCCAATTGATGGGCATCTCTTCAATTTCCAATTCTTTGCCACCACAAAAAAGAGCTGCTGTATTTTTTGTACATGTATGTCCTTTTTCTCTTTAATCTCTTTAGTAGCAGTATTGCTGGATCAAAGAGTATGCACAGTTTAATACCTTTTTGGGCATGGTTCCAAATCACTCTCCAAAATGGTTGGACTAATTCACAGTTCCACCAACAGTGCATCAAAATATGTTTGCCCACAGCCCCTTTAACATGTCATTTTCATTTATTGCCATCTTAGCCAATCTGATGTGTGTGACCTAGTAATTTAGAGTTGCTTTAATTTGCATTTCTCCAATTATTAGTGATTTAGTGCCTTTTTATTCATATGACTATTGATAAATTTGATTTCTTTCTCTGAAGACTCCCTGTTCATATCCTTTGGCCATTTATCAATTGGGCAATGGCTCTTATTATTATACATTTGATTCAGTTAGAAGTAAGGCCTTTATTAGAGAAACTTCCTGCAAAGATCTCTACCCCTTCCCCCCATTTCTTGTTTTTTTTTTTTTAAATAGCTAACTTGCTTTTAGCTGTGCAAAACCTTTTTAATTTTATGTAATCCAAATTATTTTTTTGACCTCTTGTGAACCTCTCTATCTCTGGTGTGGTAATGAACTCTTCCCCTATGCATAGATTTGATAGATAATTTCTTCCCTACTCCATTAATTTGCTTATGATGTCACCCTTTATGTTTAAAGTACGTACTCATTTTGAGCTTACCTTGCTATACAGTGTGAGATGTTTGTCTGTGCCTAGTTCCTGCCAGCCTGCTTTCTAGTTTTCCCAACAGTTTTTGTTGACTAGTGAGTTCTTGATCTAATTGCTGATATCTTTGTGTTTATCAAACACTAGATTACTGTACTCATTTGCTTCTGTATTTTGATTGTATGTCTAATTTGTTTTGCTGATCAACACTCTATTTCTTACCTAGCACCAAATTGTTTTGACAATAACATCTTTGTATATAGTTTGAGATCTGGTATTTCTGGGCCCCTTCCTTCCCATTTTTTTTTCATTTATTCTCTTGATATTATTGACCTTTTGATCCTCCAGATGAATTTTGTTATTATTTCTGTAGCTCTATAAAGTACTTCTTTGGTAGTTTAACTGGTATGGCACAGAATAAGTAAATTAATTTATATTATATTGTTTTAGCTTACCCATGAACAATGACTATTTTTCCAATTATTTAGATTTGACTTTGTTTCTCTGAAGTGTTTTATAATTGTATTATATAGTTCCTGTGTAGGTCTTAGCAGGTAGAGTCTTAAGTATTTTATGCTATCCATAGTTATTTCAAATGAAATTTGTCTATCTCTTCTTCCTGGATTTTGTAGTAATATAAAAAAATGCAGATGATTTGTGTGGGTTTATTTTATATCCTGCAACTTTGCTGAAGTTGTTAGGAGGTCTATATCTAACTTTTCTAACATTTCTATTAATCTCTTTAACTTCTTTCTTGTTTCAATTAGTTTTTTGCCAAATCTCTAGGGCAGAAATGTCAAATATGGGTGAGCCTGAACCAGATTAAAATATATTTGGGAAATATTTAACAAAACAAATAAAAATAAAATAGAACAAGAATAATGCTAATAAATGGTTTTCTGAGTCAATATGTGGTCCACAAGGATTCTTGTATATTTTTAGTGGCCTGTTTTTATTTAAGTTTGACACTGCTACTTTAAATAAACCATTATATCATAAACAAAACCATTAAAATATTAGTTTTATTTTCTCGTTGCCTGTGCATATCCTTTCAATTTCTTTTTCTTGTGTTATTGCTATAGCTAACATTTCTAGTATAATGTTGAATAGTCATGGTGATAATGGACATCTTTCCTCCTTTTTGGAAGCATTAATCTTTTTGGAAAGACTTTTACCTTATCCACATTACAGATAATGCTTGCTTTTGGTTTAAGATAGATGCTATGTATCTATGCAAAACTCCATTTATTCCTTTACCTTCTGATTTTTGAAAAATAAGGAATGGGCTTTTAAATATGAATTTTAAAAACAGGAATTTTTCTGCTTCTATTGAAATGATCATATGATTTTTGTTGATTTTGTTATCAATGGGTTCAATTATGTTTATAGCTTTCCTAATGTTGAACCTGCCCTACATTCCTAGTATAACTCTAGCCTGGTCATAGTATATGATCTTTATGATGTAGTCCCGTAGTCTTCTTCTAATATTTTATTTAATATTTTTGCTAATAATATTCATTAGGGAAATTTATCTATAGTTTTTTTTGTCTCTGTTTTGACTTCTCCTGGTTTAGGTATCAAGATCATATCTGTGTCATAGAAAGTATGAGAGAGAAGAGGTATTAGACTGACTACCAAACTGAAGGTCTACAGAGCCATGGTGCTGACCTCATTGTTGTATTCCTGTGAAACCTGGACAGTATACCAGTGACATGCCAGGACACTGAATCTCTTCCATTTGAATTGTCTTAGGAAGATTCTGAAGATCGCCTGGCAGGATAAGTACCAGTCACTGAGGTCCTTACTAGAATTAAACTGCCAAGCATTCAAACTCTGCTTCAGAGAGCCCAACTCTGATGGGCTGGCCATGTTGTTCAAATGCAAAACGTATGCTTGCTAAAAAGACTATTTTATGGAGAACTCACACAGGGCAAGCATTCACATGGTGGTCAGAAGAAGCAATACAAAGACACTCTCAAGGTCTCTCTAAAGAACTTTGGAATTGATTGTGTGAAATGGGAGACACTGGCACAAGACCACCCAGCATGGCATGCCCACGTCAGAGAAAGTGCTGTGTTCTATGAGCAAAGCAGAACTGAAACAGCTCAAAGGAAATGCAGGGTGCGCAGATTTAGAATAGCCATCCTAAATGTTCACATGGATTATTTGTGCCTGAGCTGTGGTAGAGCATTTCAAGCTCATATTGTTCTGATCAGCCATAGTCAGAGACATTGAAACTTGACTCTAGCCTATGTAGTGATGTCATTTTGGTCCTCTTTGGGAACGAAGGACAACAACCAGATCAGTGTCTTAGAAGGAATTTGGTAGGATCCCTTCTTTACCTATTTTTTCAAGTAATTTATTTGTTGGTAGAATTAATTATTGATAGAATTCACTTGTAAATCCATCTGGTCCTGGAGTTTTTTATTTGAATTCATTTATAACTTATTCAATTTCTTTTTCTAAGAATTCTATTTCCTGCTCTGTTAATTTGGGCAATTTGTATTTTATAAATATTCATCCATTTTATTTAGACCCTCAGTTTTGTTGGCTTATAGTTGGGTGAAAAAACTTTTAATAATTGCTTTTATTTCTTCTTCATTGGTTGTGAATTTACCTTTTTTCATTTTTGATACTGGTAATTTGGTTTTCTTTTTTTCTTTTTCTTAGTCAAATTGGCTAATTAATTTTTTAAATGGTTCCTAGTTTTATTTTTAAAAATTCAATGATTTTTTTTACACTTTCAATTTTGCTAATCTCTTCTTGGATTTTTCAGGATTTCTATTTTAGTATTTAATTGGGAATTTTTAATCTGTTGGATTTTTAGTTGTTTCAGTTACATGCTTAATTTATTGATCTGCTCTTTCTCTCTTTTTTTGATGAAAGACTTTGAGATATACATTTTCCCCTAAGTATTGATTTGGCTGCATCACACAAATTTTGATAAGCTGTTTCATTGTTGTCATTGCCATAATGAATATTCTGATTGTTTCTGTGATTTGTTCTTTGACGTACCTATTCTTTAAAATGAAGTTATTTAGTTTCCAATTGATTTCTAATGCATGCTTCAAAGACTCTTTTAATGTAATTTTATTGAATTATGGTCAGGAGATGTATTTAATATTTCTGCTTTTCTGCATTTGATTGTGAGTTTTTTATTCCTTAAGACATGGTCAGTTTTTGAGAAGGTGTCATGCACAGCTGAGAGTAGGTATACTCCTTCCTATGCCCATTCAATATTCTCCAGAGGTCTGTCATATATAATTTTTCTAAAATTCTACTAATTTCTTTATTTCTTGTTTATATTTTGGTTTGGTTTGTTTAGAGCTTTAAGAGGGGGTAAATTGAGGTCTCCCACCATTATAGTCTTATTGTCTATTTTTTCCTGCAACTTATTTAACTTTTCCTTTTCAAACTTTGATACTGTGTCATGTGGTAAATATATTCAATATTGATATTGCTTTAATGTCTATGGCACCTTTTAGCAAAATGTAGTTTCCTTGATTATCTCTTTTAATTAGGTTTATTTTTGCTTTTATTTTGTCTGAGATCATGATTGCCATCCCTACCTTTTTTTTCTTCATCTGAAGCATAATAGAGTCTGCTCTAGCCCCTTAGTTTAACTCGATATATATCTTTGTTTCAAGTATGTTTCTTGTAAACAATATTGTTGGACTTGGGTTTTTAATTCCTTTTGTTATCTTCTTCCATTTTATGGATGAGTTCTTTCCATTCACATTCACAGTTATGATTGCTGTGTATTTCCCTCCATCTTGTTCTCTTCTACTTTTCTTTCTCTTCCCCACACCATCTCCTTATTAAGAGCCTGTTTTGCTTCTGACTCCTGCCTCCCTTAAATCTATCCTCCTTTCCAATCCCCCTTGTTCCCTTTTCCTTAATTCTTTTCCCTCCAACTTGTTGGTTAAGATCAACTTCTGTACCCAACTATGCGTGTATTTGTGTTCTTCCCTCCTTTAACCAGTTCAGATGATAGTGAGATCCAAGTGTTGCTTGCTCTCTAACAGTACCCCCTCTGTTGTATAAAGTTTTCTTTGCACAGTCCACTTACCATGGTGCCTGGCACAGAGTAGGTACTTAATAAATGCTGGTCGACTGTCTGACACTTTGTTGTCAATGTTCAATAATATTTGTAAATGAATGAAATCACTATATGATATGTGTGTGTGTGTGTGTGTGTGTGTGTGTGTGTGTGTGTGTGTGTATAATAGTACCAGGCCTGTCTTTCATTAATATTCTTATTGCTCATGGCCTACAAATTAGACTCTATTCGGCTTAATTTCTGACTATGAGCAGTCAGTTCTGCATGATGATCATGTAATGATCTCATAGTTAGTCCTGTGAGGGGCTAAGCCCTGAGTTTTGTCCTTAGCATTGTGAGAAACTTGTAGGGACATGGTGCTGTAGTGGAAAGAGGAGCAGACTTGGATCTAGAAGATCTGGCTTCAAATCCTAATTGCTGCTTTCTAGCTGTTATTCTCTTACCCAAATCCTTAGTGGGGCAGAGACAAGATGGTGGAGTGAGAGGAAGCATTTCTGCCTAATTTGCCAAGCACATCTCCTCCACAGTAATCTATAAAACACGTCAGACCAAATATTGGTCAGGAAAACCAAGAAAAAAAATCACTGTAATTTTTCCAGGCCAGGTGAATATAGGACGACAGGCAGAGAGGTCTGCAGACACTACAGGTGGGGGTGGAGGCTGGCTTGATAGGCAGCAGTGGCAGGGAGCATTGGAAAGAAAGAAGGCTGAGATGGAACTCCAAGTCCAGAAGGAACCACCTGGGCAAAAGGAAATCCCAGGAGATCCCTGAAGTAGTGCGCTGGAAGTTTATCTTTACATTGACCCTAACTGTACCTCTACAATTCCCACCCATCGCTCGTAGTTTTGCCTTTTGGGGCCAATCAAAACTCAAACCACAACACTTACTGTTCCCATAAGAAATTCTATGCTTTTAAACTTTTTTCTTTGAAATTCTCCCCACCACCCCAGTCTCTCAACACACATGTCTTCACCTGTCAAAATCCTAAATAATCTTTAATAACCAGTTGTATGACTTTTTCCTCCTGATTCCATGAGATATACTTTCTCCTTCCTTTCTGCTTCCATGGTAATTCATTGATATTTCTCATCAAAATTTGCCTTTTATTATTGATGTTAGTATGAAGTATCTTGAGGTTCTTGCACAAATGCACTTACTTAAGTTTCTTGAAGGAAAGACTGAAAATGACAAAACAACACACAATGAGATGAAAGCTCCCAGGCCATTTCTCTGACTGTAGTGAAAGAGAGGGAGAGTAGGGGAAGGAAGTCCTTCCCCTCCCACCAGTCCGATTCTTAACTCTGGCACTGTGAGCGAACTATGATCTTCACCAACTGGAAGAATTAGGAAAGAGAACAAAAGCCAGAGAGAGATAGAAAGAGAGAGACTTTCACTCTCACTGGTTTAAAGAATCAGCCTGCTCTGGTTTACAGCCAATCAAAGGAGACTATATCAACCCATAGGGGATGAAGAGTGCCTCCATTTTTGGCATGCTCCAGCAAGTCGTCTTAGGAGTGCCTCCATGGTAGGTGATCTGGGTATGCTTCAAAAACCCTGTTGAATTTGCTTGCTTTCTTCCTTATAGAATGAGGTTTGTGTGACTTTCTCAAATAGTCTTAAAAAATAACAGCTTTATAACCTTGTGACAATAGTGGGGACTCTGCACTTGGTGAGTATTCCAGATGATCCCTCGGGCATTACGCTAGTATAAGCAGCCCACAGGGGTGGAGTCAAGATGGCAGAATGATAAGAAGCAAACTGCTGGGCTTTTCCCCATAAACCCCTCCAAACAGATATAGAAAATGTACCATACTGAATCCTGATGGATATTCAGTCACAAGGAGTCATTTTTCTAGCCTTGCTCATCATAGGGAGATGGACAGGGAGGTCTTCAGACACTTAGGATGGGTTGGATCAGAAGTGGGCCTTGAGCATGCACCATAGCACTCAAGGACATGCTGTGTACTAGTGCAAAGTGGAGGTCCCATATGTAGACCAAGGTACCACCAGACCCATAGAGGGGCACCGTGAAAGGGACAGGTGCCAACTGAAAGCTTTGCTCCCTTCTACTCAGTTCCAGATCACATCAGGGAGTGGTATGCCTGGGTAGGGAGGCCTTAGGTAGTGTACAGAGAAAGAAAGAAGTTCTGATGCTAGCAGCAGCAGCAGCAGCATGCCTCAGACTCCAGGTGTACATAAGAGTCTCACTTCCAGCATCTAGCTGACTGTGCAGTGGAATAACCAAGATGGGAATCCCTTTGTGTCTATCCCAGCCAACAGAGCTTTCCTGATAACTGATTAAGAGTGGAGTCCAGCATCAATCTACTTTTGCACAGATCCAAATCCAGACCAGGAACTTGCAGAGGTCATACCTGTGGACAGCAGTTTGCCCTGGATCAGGCCACTTTGGGAGCACTGAAAATGTGAAGGTCTCCACCTTGTTCCTGAGATCATGGAATAATACAGCACTTAATACCTCAAGAAAACAGCAAAGAGACCACCCCAGACCTTACTTCCAACAGAGCCATAAAGCTTAGCCCTACCATCAAGTCTGAAGTTAGGAAATAGACTGGAAGAATTAGCAACCCACCTTCCCAACCCCAAAAAACAAAAACTACCTTATCATAATGAGCTGTTATGGTGGCAGGAAAGGTCAGGACGCAAATGCAGAAGAGAATGACTCCAAAATATTTATAAGCAATGCCTCAGAAAAAACATAGTTTGTGCATAGAATGAACTAGAATTTCTAGAACAAAAGGAGTTTAAAAATATTATTATAAGTGGAATGAAAGCACTTGAGGGAAAAAAATTGGAAAAGAAATGAGAGCCATGGAAGAAAGAATTAGAAAGAGAATTGATAGCTTCTCAGAAAAGATAGAAAACCTTTGGTAGAAAGCCTAAGCAATAACTCCTTGAAAATTGACCAAATTGACCAAATAGATGCCAATGACTCCATGAGACAGCAAGAAATATTAAAACAAAATCAAAAGAATGAAGAAAATGTAATGTATCTTACAGCAAAAACAATTGATCTAGAAAATAGATCTAGGGGAAAAAATTAAGAATCACTGGATTATCTGACCAGTATGACGTCCCCTGCCCAAATTGCCTAGACATCATATTACAAGAAATCTTAAAAGAAAACTACCCAGATCTCTTAGAATCAGAGGGCAAAATGGAAATAGGAACAAGCCACTTGAAAATTTGAAACTACTAAAAGAAGATTCCCAGGAATACCATAGCCCAAATGCAGAGATTTCAGATCAAGGGAAAACTACTTCAAGCAGCCAGAAGGAAAGAATTAAAGTATCAAGGAGCCACAATCAGGATCACACAGTATTTAACAGTCACAACTTTTTTTTTTTGTAGGGCGAAGGCAGGGCAATTGGGGTTAAGTGACTTGCCCAAGGTCACACAGCTAGTAAGTGTGTCAAGTGTCTGAGGTCAGATTTGAACTCAGGTCTTCCTGCCTTCAGGGCCAGTGCCCTACTCACTGCGCCACCTAGCTGCCCCAAACATTCACAACTTTAAAGGAGCAGAGAACTTGGCATATGGTATTCCAAAAGGCAAAGGATGTGGACTTATAGCCATGAATAACTTATCCAGAAAACCTGAGTGTAATCCTACAATGGAAAATACAGATTTTTAAATGTTCATTTTTTCCCCTGAAGGATTATACTCAGTTTTGCTGGATAGGTGAGTCTTGGTTTTAATCTTACTTCCTTTGTACTCTGGAATATTGTATTCCTAGCCCTCCAATCTCTTAATGTAGAATCTGCTAAATCTTGTGTTATCCTGATTGTGTTTCCACAATACTTGAATTATTTCTTTACGACTACTTGCAATATTTTCTCCTTGAACTGGGAACTTTGGAGTTCAGCTACTATATACTATATATATATATATATATATATATATATATATATATATGTATATGTATATACATATATATATATATGTACACACACACACACACATACACACACACATATACATATATCTCCTGACAAAGAAGTGATGGACTAAGAGTGTAGACTGAGAATTTTTTAAGATATGGTCAATGAGAAATTTTGTTTTGCTTGACTCTATTTTTTGGCAACAGGAGTTTTTTTTTTTTTTTTTTTTTTTTTTGCTTTCTCAAAGCAAAGTGGAGGGAGGGAAGTGAGACGAGAGAAGGATGATCTTTATTTGAAAATAAAATAAAATTTAATTTAGAAAAAGGAAAGAAAAAAAATAAGCAGCACATATCATCTAATGTCTTACCTCCCTGAGGCTTAGAATGTCGTATATACATTTTTCAAACCAGCAAGGCAGTGTAGTTTGCACTTTTGCCCACCAGGTGGCATCCCATTCCAAACACCATCACAGTGCTATGGTCAGTCTTGAAGCTTGTACAAAAGATTTCCTCCAGGATCTCGATCAAGACACCAACCCCTCCAAGCCATGAGGATTCAAAGGCGCACAGGAAAACTTTGCTGATGTAAATTTGGATTGAATCTAGGGTATGGTATACAATCATTCCCTGGGATTATAAAGTTAGGATAATTTCTAACTTGAGAGCTCTATCCTGGTTGTTTGGCAGATTTACTGTTCTCTGTTAATGATTCACAGGCAATCAGCTTTTCTATGTCAACATTGCTGCATTGTTTATTGAATATCTTCAAGAAAACTGCAAAGAAACAATTAGTTGTTCCACAATGGAGCATTTAGCCCAATCATCTCCAAACTTCCCCTTGACTTTTTCAGGGCCCCTGGGGTAACAGTTCCATAATACCTGCTCCTGCACATCATGGAAGGGATTAAGGAAGGGATTTCATGTCAGAAACCTTTTTGTGCATAGAGACTATGAGCACTGGGAGGTATGGTAGTAGTACTGAAGGTTTAGAGCATATTCCCATTTTTTTTTAACCAATCAATAAAGATTTTCAGAAGCTCCCTGGCACTTGGTCATTATGGAGTTGACATTCCACATGCTAGTTCCTGATTGGCTATTCTAGTTTCCGGTCCACTCTAGCTTTGACCAAAGGTCCCAGAAGCTAATTGATAGGTTGGGGGTTTATTGCTATAACTTTCCCTTCCCCTAAGCCCAAATGGCTGTTATGAAGTGTCCCTCTTAGGCCACAGCTGCAACATGCACCACGATCAATAGTATTGCTTTCCTAATCCCTAGCATCTAACCCATTTGGTAGTTAGTGGTCCTGGCTGCATAGGGAAAAAAGTGTCTCCGTTCCACCCATTGTCACTGTTCTGGCCTTGGGCTCAGCTTCATCTCTGCTCTGTGTCACCTTTGGGGGCCTTGGCAATCCTTTCAGGCAGCTAGATGGCAAATTGGGGAACAAGGGGAAAGAAAGGGAAAAGCATTTATTAAATGCCTACTGTGTGCCAGACACTAGCTAAATGTTTTATAAATTTTATCTCATTTGATCCAGGGAGGTAGGTGTTGTTATTATCCCCATTTTACAGATAAGGAAACTGAGGCCGAGAGGTTACGTGACTTGCCCAGGGTCACCTAGCTAGTAAGGGTCTCAGGATGGATTTGAACTCAGGTCTTCTTTGACTCTGGGCCCAGATCTCTATAGAGCTCTGGATTTGGAGTCAAGGAAGACCAAGTTTGAAGCCTGCCTTTGGCTCTTCAGAGGGCACTATTGCTAGTGCACAGGTTATATCATGTTGAGGAAAAGTGATAGGTAGGTAGTCCAGCTTAGTTGATAGAGTTCAGGTATTAAAATGTAGAAAATCCAGGTTCCAGTTTTGCCTATGGCACAGACATACTAGTGACCATGGGCAAGTCATTTAACCTGTCAATGCCTCAGGCAACTCTCTATGATTACAAGTTCCAGGGGAGTTGATGATCTATTGATGGTATCAGAGGTTTGGAATCCTCCTCCCCCTCAAAAGACAGGGTGCAAGGAGTAGGATTTCATTTTCAGGTTTGCTATCCTTTCACCCTGTTATTATGTAGCATTCTCTTCTCCACCGTAGAAATTCTATATCTCCAAGAGTTAATGTTCTACTGCTCTTCCTGGAATCTCCCTACACCCCTTGATAGAGGTTGAACTGGCTGCTTTAACCAGCCCTCCTTAAAGGGCACTCATGTGCTTTCCTCTCTGCTTCTATTAGTCTAGGTAGAATGGAGTGGCAGAAGAATAGGAGCCATGAGATGGGGGAAGGGGACGGGAGAAGAAAAGGCACTTTTCTCTGCATTAGCTTGGAGCCTGCACAAGGAACCCCCTGTAGTGCTGTCAGATTTCTGAAACACCCTGGTGAGTAATGGCGATCATGTTAGTGCTGGAGCCAATGAAAGAAGGCCAGGTTTCATTGCCCTGCCCTGTCTTTAGCCTCATCCCAAATGCACTTAAGTAGAAACAAGATAAATGCAGAGGATAGTTGGCAGCATATGCTGTTATTCTTAGAGCTCTCCTGCATAGTCTTGGAAAAGACAGCATGGGTTTCAGCATATCTATATCTATTTACTCTCTTCCTCACTAATAGGGTTTTCTTAGGGCTAAGGATTTGCTCAGATGTCTATATAGAGTGATCCATCCTTGATCCTTCCAAGGCAGTTAGTCTCCCTTCACTGACTTAATCTTGGAGATAGGGCTGGGGATGGTATGATGGAGGTTGTTGGAGTTTTTAATCCAGGCGCTGGTTTGGAAATTTATCTTTAGAATAACAGAGGCATAAATTTGCCTGCAGCTACCAATACAGGTAAAAGATTAGTCATCGGACAGCAACAATCCAATGGACAAATACGGTTCTTTGTGTTCTTCTGGAAAGTATATATGTGACTTAAAACATTATCCAGGACCCAAATGATGTCATCAGATTTTCAAAGTTAAATGATCGTTTAGTAATAATAACTCACATTTATATAGTGATTTAAGATTTATAAAGTGCTTTTCTTATAACAATTTCTTAGTATAGTTGATAATACAGATTTTATTATCCTCATTTTACAGATGAAGAAAGTAAGGCACAGGTAAGTTAAATGATGTGCTTAGAGTAGGTCTGTAGTATTTGAATCCAGGTCTCCAAATCCAGTGTTCTTTTTGCTGTACATCATACTGTTCACTCAGAGCAAATATGGGCACTGTGCATACTTTTTGACTTAGCAATTTCATTTTACTGACAAGGAAGTCAAAGACAGAAACAAAGGTCTAATATACACTATACTAAAAATAGTCATAGTTTCCCGATCTTTCTCTTCATGAGCAAAGTGAATGTTCATTGACTGAAGAATGGCTGTAAAAACTATGCACGGAATATTATTATACAGTGAGAGAAATGATTATTTCTTTCTTGTATTTAATAGCTTATTATTGAACTAGCCAAGATTTTTTCCCTTTTCTATTTCCTCATCCAGAAGTCAAGTAGTGTGGAAATCTTAGGAAAAACTTTCCCATCCAGACTGAGAGAACTGGTGAATTGTGTTCATTGTGTTTGGTCAGACAGGTCTAGGGTAGAAGTGGATTCTCTCTTTGATATGTATATTGATGTCTCTTTGACCAAGATTTGGGAGATCCGAGTCACCCCAAGACCCTTATTAGAATGAATCCACATCTCATTATAATATTCATTTCCTCATTAGTTGTTAACCAGAGTTGATTGCCACCCTCAAGAACTCCCACTCTTCCAAGAGCGTATAAACTTGTGAGCCCACCACCATGAGGGGTCTTTGGCATTTGAGAGTGCCACTGACCTCCTTTATTAATAAAGTTCTGGCATTATTAATAAAATGACTAATTACCCAGAAACTATGTCTCTTCAACTTTTTAAATGTCACAACAAGAAGAAATGATGAATATGAAGAATTAAGAGGCACAAAGGAGTATTTCAATGAACTGATACAGACAGAAATGTTCAATCTCAGAAGAACAATATTCATGACAGTGTAAATGAAAAACCACTGAAGGTCCTGCTCTTGATCCCACCCCCTTCTGTCTTCTCAAGGAGATTGCCCCTCAATCATCTGTCTCTCTCTTTCTCTGCATAATCTTCAACCTTTCCCTTTCTAATGCTTCCTTCCCTAAGGCCTTTAAATGTGCCCAAGTCTTCCCTATCCTTAAAAAACCTTCACTATCTTCTACCATTTCCTCAAGCCATTGTCTTACATTCTCTTTCTTAGTCAAACTAGAAAATGCTTCTAAGCTTGTTGCCTTCATTTCTTGTTCTCTCACTCCTCAACCCTTTGAAATCTGGTTTCCAACTTCATTTCCCCGACCGAAACTTTCTACAAAGTTACCAATGGTCTGTTAATTGCAAGATATGACGGACCTTTTTCAGTCCTCATTCTTCTTGCTCTCTTTGCATCATTTGACCCCGTTGACTGCCTTCTTCTTGTGGATACTCTCTCCTCTAGATTTTTGTGACGCTGCTCTTCTAATTTTCTTCATATCTATCTAAACTACTCCTCAGTCTCCTTTGCTAGCTCGTCTTCTATGTCATGCCCCATGTCTGTATTCTCCAAGACTCTATCCTGATTCTTCTTCTCTTCTTTCAGCTCCTATGGGCTGATCATCTCTGTGTAGATAATTCACAGATTCATATACAGTCAGATTATTATTAGGTGGATTGTGTATACGTATCTATATCTGTTTATTGAACATTTCTAATGAGATATCGTAGAGACATCTCAAACTCAACATGTCCAAAAGAGAAATTGTTTTCTTTCCCTTCTAAACCTACCCCTTCCCAAACTTCCCTCTCTCTTTCCAATGGCACTACTATTCTTCCAACTTCGTTCAGGATTTCATCATCCGTCATTTAGATGATTGCTGTCCTCCTAATTGGCTTCCTTTACTCAAGGCTCTTAGCACTATACTTCTTCTTCCATACAACTACCAAAATGATCTTTTCTTATGCATAAATCTGACCATGTCCCTCCCATCCTCAGTAAACTCCAGAGGGCCCATAATGCCTTTAGGATTTGATATAAGCTCCTGGTTTAGCTTTTAAAGCCCTTTACAACCTGATCCCAACTTTTTTTTTCCAGCCTTATTATACATTTACTCTCATTACAATCTGTAATCTAGTCAAACTGGTTTTCTCTATGTTCCTTACACATGGTACTCCAATTCTGTGCCTTTGTACTGGCTGTCCACCATGCTTGTCCACCCTCTCTTCATCTCTGCCTCACAGAATGCCTCTGACATATGCTCATAAAGTTGGCCCTGGAAAAGACCTTAAGAGCCACTGAATTCAATCCCTTCACTTTACAGATGAGGAAACTGAGGCAAGAAAAGTTAAGTGACTTGCCCAGGGTCATGTAGCTAGAAAGTATCTGAGGCAGAATTTGAAGCTAGTTCTTCCTAACTCCAAAGCCAATCCTCTGGCCACTACTCCACGCTTCCTTTTTTCCTTCAAGTTGAAGTGAAGTATCACCTTGTGATGTTTAAAAAGGCTTGAGAGGCAGAGCTTCTGGGTAATTTAATCATTTTATTAATACAGCCAGCAGGTTATTGCAATTCTTTTGTTTAATTTATTTAAAATATTTAGTTTTCAGCATTGATTTTCACAAGAGTTTGAATTACAAATTTTCTCCCCATTTCTACCCTCCCATCCACTCCAAGATGGTGTATATTCTGGTTGCCCCGTTCCCCAGTCAGCCCTCCCATCTGTCACCCCACTCCCCTCCCATCCGCCTTTCCCTTCTTCTCTTGTAGGGCAAGATAAATTTCTATGCCCCATTGCCTGTGTATCTTATTTCCTAGTTGCATGAAAAAACTTTTTTTCGGTGTTGTTTTTGAACATATGTTTTTAAAACTTTGAGTTCTAAATTCTCTCCCCTCTTCCCTTCCCACCCACCCTCGCTAAGAAGGCAAGCAATTCAACAAAGGCTACATGCATATCATTATGTAAAACCTTTCTACAATACTCATGTTGTGAAAGACTAACTATATTTTGCTCCTTCCTAACCTATCCCTGTTTATTGGATTTTCTCCCCTGACGCTGTCCCTTTTTGAATATGTTTGTTTTTGATTACCTCCTCCCCCTGTCTGCCCTCCCCTCTATCATCCCCCCTTTTTTCTCTTCTTCCTCCTTCTTTCCTGTGGGGTAAGATACCCAAGTGAGTGTGTATGGTATTCCCTCCTCAGGTCAAATCTGATGAGAGCAAGATTTACTCATTCCTCCTCACCTGCCCCCTCTTCCCTTCCTAGAGAACCTCTTTTTCTTGCCACTTTTATGTGAGATAATTTACCCTATTCTATCTCTCCCTTTCTCCCTCTCTCAATATATTCCTCTCTTATCCCTTAATTTGATTTTTCTTTTTTAGATATCATCCCTTCATATTCAACTCACCCTGTGCTCTCTGTCTCTGTCTCTGTCTCTCTCTTTCTCTCTCTCTCTCTCTCTCTCTCTCTCTATATATATATATAT